>CM042010.1:138534063-139066563 GCA_023525715.1 Cichorium intybus
AATAAGATTGCACATTTTGGCCTACAAATAAATGTTGAGATCAAGAGTTGAGAGATATAAATATATCGCATTGCCATAATAGGTTGATCATCGACAGAAATAGGACTTACTAAAAGAGTTAATGTTGATTAAGACGTAAGTTGTGAATCACACGATTAGTGGTTTGGATATGATGGACGATATTAATATAACCTAGAGACAAAATATGTTTGTAGCTATTGAGGCTTATGCATCATGATAATTTAAATAGCATGTGGAAACGTATCTAACATAGCTATTGAATTTGTAGATGCTTTAGCTAAAAAAAAAAAGAAGATAAGAACCGAATTAAGACTAATTCAACAAAGAATACACTATTATAGTGATATAGCAGATGAAGAAATATTAGAGTAAACGTTCCATAAAGATAAGAAAGTGTGTTTATGGTGAAAGAGTGGTAGATCAAACCCAAATGCCAATTGATGTTAATGTTGGATTTAGAGGTTCTATAATAGACGTTAAATCTAAAAATTTGGGCTAAATTACAGATAGATGAATAAGCGATACCTACAAGTCTAAGTAAATAGTAATGGTCAAATTATAACACTCCTTTTTGGAACAACTGATTTTATTACTAGCAAGATGCTTGAAAATAACAAACAAATTACAAGGAAATAATATATAGCATTGAGTTTAGTAACAAAAAAATTAATCGACTTTCATTCTCGACTTTATATACACCAACCAGTATAAAAAATGTTGAAACTATTCTATCAAAAATAGTGTCCATACATTTCTCACCAAAGACTATCAAGTTTTGAAATTCCATAGAACATAAATAGTCGTAAAAACACCACTTCCAAGCAAGATTGTTAAACATTGGTCACCATATTTATCTGATACCGTCTATCCAAGAGATATAGGGCGTGTTCGGCAAAATTAGTTGGTAGCTGGTAGTGGTTAGCTGTAAGCGGTTAGCTGTTAGCTGGAAGCTGGTAGCGGTTAGCGGTTAGCTGGTAGCTACGACTTTTATTGCTGCAGAAATGTTCGGCAAAAGTAGCTGTTAGCTTTTAAAAGTGTAAAATAATATAAAAATCAAAAGCCAAACGCTAAAAGCTCTCAAAAGCTAATTGAAATAGCTTTTGGATTATGAGCGTTTTGTTAAAAATAAAAGCTAAAAGCTCTTGCTGCCGAACGAGGTTTTTTCATTTTTTCCAGCGTTTTTCTAAAAGCTAAACGCTAAACGCTCCCAAAAACTTTCAAAAGCTGCGTGCCGAACACGCCCATATTCATGTACATAATAGATGGGGGAAAAGGAAGATCACATCAACGAAAAATAAGCAAGTATCAAAGGCCACATCACAATAAACAATTGGACAATTAATTGTTTTGATATGAATAGAACACACATTGCTCGTTATTGACTAAAAATCCACCCCCCCTCCCCCCCCCCCCCCCCCCCCATTCACCATGTTTTCTTTAGTTTGGACTTGCTAAAAATTTCCAAGCTAAAATATTTACTTTTTTAGGAACGAACCTATTCCATCTTGTGGAATCGCATTTGGCATCTAAATAATAATAAAAACTTAACATTCTAACTTAAAAGAAAAAATAAATCCCAAGAGGGTGTGCTTTAGTGTTATAAACTATTGGGTTTTCAGGGGGTATCAGTTTTCTTTTGACACGAACAGAGGTTGGATGTATTATGTTGTTTATATGATGGACTCTCATGGGAATATGTCATATAACAACTGATTAATTGAATAATTTAATTAATATAAAATCCAAAAATGAAATCAATACTAATTGACATGATACATATTTCATTCCTCCATACTATCAATCAGGAAAATGAGAGACTTGCCTATAAATGACAAATATTTGACACAAAACTATAGTAGCTATTTTCTTAAAATCTAATATTTGATGCAAAGTCTCTACTGCATAGTCCAGACCGGAGTGAGGTTGCTTCCTCGGTCCTGCTGACACTGTTCGGACCGGACTGCTGACCTTCTAAAGTAGACTTAGAAAATGGAAGTACCCCTGACTCGTGATACCTATTTTTCATTTGCCGATATGCTTCGCTTCGCATCGCCCAACCAAGGCAAATAACATTTCTTCGGACGAGGAGGACTGATCCGACTGAAGCTCAACCTTTCAACTGCACTAGCTGACTACGTTGGTCCCTGGTCACTTTGCCTTGCTGATCCTCTCTGGCCGTAATGCTTCCCTCGGTTCAGATTAGACTCCACATACTTAATATGTATCAGGTATTTTTTTGGTTTTCTTTTGACAAAATGTTGTTTATTTGAATAAGCATCGTTTTCTTTTCTATTCAATAATCGAGTGATTATTGTTTTAAGAACGAGTGTTATGAAGTATGTGATGAGTTTGTCAGTTCGAAACGAACGAGATCATCTCTATATTAATTTAAAGTTGGACACTACCATAGGATATGTGTAATTATCAGGTAAAAGAGAGAGAGAGGAATCACAGACATTGTAGTTTTCGCAGACGAAATCTCTTGAAGGATGGGAGAATTTGTAACACCAGGTTTTGACAGTAGAGCTATTCGATAGATGGTGTTGAGTGTAATTTGGAATAAGCAGGACAAAATTGGAAAATAATAGCATCCGAAGGAACTTAGCGACACGAAGCCTGGGTGGTTGCGACACTATCATGAAAGAAGAATGTTAGAATGGCAATAAGTTTGAAAGTATGATGTTATTATGGGGTAAGCTGAATCGTGATGGATAGTAGGGGTGAGCGTTAATCGAATTAAACGGCGAAACCGCCTGAACCGAACCTTATACGGTTTGCGGGTTCGGGTTAAACGGTTAACGGTTCGGTTAGCGGTTTGAATGATCGGTTTAAGCGGTTTACGGTTCGGTTTGCGGTTTGGTCAAAATATAATACGGTGCCCGCCCGAAAACCGTTTAAATATATTAATAATAAATATTTATAAAATATATTAAATATTAAATTACCCACTTACCCCTTATGTTTAGGACACGCCTTCACTTCACTTCTGAGTTCTGTGTTTGATTTACGATTATGAATACAGCCTCCACTTCACTTCTGAGTTTTGAGTTTGATTCTCTACTATATACATTTGATCAAAATTTGATGTACATATTCTAAGAAATATAAAATACGGGATTATTCTTATTAGTGTACGGTGTACCGTCAATACATCCCATGCACTCATAATTGTAATTGCAAAATTTTAAGATGTCATGATATGATGTAATATTATTAAAATAAAGAGAAAGTAAATAATTTAATAATTCGTATTTCACTTTATGCTTCGTGTGGTTCGAATATTATTTCTTTACGCTTCTTCTATTACTTAATGTTTTCTTATATAATAATAAAGTGAATAGTTACATTTCTGAATTAAGAAATAGGTTTACAATAATATGAAGTGCGTTCTGTAATATTAGCATATATTTTTCTCACCGTAATTGGAAAATTCTAGTTAAATTTATATCAAAACAATCATATTACAATGTATGAAATAAAGCCTATCACTATTAGATAGGCTTTGCTTAAATGGGTTAAACCAAACCGAACCATCTAAACCGAAACCCGTTCAAACTGCAAACCGTTTAACCCGTTTTTAAACGGTCCGGTTTACAGTCGGTTTGGACTTCGTCCCCAAACCGACTAACCCGAACAACCTAACCCGCGAAACCGCAAAACCGTCCGTTGCTCACCCCTAATGGATAGTTGCGCGATTGTATGTGGTAGCAACGTGATGAATAGTGGTGTGATGATATGTGGTAGCAACATGATGACCCACCTGGAAACAAAGGCTTTAAGGCCTTAAGTCGGTCATTTTTTGTATTTTGGATAGTTTGTACATGAGAGCGAGAAAAGGGCTGCAGGCGAGATTATGCTGGAAAATTGAAGGAGAACCAAGGAGAATCAAAGTGAGCTATAAGAATCAAATTGGTGCTTAGGGATTAAGCTAAATACCTATCTTTTAGTGATTAGTTGGGAGATTAAGAATTAGTAGAAGTATTGTAATGTTTTGCTGTATAATCGAGTTTTATGGCATCTGTATTGTTGTAATATTAAATTAAACTGAAAAGAAGCCAAGAAGTGGCTTGGAAAGGGGCCGAATTGGCACAGATTAGGGTTTGGTCTGGTGTCGGTCGCGACGCGATGCTCTTAAGTACTGACGTTATCGTTGATGTTCTTGGGTCACGGCGCGACCAAGCATAAAGTTGCGACGCTATGATCAGGCAGTCATACATTTTATTGGATTATGTATAAACAAAATTGTATTGGGGTTTGATTTTAAATGGTACTTTATATTGTAATTACAACCTTTGAAGGGATGGGAGGAGGAAGGCTAGGATCATCCGATATTCGAGTAACCAAGTCACATTCTGGTGAGTAACTTTATTCTACCTTTGACGTATTATAGTAAGCTGTATTGGGATTATGAGATGTGTGTTGTGATCGTATATGCTTGGTAATGAGGGTGAGTAGATGAATGTCTCGAGAGATAGGATTAACATAACCTCACAACGAGTACAATGCTATATGTATTGGTAGGTATATTTGTAAACCACACAACGAGTACAATGTGTAAGCATACTTGTGTGAGTATTGGTAGCTGGTGAGTCTTGGTGGCTGAGCAGCGAGCCTTGCTGGTTGGACTGGGTAGCCTAGGTGGCCGGTTAGGATTCCTAGAATGGCTAAGAATGAAGGTGCCATAGTGGCACGAGTACGAGCCTTTGTATCTGGAAGACAAGGCCTAGGTGGCGAGGGTAGTAGTAGCACACACATAGTTACATTATTATAACGAGTATGTAATTGGGATGTGATGCTACGTATATATGTGAATGATATATTAAGTATTTCTCAATGTTGTTATAAATGCGTTGATAAGTTGATAGAGTTACTCATTAAGATTTATAGCTTATGTTTTGTGTGGTGGTGCGTGTACAAGTTCTAGCAGGTACTGGAAAGGTTAGGTAGTTCATGAGGAATAAAGTTAGAAGGACGTGTAAAGTTTGGTAGCCAACATGTATATTTTGTAGTTGTAATACCTGGCTCGGTCCGTGGGGACAATTATGTATGTTTTGTTTATGATAACATCTTGTACACTGTGGTTTTATATTAAAGTGTACCTCTTTTAATGTATTAATGTATTAAGATGGATTACTTTTGATATTTGGTATTTCTTTCACATCCTACATTGATTATGAGGCTAATGAAGGGATTAAATGCTTATAAAGAATATACATGACATAATCTTAGGTTAAAACCTTTGATTTGATGATGTTTGGAACTTTTATATCTAAGCTGCCATGTGTAGTCAACATGAGCTAACCGGGTCTCTGTTAAGGACTTAATCAACATAGGCTAACCAAGACACTCTAACGTGACTGCTTGAAATGTTTCTAATTAGTTTTTGAATAATTTTTAAAAAAGACATTAAGTTTTCAGAAAATTTCATTTAACATTGTTATTTTTTTCAATTAAGTCACTAATTTTTTTAAGTTTTTTTCAATTAAATCACTATGTTTTCATTTATGTTTCTATTTTGACACTTATGTGTCAAGTCAGCATGACATGTCAGCATCACATCATCAAATACTGATATATTATTATGTTACGTCCGCTGACAATCGGTCGACCGGTCAACATTGATACAAAATTAAAAGTTTAGTGATTTAATTGAAATTTTTTAAAAATTCGTAATTTAATTAAAAAAAAAATACGATTTCAACATCGTAGTTTTTTCAAAATAGAGGGTCTTTTTGAAATTTGTCTCATAATTTACTCTAAAATAATGAAATAATTAAATTAGAAGCAACCGCAGCAACGCGCCACCTAATCAAGTAGGAAACACGGCCCTCCAATTGTAGAGTCAAATACTTGCTGTACTTTTTCCGGCTCAGCATCCAACTGCTTCACTTTTCTAACTGAATCCGGTTCTTCACGCGCCTTCACTCGCGTGAATCTATCCCCACCCATCCAAAGCAAGCAACACTTTTAAGCTCCAATAAGCTTCAACAAAAAACCCAAATCGAAGCAAAATTCATCACAATCAACAAACTAACAGATTAAAAATTCCATATTTTCTCTTATCCTTGCATACAAAAACCTCCCGTTTCCATAAATAAAAACCCTAATTTTGTCCCTGATCGCACACATTCTTCACAGGTATCGTCGCTTGATCCATTACCATCTTCTTAGTACATATACGTATATGTTGATAGAGTTTTCGTGTTTTTCTAGAACTCCTATTTACGGGGTTTCATGTGTTCAGATCCGCTACTTTTCTAATTTTTTGATTACGATCAATCTATTCTTTGTTTGACGAATGACGATAGTCTAACTTCTTTATGTTTGGAGTTCTAATTTCTGCAATTGTGGTCTCCTGTTCTTATGTTTTGCCACCTGTTGCTGAATAATTATTCTGATGTACCAATAATTTTTCTAAAATAGGATGGCTTCTTCAATGTTTTTTGCTTAATATTCAACAATGTATGAAGAGGAATTGAACGCAATGTTATATTTTCTCCTACTTTTGCTTATTCGGAGCTTGTGTTTTTTTTAAAAACACGTATATGTCAAAACATTGGGGTCTGAATGATCAGGCATTGCATTTAATTGGTAAGATAACACAACATTTGTGTAGTTTATATATAAGTAAAACAGCTAGGAACCCTAATTCCTAGCAGAAAGTATTCTGTGAAGTCATGTGGTTGGTGTACAAGCATATTAAACACACAAACACCTAATTTTGTGCTCCTTTTCCTTCTTTTTATGTTCTTGTCATTTGCTTCAAATGAACTTTGAAGTTTTACCATCAATTTAACTTGTTCACTTAGCCACTTCTAATAGAAATCATTCATAAACTTTCAGAGATATTCTGTGGCTAATGGTGGCCTTCCACGTGGAAGTTGCAAGAAAACTTCAAAGTGGTATGTTTACACTATACACTAACTGTCAATAATAACCTGGTCATTGTTTAACTTCTTTCTTTCATTTACAAAGTTATGTGTTGATATATCCATTTTCATAGTGTACAGATACTGAGATTTTGATGCTATTTCATTACAGGGAGGGTCTCTTGAGCATCAGGGACATGGGACATGAACTTGTTGCAAAAGGCAAGAAAAGTACGTGTCCGATTTCTTTCACTCTTCTCTTTTCATAAACCAAACGTTGCTGAATAGAATTTACAGTATAGCTTGGTATAAGATTCTTGTTATTGTAAATACGCGGTTTGCTTTTATTTATTTTCTTAATTTGTCAGGAATATGAATATCTGCCTAATTAATGCCATAATTGCTATATAATAGTTGGGGGCCTTAGAGGGCTATAATACATAACCCTGTATATTCATATGAGCAATCTTTTCTCTTTATGTCATTGGAAAGAAATGCTGGATTCCGTTGGTATGTTTTATTGTTTTCATACTTTCTTAGATTTTGATCAATCTTTGAAGTTTGAAATTTTATTTCTTGCAATTTTGTTGGCCAAATTTTACTTCATAATATGACTTCTGGATCTGTATGATATAAGAAATTTGTTGCTGTAAGTGGTTTGTTGTGTGTTATACTTATACACTCTAGGCACTAGATTTTGATATCTGATAATCAGAGAGATGGATATTTTTATCTGTTATTATTATAATTATTGTTATTGTTACTATTATTGGCTCAAAGATAATGGGCTCTTTTCGTCTTTTAATTAAAAAAAAGCGCTTTTGTGTTTTTCATGGCATCAAATTCTGATCATATTGTAAGATGTAAATTGCAGGATTATTTTCCATCATTCTGAACAACAGAGGAATGAATAAAAACCGGACTCTTTTATCCGATGGAATGGAATGGACCATTCCAAAGGATGTGATTCCTTCCATTTTGTTAATTTTCCTTATTTATTTATTTATTTATTTTCATTTCATCATGGAACGGAATGAAAAATTACAACATAACCCATTTATATGTATGTAAAATATCTAATAAAGCAAATATAAATTTATAGATTTTTTGTTTTATTAGTTTAATTGCAATTTAATGATACAAACTGCATCAGTCAAAACTATCAAGGGGTGGTCAGGTAGATTTTGTAGTTGTTAGGGGCTTAGTGTTTTTATTATTAGTTGACTAGTTACCTTTTATTATTATGATTAGTATTTCATTATTATTAATTAGTTTATTGATAAGGATTAAGAATTAGGGCGAAAGATTGAGTTTGGAAGCCTTGGGAGACCACCTACTTCTTGAATTGTAGCACTACCTTGTATTGTACTTTTCTTTTGAGTGATTTTTAAATAAGAATCCAAATAACTAAAAAGTATTATTTTTATAATGACTTATTTGAGCTTTAATCTGCTTTTATTATTTTTGTAGATAAAAGTTTGTCAATCATACTTAAGATAATGTATTAAATAAAGTTAAAGTTGAATAATATTTAAACGATCACTTATACTTGGATTTTTTTTTTTCTTTTTGTATTTTATTTCAATATATACGTGCAATAAGGATATTTTGTTCTTCTAATAAAAAAGAAGAGAATTTGATTGGTGAGATCCATCAAACATGGAATTTGAAGGATTCCGATTGAATTAAACTTGTGTTTATTTGGCAACCAAACATACTACGGAATGGAATCTCGAATTCCGTCGGAATCTGCAAACCAACAACTTCCCCCAAGACTTTCTTCATACAATTGAGTGCCCTTTTAACCTTCTTGTTGCTCGTTTTTTCTTACCTACTGTTTCTACTTTTTGTTTTTTCAAAAAACAGACACAAACATGACGCTTGAAGAAGTATTGAAGACCTTTTAAAGTCCGGTGATCTATTTGTCTACTTTGCTAATCAACAAAGCATCAAGAAAGATGAACAAGAAACCATCAAAAAACCAGGATTCTAAAAAAACATCCACAAGTCCAAAAAGCCAAAAACAAAACAGAAAAGGCGAAAACCCAATTCGAATCCCACCAATCACAGAGCCATGTTCCGATTCTAGATGCTCGAGTACATGGATTTGCAGAAACTCCGCCTGTAGAGCTACACTCTCCATTGTCGACACCTTCTGCAAAAGGTGTTCATGCTGCATTTGCCATTTATTCGATGACAACAAAGACCCGAGTCTTTGGTTACAATGCACATCCGATTCACCATCAGCAGAATCATGCGGCTTATCTTGCCACATCGAGTGCGCCCTCCAGCGTGGCAAGGTTGGCGTCGTTGACCTTGGTCAACTCATGCAGCTTGACGGAAGTTATTGTTGCGCTTCATGTGGTAAAATCTCAGGGATACTTGGATACTGGAAGAAGCAGTTGACGATCGCTAAAGATGCCCGACGTGTCGACAGTTTATGCTATCGAATATACTTAAGTTTCCGCCTCTTCGATGGCACGTCAAGGTTTCACGAGCTTCACGAAATCGTCAAAGAAGCGAAGATTAAATTAGAAACCGAGGTGGGCCCACTCGGTGGGGTCTCTGCCAAGATGGCACGTGGCATCGTTAGCAGACTCGCTGTCGCCGGTGAAGTACAAACACTCTGTAACACCGCCATTCAGAAAGCCGATGAATTTTCCTCCGCGAATTCTCTCGCAACCCTAGATATTAAAGGTACGTTCCTTTCTTCAGATCATTCCGTATATATTTCCTTCGGTTTTAGTTCTTACGAATGAATTTTCTATTTTACCACTTCCAGAAGGTTCTCTTCCGGCAGCTTGCAAGTTCATCTTCGAAGAAGTGACGCCTTCTTCCGTAGTTCTCGTTTTAATCGAACTATCTACAGCTTCATCTAACGATATAATCGGATTCAAATTATGGTACTCCAAAACGACAGAAGAAACACACACAAACACAAAAGATCCCGTTTCAACTTTTCCTCGATCTCAAAGAAGAATCCTGATTTCAAACTTACAACCGTGCACCGAGTACTCGTTTAGGATCGTATCCTACACAGAAACCGGCGATTTAGGACACTCGGAAGCCAAATGTTTCACTAAAAGCGTCGAAATCCTTCACAAAAATCCCGATTCTGTTACGATTCCTCACGACGAAGGAACCTCCGGTACCAAAAACGTCGAATCCGACTCAGGATTCAAAGTCCGTGACCTGGGGAAAATCCTCCGGTTAGCTTGGATTGAAGAACGCGGCTACCTAGACGACATAACCGGTTCAGATCTGAGTCGACTCAGTCAAATAATCAAACCAGAAACTTCAAAACCAGAGGAATTGCCGTCTACTTCACGTGGTCTCGATTTGAACGTTGCTACAGTCCCCGATTTGAACGAAGAGTTAGCTCCTCCAAATGAGTCGTCTAATGCTGACGTGGATCACGGTAGTGGCGGATCGGAAAACTGGGAGCATCAGCCCAATGGGGAAGTGCCGACTGTTGAGTCACGTTCTGACGTGTCACGGAAGAGGCCAGGTAGGACTGAGGTGAATGATTGTGATAGCGCGTTGATTAACATGTCACCGTTTGTAGCTGAAAAAGGAGGAGGTGGTGACTTGGACGAGAATTTTGAGTACTGTGTGAAGATGATTCGTTGGCTTGAATGTGAAGGGTATATAAAGCAAGAATTTAGGTTAAAATTGCTGACGTGGTTTAGTTTGAGGTCAACGGAACAGGAAAGGAGAGTGGTCAACACTTTTATACAAACACTCGTGGATGATCCCAGTAGCTTAGCTGGACAGTTGGTTGACTCGTTTGGTGATATTATTAACAACAAGAGGCCTCGAAATGGGTTTTGCAGTAAATTGTGGCACTAAGATGGGCAGAGTTGTCATTTTAAGTAGCTCATTTCTTGGTATATGCATTTTTTTTTTTTAAAGTGTTAGAACAGACCTCAAGAGGGTATTCTCTAATTGCGTAGCCATTTGAATCAATTTATGAAGTTTATTCTTCATTTTACATTTGGGGGGAATGGTGTTTCTTTCATTATGTAATCGTTACTCGTTAGCTCATTTCTTGTGTTTAGTCATAGAAAGCAATTATGAATGCTTGATAAATTAATTACAGTGATTGCATTAAATTATTAAATAGCCATTTACGAACATGTAATTCTCATCATTAATTTATCCCCTGGCTATTTTGTGAGATCCCCTTTAAGTTCATGTAATGGAAACATTTGATATTTACCTCCTTCTTGACGGCGTTTACAATACCATTTATGCACACTTGTCTAAAAAAATTCAACTAGCACAATAAGTGGGTATTTTCATCTAGTTTTTTACATGCGTTCAGTGCTAGACGGTGTAACGCCGCCATATTTTTGAAGAAGTTTGATTCATTGTACTTTTTGCATGTTTTCCAAAACAACTTATACACTGTCTTATTATTTTCCGACTTCAATCGTAAGTTTATGGTGATATGGTGGCAACAAAGTTAGTGAAGCGTGTATGGGAATATTGTGTTCTTTGAGAATTCAATGGAGGCATCCATATAAGAATTTATGACTAAATTATCAATGTGTTCTTTGAGAATTCAATGGAGGCATCCATATAAGAATTTATGACTAAATTATAGTGGGAACCTGGTTGCTTCCAACTTCTAATACCTATCCACCAGAACCTCTTCCATCTGATTGATTTCTGCTAGATATCCTGTCACCCGAACGATATACGCCTAGATCGACAACATACAACATAGTTGTATGTGGATACACATAACAAACAATATCTAAATGGTCGTTTACCTTTCCATCATCATTTGTTTAGACAACAATTTCTATCTTTATATATTGTAGGATAACTTTATTTGATTATCCAATGTACACGATTTTCTAGACGCTAAACCAATCAACCCAAAATGGGTTATATCAACATGCAAATTCAAAGTGTGATTATTGTTAACATTTGCTAACATATATTCCTAAATGCCAATAACAATCTATCACATCCCTTCCATACAAAAATGTACTCTAAAGCTACCATTTTGTGAATTCATGATCAGTTCAAATATATAAAAAGATAAAGATGATAAAATAGTTTATGAGAAGAAACCTATAATACTAATCTATTTATTTGGAAGAATTCGATAAACAAAACAATAATAACGCCAAATTAAAGCATTCGTGAATTGTTCTCGAGGGAAAGAATATTTTGATTTTAGCCAACGAAAACTTTCTTAAAAAGTACCTGACGAAAATATTTATATTGAAACTGCCAAACAAATATTCCAACTTATAAACGAAAATATACAAAAAACTATTAAATTATTCAACAAGAAGAGGTGGAAGAGGTTGTGTCATCATCCGATATGTCTATATAATTGACAGTAACAGGTGCTCTAACAACATGAGCAGATGGTCGAACACATAAGGGTGAACCATATGAATGATTGCCAGAACAATGTGAGTAAGTGGGTTCCGTTTAGGTAACGCGACATCCATTTTTGAAACATTGATTTTTTTTTTCAAATACATTCTCATAGCCCTCTCAGGATCATTGTTCAAATAGACAAACGACAATACATATACATGCCTAGTAAACGACAAAGCAACAAGTATAGAAGGTGAATTCAGTCCTATTGAAGTACTTAAATCACTCGACGAGCGAATGTAGTCGAAAAGTATAACATCCACTCATTCCCATGTTAGTAGGCTTCCTAGCTATTTGAAACCTACGGTCCATTTTTAATCAATAATAACACTATGATTATCATCCATATATCTTAAATAAAGGTTAGTTTAAGCATTGTGGATAATCAATAAGACCACGAGTTAGTAGCGAGATCCATTGTTTTAGAATCTATAATGGTTGCATGGGGAAGAAGATAAATTTAATTACTCGTGAGTAAAAAATATAGACCACAAGTCTTAAACGATGACCGATACGAGGATATAATTACTACATGAGAAAGATGGACGTATTAAAACCTCGCAAACAATACTTGATACTTACAAAGAGTTATTGGTCATTATTTGTCTGAAAAGGCTATATCGTGGAGTTAGCAAGGTGAACTTTGTTGATGGACGTTTTCTTTAGCTTTCAATAAAAATCAATCTTCAGAATATATATCAACTCGATATATTGTTATTTTAATGAATCACTCATAAAGAATAGGATAATATAAGTGAACCAATTATAGTTCAGGGGTGGATTTGAAATTTAACAAAACTTGGATAATCAATAGTGGCCAGAAACTCCAAAACGATCCCATAACGAGAGAAATTTGAATCGGATGACACCAAAATGTGAGGCTCACAAGTATCTCCACACTCCCTTCAATCCTCTTTCTCTCTCACACACACGCGCGCGCAGGGAGAAGACATGCGGCTTCTTCAAGCTCCAGCTTCTGTGTATGTAACTTCACAATGCTCAAAGCCTCAATCCAGAGGTAGTATTTTACAATCCGCCATTTTCAAGCTTTAATTGTTGGAAGTTTGAAGTAGATAAACTTATATTTTAGGTGGAAAATTTCTGGAGAGACGTATTCTGCAATCCGCCATTAATGATTCTCTTCTCTCCCGAAGAATTGTACGACAACAATTTTGTGTAACACGTAGGACTGTGAATCATGTTTCTGCTACAGCTGCTTCTCTTGAAGGTGAGTGCATTTTAATTCATTATGTGCTCGGAATTTGCTTGTGGAAGTTAACTTAGTTTTTATTAGCGGTAATCAAGTGGATGAAGTGTTGAAACGAAGTGATTTCTGAGAGGTAAACTAGCTTTGGCTTTGATTAAGAGTTAAATTTGTTGAGTTAACCTTCCGATTAGAGCCTCGTTTTGGCACTTAAATAGGTCCTGTGTTAGGCAAATCACTTGTTTGGTCGTCAAAGTTCATTATCTCGATTTTCTGATGTTCAAGTTCAGCATCAGAACAGCGATTTTCAGTTAGATAGTCCCGACTTGATTATTGACAACTTTGTAGCAGAAAATCAGACTCTGATGATCGACCTCCATGTTATAACATTAATTTTCTTTTATTGATCCAATCACTCCCTGATGTGCATATCTTACTGTGCTGTTTGTAGCTGATGCTGCATCACTATTGACAATAGAAGCTGAAAACGATGTGCTAAAAGCCTTATCTCAGATTATTGATCCAGATTTTGGGACCGACATTGTCTCATGTGGATTTATAAAGGACTTACTTGTTGATGATGCTTCAGGAGAGGTGTTCTAGAACAGAATGTAATAAGTTCCATAGACTATACATAAAGATCTTTAACCTCTCTCAGCATTCAACTTTATATCTCAGGTTTCATTTCGGTTGGAGCTCACAACACCAGCATGTCCAGTTAAAGACATGGTAATTAAAATACACACATCTTTTTATCAATAACTGATGTACATTAGATCCGGTTTTAATTGAAAGATACACCATTGATTCCTTCTAATTCATGACATTCTTTGGTTGCAGTTTGAGCAGAAGGCTAATGAGGTGGTGGCAGCTCTTCCTTGGGTTCAAAATGTCAAGGTGACAATGTCTGCACAACCTGCAAAACAGATTTATTCAGCGCAACTTCCTGCTGGATTGCAGACAATATCAAACATAATTGCAGTTTCAAGTTGCAAGGTCTCAAACTTTCTAATATCAACTTTTTCTGTTAGCTGCATTTTAGGACTGATTATTCAGGGTATCTGGTTGATCCTTTTTGAAGTTCAACATCTTATACTTAATGTTACTTTTAACTAAATGAGTTCTATGTATTCACTTTGAACACATTATGCTTAATTATTCTACATGGTACTAATTCATTTAATGCTTGTTGAATCAAATATGCTTGAAAAACTGTATTTTGTTAAATTATAATGTTTCTATGCATTTGTAACAACTGTAGGGAGGTGTGGGAAAATCAACTGTGGCTGTAAATCTAGCATACACTTTGGCTGGAATGGGTGCTAGAGTCGGAATCTTTGATGCCGATGTTTATGGTCCTAGTTTGCCAACTATGGTCTCCCCTGAAAATCGGCTGCTTGAAATGGTAATGGGTTTATAATTATAATAATAATTGTCATTGTTAACATCATTTAAAAGGGTAAATGATTCAATGGATTGGTGTAAATGTGATATGAAACTGTTGTTATCTTCTAGAATCCAGAAAAAAAGACTATTATTCCAACAGAATACATGGGAGTGAAGATGGTATCTTTTGGATTTGCTGGACAAGGGCGTGCAATAATGCGAGGTCCAATGGTTTCTGGGGTTATCAACCAACTACTTACCACTACAGAGTGGTATTATATCATTACTATTACATTCTTCCTATTAATTTCAACTTTTGATAACACGTATAATAATCTAAGTTAAATTTCTGCTACTTTTTTAAATATTCGAATAGGTTTAAAAAGTATGTAAGTGAAAATTGCTAGAAATAACAACATACTTTACTCTGTTTACAAATATAGGCAATATACTTTATTTTGTACCCATAATAGCAGTATACTTATATTTTTTAGCCATAATAACAACGTACTTACATATTTTTCCCAATATATATCTATACGTTGAACCTAACTGGCAGTGTTACAAATGAACAGGGGAGAACTTGACTATCTTGTTATTGACATGCCACCTGGAACTGGTGATATTCAACTTACCTTATGCCAGGTTCCGGGTTCCCATCATTTTATTACCATATATTATACATCTAAATAAAAATGTACTTGATATTTATAATATTTTCATAATACTTTTTATACTCTAACTTGCACTTACAGGTGGTCCCTCTCACTGCTGCTGTGATAGTCACTACCCCTCAGAAGCTTGCCTTCATTGATGTCGCAAAAGGAGTCCGCATGTTTTCAAAGCTCAAGGTGTGTTCCCCCTTATAATATAGATCAAAATATGTTCATTCATATAAGAGCAAATTGTGGGTAATAATTTACTTTACTCTCGTTACTAACATAGACAATCTACTTTATTTGTTCACCCATAATAGCAACATACTTACATTTCTTTACCAATAATAGCAATTTACTTCTTTTTTACCCACATGAGCAACATACTTAAGTTCCGTTACCAATATAGGCTTTGTACTTTATATGTTACTATTATGGCTTGTATATTGATATTATCGGTAAAAATTGAAGTAGGTTGCTATTATGGGTAAGGAAATAAAAGTAGATTGCTATTATTGGTGAAAAATAAAGTACACTGTCTATATTGGTAAAAAAAGAGTGAAGTACATTACTATTTTTTGCAATTTACTTTTTATAAAATGTTGCCAACATCTTTATATGCTGACAGGTACCATGTGTTGCTGTTGTTGAAAACATGTGCCATTTTGATGCGGATGGAAAACGGTTTTACCCATTTGGTAAAGGATCAGGCGCACAGGTAAGAAATGATTAAATACTCAAACCTCGAGGTAGCTTAATGTAAATTAAAAATAACCCATGATATATCAATAGTTGTCCCTTTTGCAGAAAGTAATTTAATTCATTGTGGCTGCAGGTTGTGGAACAATTTGGAATCCCGCATCTGTTTGACCTTCCAATAAGACCAACAGTAAGTACACCTTGGAATTTATACATTAATCTATGAAATATTATAATAGTATTTATTTAGCTTTACATATCGTAAACAGAGTTTATAATAAAACTTAAAGTTATTTTTATTTTGACAGCTGTCTGCTTCCGGAGATAGTGGAATACCTGAAGTGGTGGCTGATCCGCAAGGTGAAGTTGCTGACATATTTCAAAATCTAGGAGTTTGTGTGGTACAACAATGTGCAAAGATCCGCCAACAAGGTATGGTGGATTTATTTTATTCCAAATTGTTTTATTATTTTTATTTTCCGAAATCATGACGTCAAATTTTTTGTACCCGGTAAATGTCCATGCAAGTATATAAAGATAAAAAAATAAAAAACAACATTGTTGAATAAACTGGGAAAAAGATGAAATGTTGTTGCATAAATAAGTAATCATTAATCAACCCTATGAAATATTGAAAACATTTTGCTATGATTCATTTTTCTATAAACAGTTTCAACTGCTGTAATGTATGACAAGTCTATTAAGGCAATCAAGGTGAAAGTACCTGATTCAAATGAAGAGTTTCTTCTACATCCTGCAACTGTTCGACGAAATGACCGTTCTGCCCAAAGTGTGGTATGTCATCTTTTCGATCGTTATATTCTAAAAAGAGTTACATGCGGAAAATAGCAATGTACTTCCATTAATTTCTTTATTTTTGTGTGGGACAGGATGAATGGACTGGGGAACAAAAGTTGCTGTATGGTGATGTTCCAGAAGACATAGAACCTGAAGAAATTAGACCCATGGGAAACTATGCAGTTTCAATTACATGGCCAGATGGATTTAGCCAGGTACCTCTACTTTCTGATGTGAAATGTTTACACCCGTTAGATAAAAATATATTTTAATAAAACATTTTTTTTGATATGTAGATTGCTCCTTATGATCAGTTACAAACAATGGAACGGTTGGTTGATGTACCCCAACCAGTATCTACATAGGTCAGAAAGCCAGTTTATCAACAAAGTTAAGGTAGATATTAGACCCTGGGGAATCTTATGGCACGAGAATATATTCCAATTTGATTCTTTTTGATGTATGATATGTACATATATTTATCCTCATAGCTCCAATGAGTGTGTACTATGGGAATGCATACATGGTTCACATCATTGCCCATGCATGTCTCGTGTATACGTGAATGCGGAATACAAGTGTCTCGTAGGATCAACTTGGAATTTGGAAGATAGTTTGTTATGAAAGATAAATTGTTATAAATTGTTTTTGTTTATGATGAAAAAAGATACTAAAATTTAGAATCGATTTCAACTTGCATTTCAACATATCTTGTAGGATTTTCATGTTTAAAAAAAGGCACCCTATTGTACCATCAACCACCGACCATCACAAGGAAAACTACATGTCAAATATAAGTTTTTGATCTGAGAGGATCTTCCAACGGACAACAAAAGACTTAAGGAAGAAAAAGTCAAGCCTATTTCTTTTCTTGTGGGTGAAAGAGCAAGGAATATGACACTCATTTTGGCTTTACTAATACCACTTCTACTGGGGAGAAAAAAAGTTTTTTAGCATTGTCATAATTTTCCTTGTTTACCATAAATAGAAGCATAAGATAGAGAAAGGGGAGCCTGGAGATAGAAACTTTTCAGATAAAAGGGAATTGTAATTTCCAAAAGAAAGAAAATATCAAACCCAACGAACTTCCTCCCATATCTCGTCGTCCAATGTCATTTGTCTCTTCCGGTTGCATATGTCTAATTTAGACAATGTTATTCTATGGGACTGATCAAGTGGTATCGGAGCAAGGTTCTTCTACCTGTGTATAGTGCAATCGAAATTAGATTAGAAGGCTTACAAACCCCTTATCGAGTTGCGAAGTCATCGATGGCCACTGACTAAGAGCCGGACAATCAAATATTCCGCCAAAAGCTCGAGAAACATCCTTAAAGGATCAGTTCGAGGGAGAAGTAAGCTTGAAGGAGGATGTAGAAGATGACAAGGAAGACAGAAACAACCAAAGTTCTTCTCGACCCTTCAAGGTTGAGGCAATAATTGATATAACCGCATTCGACAACACTATAGATGCTCTGAGAGATTAGACTTGTGGATTGATTAGTTAGAGACATACTTCACTCTCTATAGTTTTAGTGTAGTGAGAAGGTTACCTTTGCAAGATTGAAGTTAACAAGCCATGCTTTGGCTTGGTGGAATTCCCACTCGAAGGCGAGGCATAGAGACGATGTTAAATGGAGTGAATTCACTTAATTCTTACACCATGAATATCATCTAATGGGTTATTTGCAAGGAAGATGGTCTCAGTGGCATAATCTTCCACGATGATGAGGGCGGTATGTTCAAGAATACACTCGTTTAGACGCCTTGTGATGACATTGAGAATTACAGTAGACAACGAAGACGTATTCATCGAGTATGTTACTGAATTACAACGAAAAATCCAAAACGAGTTGTGTCTTCAAGCATTGGGGATATCTTTGGTGCAAGTTGTATCGCTATGACATTGCATTTAAAAAAGAACCGTGGGGAAAAAGATGGAAAAAAAAGCACAAGGGAGAAAATGTCCCGTATGCAACGTTCTGGCAAGGATGTGAAGAAGAAGAGTTCGATAACTTTTAACCTTGCAAATATAATCTTTGACCATTGTAAGATCATAAGGCATGTCAAGGATAAGTGTTGGAAGATACATCCAGAGTTGTTCCCAAAGATATAGGTAAAAGAAGATTGAGGGAAGTGTACTCTTATGGTCACCACACCGCAATGGTTGTGGTCGATTGAGAAGAGACAAGAGTTTGACATTGACGATGAGATCGAAGAGCTGTTAACAAACACTTCAAACAAGATTCAAGAGAAAGAAAAGTTGTTCACATTGAAGATTAAAAAAAAGAGGAAGTGATTGAGGCCATCATCAATGCCGAAAGTCAAAAGAATTTGATTTGAGATTTTCTGGTTCAACGATTAGGCCTATAGGCAACCCCACATCCACGTTAGTATCCATTAGGGTGGATTCAAAAGGTTGTGGATATGTTGATCAATCAACAATGCAATTTTCAAGAGATATTTGGTAGACAATATATTTGAGAGTGAAATGATACATTCTTCACACGTGCGGAAGATGGGAATAAGTATCTTATCAACAAAAATAAAATCACCACGTATGTACAATTGGTAAGCACTTGTCAAACAAGAAGGATGGTGAATGCTTCTCAAAGGTTGGTGTTGTTACCTTTATGTCGAGTGGAGTGTGAAAAAATTATATCTACCGTCTCTCTTGCATATAAAGAAAGTATTGATAAATTTGGTGAAATCATTTCCAAATATATAGCTTGTTTTGAGGATACTATTGACTTACTACCAAATCGAACTATGGAGCATGAGATTCGGTTAGTGGCAGATTCATCTTTATCCAACATTGGCATGTATCAAAGCTCGGTCCTTGAGAATGATAATTAAACATCAATTTCAAGAATTGATAAACTCGGGGTAAATCAAAGTGCCTATCCAGTTGGGTCACCTATTATATTGGTGCCAAAGAAAGATGGTTGCCAGAGGTTATGCATTGATAATCGAGCTCTTAACAAGATCACCATTAGGAATCATTATCCCTTCCCCCCAAATTTATGACTTACTTGATCAACTAAAGCATGCCATTATCTATACAAAAACTTACTTACGATTCAGTTATCACGAAGTACATATTCTAGTAGATGATATGTTGAAGATGGTGTCAAAACACATCAAGGGTTGTATGAGTGTTTAGTGATGCCTTTTGGCATTTGTAATGCACCTGCTACTTTCATGCAGTTGATGAATGATATATTCCATCCAGATATTGATGATTTTTTCATTTTCTACATTGACGACATCCTCATTTATAACTGCACCAAAGAAGAACATTTGGAGCTTTGGAAAAAAGTCTTCAACTTACTCGAGCAACAAGTTTGATTGAACTAGAAGAACTATGAGTTTGGTAAGAAAAGTTTGGTATATATTGGTTTGTGGTAGGTGGTGGTACTCACTAGGTTGAAGAAGAAAATTTGAAGGAAATAAGAGATTTGAAATGGTTAAGTTTAGTCACTAAAGTTCATAGCCAGGGCCGGTGCCGAGGATTCGGATGCCCGGGACGAGCCGAAAAAAAAGGCCCTCCTAACATGTAATAAATTAAATTACATAAACTAATTTTTTTTACGACGATAAACTTTATAGCGGAAAAAAATGCCGTCCTGGTTTAAACTTGGGTTGAAATGTAGTATAATATCACAATTTGTTTTGGGCCCCTACAAAAATTGGGCCCTGGGCAACAGCCCACTTCGCCCACCCTTTAAACCGACGTTGTTCATAGCTTCATGGGAGCATGCCAATATCTCCGTTAATTTATTTGACATTTCTTGGTTACAACATCGCCATTATATGCTTTAACTAAATTGAATACCAAAGTTATATAGACGAGAAAAAACGATGATACCTCCTTGTTGTTGAAAAAGAAAATTAGTGAAGCATCACGTATTGCACTACCAAATTTACAATGATCATTCGAGTGGGAAATCGATGCATTCGGGTATCCCATGGGGGGTGTTTTGTTTCAAGAAGGGAGGGCAGTAGTGTATCATTTTCAGATGTTCCAAGGAGCTCAAAAGAGCTATCCAACATATGCCAATAAACTACTAGCGTTGCACCAAACGGTAAACCATTGGTGTTGATATTTACTAGGTATATAAATGGTCGTTCACACTGATCATCAACCACCATATTTACAACGTCAAGCGAAGCTACAACAAACGCTCAATATGAAGTAAATGACTTACCTACAACAATACAACATTGTTACCAAATACAAGAAAGATGTTTACGACAAACTGGCTAGCATGTTGTCTTGACCACCGACTTCCACACAATGTTTTTCATTGTTTATGGAAGTCCAACCTTCACGTCATGATGTATATTCTACTAAGTATTGGGCTAATCCATATTTCGAGAGGCAATTGACGACCTTAAATGTCGAAGGCCATGAGAGTTCACATAGGTCAACTCCTAGATAAGGGAGCCCTGCTTTATGTTCCAAAAACGGGTGAGCAGGTGCAATAGATATGAGAAACACACACGTCTAAAGTGGCTGGACATTTTGGGGTGACCAAGACACTCTAAAATTTGCGACATTATGTTTTTTGGCCACAAATACATTAAGACATGACTCAATTTATAGAGGGTTGTGTATTGTGTTGCACCTCAAATCCATTAAATTGGAAAGTGGGATATACACCCCACTACCGGTCCCAAATCGGCAATGGGAAATTATTTCAGTAGACTTTCTAGGTGGTCTTCCAAGAACTTAAAATAGAAATGACTACCTTTCCGTTATGGTCGATAGATTCTAAAAACAGTGATATTGATACTTGATACCATACCGGCGAAGAAGTGTCAATTTTTTTGTGAGAAAGTGTGGAAGATATTGGACTTCCCACATCAGAGAGAGAGAGAGAGAGAGAGAGAGAGAGATGTGGTGTCTGGTCACTAGGAGTTTTCTAAGGCCAAAACTTCGGTGCCCAGTCGCTATAAACTTCGGTAGCAGGTTGCAAAGATAGAAGCTGTGGTGATTGAAGAAGCAGAAGTTGCGGTGATTGAAGAACCGAAACTGCGGTGTCGAGCAAACAAATTTGGGGCGTCAAAATCTAACATATATGTGGTACCGAGTTGTTGTGCCACCGAGGCTGCATATATGTTGTGCCGTGTAAACACTAGTCACATGTTGGTAGATTCACATGGGATTAGCCCGGTTAGAAATTAGGTCATCTAATGCCTATTATATTTAGGGCTGTAAACGAACCAAACGTTCGGCGAAGCGTTCGTGAAATGTTCGGCGGGAAGTTTGTTTATGTTCGTTTATTTAATAAATGAACGAACATGAACATAATTTCTCGTTCGTTTAGTTAAACGAACGAACATGAACAATTGCCTCGTTCATTCAATTATGTTCGTGAACGTTCGTTTATGTTGTTTGTTTACGTTTGTTTATGTTTATTCATTTAAGTTCATTTTATGTTCATATATGTTTAATTGTGTTTGATTACGTTACAATATTATATGTTTGTTTATATTCATATATGTTTAATTGTGCTTGTTTATCTTTGTTCGTTTATGTTTGTTCGTTTAGCATGTTCATGAACATAAACGAACAAACATGAACAAAATAATTGTTAAACAAACGAACATGAACAAGAAAATTCGTTCGTTTAACCGTTCGTGTTCGTTCGTTTGTTCGGCTAACTTAATTGAACGAACATGAACAAGCCCTCGTTCGTATTCCTTCGGTTCGTTTACAGCCCTAATTATATTAATAGGCATCTCCCATGTTTCATTCTACGCAAGAGTGTAAGGCTGATACGTGTGTGCGTGTGCAGAAAAACCTAGACAAGATACAAAGCAGATTAGCGATTTGTATTTATTGGTTTTTCCGATAAAATTTAATCTCTCGTTCGCCCATAGACGTACGGATCAATCTGATCATATTCACCACGTTAATTACCGATCAATCTGATCGTATTCACAACGTTAATTCTCGTATTCTTATTACTGTTTTCAATTGCATTAATACCCTGTCTGTGAAATCTGTTTTATTATTTTTTGAGATTCTTGATTGTCTGTTTTGATCCTATCGCAATTAAGCCCTCCTTTATACCAATTCAACGTTTGTAGCTTCTTTATACATTTGCTAGAAACTTGAATTGATTTTCTCATTTCAGTCCGTCAGCACCGATACTCTAACGATAATAAACTTGTTACACTTTTACTAAACCGTTACCAAAATCTGGTTGTTAAGACAGTACCGTGGGACCCATATCAATATTTTTTTTCCTAGTGGAGCGAGTACGCAATGCATCGTGCATGGTCATGATAAATGCATCACGTTCTTTCTTTTAACACAAATAACTTGATTTATAGCTCTTTTGTCCTCTGAGTTGCTCGAAGTCTAATGTTATATATCACATAAACCGGTAAAAAGAAAACTATATATATGGAGACAAAGTCGACATTCAAAAGTTAAAGATAAACATCCTCTAGACTCCTTATGGATAATATTGCACGCTTTTTGTAAGCTTCTAACTCCACGAACAAATCTCTGTCATCCATAGACCTGCTCCAATAACACCACCACAAACGAAACCGATCTATCTGAGGAAAATCGCTGTGGTGGATCCTGAAACACTCGAGCTTTTCACACATATCCATGAGTTCACCTTTCAACTTCACATTCCAACACCCACGAATGTCAATATGTCTAAGAGACTTACATTTGGTGAGAATTTCATAAAGACCCAAATCACTAAATCGACCAAAACAAAGTTCAACGCGCTGTAAATTCGGCATGGTGTCGGCTATGGTTTTTGCTTCAGAATCATCGATACGACAACAGCGTTCGTGTGCAGGAGGAACGTTTCTTTTCAAGTGAACCAAAGACTTGCATTGATTACCGAATGCTGCAATGCCTTTGGCTGTGATGTTGTAGCAGAAATTGATATCCAAGACGTTAAGATTTGGCATTGACTTCATATGCATCAGTATCATATGATCAGTGACACGGCTCATTGGTATTTCAAGCACTTTCAGACATCTTCCACTGCAAAAAGAAAGCAGAAAGAACCACAAGTTTATGAGTTGTGTTATCTATGATTTAAGTTGTTATCATATTTATGTTAAATATGTAGATTCCCTGTAAGAAACGTACCCGTTAGCCACAAAAAAGAACCCTAATTCACACCCATGCGGTAGGCAGAGAGTCGTTGAACCCTACATTTGCTGCGTGGTATCAGCTTCTTCACCACCTGGTCCACCGCACGACTGTCATTGCGACGCCGACACCATGCTTGAATGTCGATATCCTCCCAACAGTATGGCCCTGCCACCACCTCCATCCACGACTTGCACACCCATGGAAGACACCTCACTAATTCGATCGGTGGTATCTTTGAGAAAATCAATGCCAATATCTCCGGATGCAACCCCTCCCACCTCGGCCCCTCCTCCACCGCCACCTCCTTGTTCATCTCTTTATCTTCGGAAAACCCCTTTTTCCTTTAGATTGTGAACCGTCGTTTGTTTTCTTGATCTTTAGGTTTTCGATTTCTTGACAGCCACAATTTTGCAATATTAATCGTGGAGTAAAGTATTTTATCATAGAAAAACAATGAAGGTGGGGATTAAAATTAAGTTTTCGATAAGTGTTTACACCTCCAAGGATTGATAAATATCGTTTGTCTTGTTTTAATTTAAGAAAAGAAATTGCTTTATTTTTAATGTATATCTACTTTGTGAACCTTGTGGTAAAAGAACACAATTGATCTGATGGTTGTTTAATATGATTCAATTAGCTTTATCATCTTGTTTCCTCCGTTTTCTTAATAACGACATTGAATGATAATTACGGTAACTCATCTTCTAGATTTTCGATATGAAACAATTTTAGTTTTAACTTCAAAATGTAAGTGAATGGCGAATCAGATAGCACAAATGGGGGTAAGACCGTAAGAGGGTGTAACCCGTGGTTGTTATGATCCCGATTTTGATATTAAAATATTAAGATTTTAATATATTACAACCGAGAAATAATCCCGATCATAATAGAATACATCTGAAACCAAGATCTATACTCGGAACCTAGAATCTTAACTAGGATCTTAATATCCTAACCCAATCCGATTCAATTTCTTTAGTCTTTGGTATATAGACATACCTGAAAACTTCGTTCTTTCAAATTGAAATCGAGCATTGCATGCTGCAAGAAGTCTCATGAAGCATTAGCACTATTGCTCACGTTTAAGAAGTTAAATTTGATTCTACCATTGATGTTTTAATCAATATTAAATTATAATGGGAATTGCATAAAGTCATACTTGAAATCAAATTTGGAGACTAGTTCATTGGTAAGATCTTCTAATTCGATCAAGATCTTGCAAAACGTAAAACGATCTTATGTAAGATCTTGATCTTGACGACCTTAGTGTAACCTATAATTAAAAGTGAATAAATGTCGGAGAATGGGGAGTAAATGTAGTAAACCCCTTTTTATGTGTTAACGAATTTTATCCAAACAACATCTTTTTAAGTTAAAACGACGTTGTTTTCATTATTGTGTACCTAATCTTGCATACATGATAGCTACATACTCCGCTTTCGTGTGTGTTTGTGTGTGTGTGTGTGTGTGTATATATATATATATATATATATATATATATATATATATATATATATATATATATATATATATATATATATATATATATATATATATATATATATATATATATATATATATATATATATATATATATATATAGTGTAGTGAATATCGGTTATCGGCCTTAAGAATACTATCGGTTTCAAATATCAGTCCCTAATCTCGATCTTGCGAAAATCGGTGATATTTACCGATATTTTGATATCGAGATATCAATGATATCATCGATATTTGTATAAAATGCTTTTTTCAGTCCAAGTATAGATAAGCCCAAAATACATCATATTTTTTTAATTGTTGTGGCCCAAATGTCCAATGATCAGTACAATTCAAACCGGATAGACTGATACATAATATAACTAGAGATGATGATGATGATGATACGATTGGAGTTGAAGTGAAAGGTGTTAGTGATGAAGTTGATGTCTTGGATGATGTTGACTCGGATGTCGATCTCGTAGCTTGCGATTAGAATATTATATTTCAAATGACGACGCTTGTGCGGTTTGGGATTTGACTTTTGATATTACTATTATTAGTATTATATATGTGTTACATTAAGTTTTATATATATATATATATATATATATATATATATATATATATATATATATATATATATATATATATATATATATATATATATATATATATGTTTATTTGAGGATTACATTTTTCATGAGAATCATGAAGATAATTCTCAGCCACACATTTTCTAAAAGACATCAAAAAGAAGCGATAACATTTATTTAATTATACAAAAATTAAAAAAAAAAGACGGCGTGACATTTTCGTAATTATATCAACATGCATGTATATGTATAGATGCATTCATATGGATGCAATGATGTATATATATATTGATACATTCATAATTTTTTATATCATCGTATTTATCATTTGATAGAGCACAAAATGTTAAGTATATGGAGCCTAATCCAAACCGAGGAAGTCACTACGACCGAAGGAAGATCAGTTGTACGAAGCAAGCAAACTGAGGCGAGGAAAGCCAGTACGGTTGGAGGTTGTGCTTCGTCCGGATCAGTTAACTTCGTTCGAGAGTGTGAGCTTCATATCAGTTAGAGTAGCGATGCGATCCAAAGATCGATCAGATGTAAAGTAGGTACCATGGATCTGGGGTGTTTACCTTTATCTCTGTCTACTTTAAGATCGTCCGCAGGAAGGCATCATCCGGACCGAGGAGTAGCCTTCGCTCCGGTCCGGACTTTGTAGTAGAATCTCCACATGGGTCAAATGTGTAGAGTAGAAATGTAGATAAAAAGGGAGGAGCTACTTCAGAAGCGAAATGTCCCCTTAGCACAAATTCTGAGAACTGTTGCTGTCAAGAGTTGTACACGCAGACGTTGGGTGTTGTCTAGTTGTCGAAGTCCATTGCTTACAACATCGTCAACAAGAAAGCCACGAGTGGCTTACTCAGAGCGCTGTCCAACATGTACGAGATTAATACAACAGAAGAAGATCAGAAGACCTCTACTCTCTGGCACCAAAGGCTTGATCACATGAGTGAAAAGTGGATGAAGATGTTGGTTGCGAAGGGCAAAATTCCAGATGTAAAGGCTGATGCCGTAGAATTCTGTGAGCCCTATGTATTTGGTAAACAGAAGAAAGTCACCTATAACACTCTAGGGGCTGTAAAGCGATGGTTAAAATCTGAACCACTACACACAATTCAAATATGAACCTTTGTGCATCATTGTGACATAAAACACATACTTCCTATTGCTTTCTTCCTCTATTTCTTCACAACACACACACACACACAAAGATATATATATATATATATATATATATATATATATATATATATATATATATATATATATATATATATATATATATATATATATATATATATATATATATATATATATATTGGAAGTTAAGGATGAATTCGATTACATGAGTCATAATATACTACAGCTACGCTAGGTACATCAGGCTAACTACAGTTCTTCGTGGCCAACCCTTCGCTGAGGAGACTGCACAGAGACTAGACCCACACCCGCAACCGGCAAACCTCGGTGCATAGCACACGCCCACCCCGTAAGGACGTCTTGCAGGCAACTGACTGGGTAAACCCAGCCCCGGGTACACACAACACCGTGTAAGACGCGTTCCGCCGAGTCGCGGCCCGAAGGAATCCGCGACGCGGCTTTAGGAAGAATATAGAATCGTGAAGGATTCGTACGCGCGACGCGGTTTTAAAGATCCCGCGACGCGGTGCGCCTCTAAGGTGAAAAACCCTAATTCGGATTTAAACGCCTATATAAAGGGACCCAGCCCTAGGGTTCGTGTTTTTGGGAGTTTTCTGGAGCAGAGGCGTCTGGGTTCAGCAGAGACTCTTTGGTTCCAAGGCTTTGGAGGTTTGAAGGAAGAAATACAACGTGGGGAAAGGCTGTAGTCGATCGGGTGCATTTCTCCGTTTTTCCAGAAGCAAGGTAAGAGGATCTACCTTCTGCTATTTCAGTTTATCCCGTTTTTATGGTGTTATCCCTTAAGTAGTAGTCTTAGGTGACTTGTAACCCTTAGGGTTAGACTGAGGACATGAATAGACTTGCATGTCCCTAAGGAAGTGATCTTAGGGTAGTTTCTGATCTCAGGAAGGGTTTGGAGTGAAACCCTAGCCGATTGATGTACTGTTAATCGCTAAAAAACATTTTGGAATGTTACGAACCGCGACACGGACTGGCTATGTCAGCGGCGCGGACTCGGCTGAAACCCCGTATTTACTCGATGATAGCCGCGGCGCGTAGGATGAGGAGCCACGCCGCGGCGAGCGACTGTTTGACCAGGAACTTAGTTTTGACCACTGTTTGATGGCAAATATTGAGTCTAACCTTTAGGCAGGTCTGTAAGAGCCTAGTCAGTAATTGATATGTTGTATGTGTGTGGGATTTAGGTGTGTGGACGAGCTAAGTGGGATATTAGAGAATATCTACACGGTTTCGAACCAGGTGAGTATCCTCACCTTACTATATGATGTTGCATGTTAGGCATCTTGTGTGTTGTTTACAGTTATATGATTTGCTTTATATCTGTGGTTATTTGTTGTTGGGCTCAGTACTGATGCGTGTCCCCTCGTAGCTGTTGTATGGCAGGTTGGACTATTGCCTTGTCCCATAGCTGTTGTATGATGGGCTGGGCCATAACCGGGAACCCATAGCTGTTGTATGATGGGTATAACCTTCCCGTGTCCATAGCTGTTGTATGATGGACGCCTGTAGCTGTTGTATGGCGGGTAGGGTCGGGTCGTTCTCGAGGACGGGTTGTTTAATGTGTGGGCATGTATGGTAACTTGTGGACTCACTAAGCTTTAAGTTTACCCGTTGTTTTTATAATATTTCAGGTAATTCAATTGACAAAGGGAAGGGCAAGGCTTGACGGCAGCACGTCGCATTCAAGAGATTGATATCAATGAACTATAATAGTATTTTCAAATGTTTCCGCTGTTAATTTAAGTATCATGTTGAACAGTTTTATGTTTTGGAATAAATGTTGTATTGGAATCTTGGTAATAAATTATTTTTTTTTAAAATTTTTGAAATTGGGGCGTTACACACCGGCTAGCACAGAGGCTACAAGTGGGGCGTTAATATCTTTAGCCACCACTTGCACTCGGCAAGGTTCGAACCCACAACCTCGCATACGCAAGGCATGAGTCTTACCCGCCAAGACCACCGCTGAGTGTTATATATATATATATATATATATATATATATATATATATATATATATATATATATATATATATATATATATATATATATATATATATATATATATATATATATATATATATATAGAGGAGGGTTCCATTGAGAATGGAAAAGAGGTTGAGAATGCGAGAATGAATCTGGGCCGTTAGATGCGCCATCGCTGACGCGCCGCTCTACGACGACGAGATGGGTTTAATTTTTCGTATATGATTCATTCATATATGAATGTATGTATTCATATATGAATGCGAGAATAAATCTGGGTCATTAGATGCGTCAGCGCTAACGCACCGTTTTACGACGACGAGATGGGTTTAATTTTTCGTATATGATTTATTCATATATGAATGTGTATATTCATATATGATTATTCATATATCATATATGAATAATCATATATGATTATTCATATTCATATATGAATAAACATATATGAATAATCATTTTTGAAATATGGTTGTGGTGGTCGGAATGGTGGTAGATGGTGGCGATGATGATGGTGATGGTGATAGAGGGTGGCGATGACGGTGGGGATGGTGGCGGCGGTGTTAGTGGGGTGGTGGTGTTGGTGGAGATGGGTGGTGACGAAGGTGGTGGTGGCGGCGGCGGCGGTGATGGAGGTGGTGGTGGTGGTGGTGGTGGTAGTGGGTGGTGGTAGCGGTGGTGGAGGTGGTAGTAAAGGTGGTAGCGGCGGTGGTGGTCGAGATTGTGATAGAGGTGGTAGAGTTGGCAGTAGCGGTGGTGGCGGTGGCGGCGGCGGTGGCGGTAGCGGAGGTGGCGGTGGCAGCTGTAGTGGTGGCGGCGGCAACGGTGGTGGTGGTGGTGGTGGTGGTGGTAACGCAGATGGTGCAGGTGGTAGTGGTGGTGAAAAATTATATGTGCAAAGCACTAGGGCGGCAATATAAAATATGTGGCCCATATTCATTCTCACGATCTCAACCTTATTTTCATTCTCAATGGAACCTACTTCTATATATATATATATATATATATATATATATATATATATATATATATATATATATATATATATATATATATATATATATATATATATATATATATATATATATATATATATATATATATATATATATATATATATATATATATATATATATAGTACACACAAACACACATACACAGACACACACACACACACACACATATATATATATATATATATATATATATATATATATATATATATATATATATATATATATATATATATATATATATATATATATATATATATATATATATATATATATATATATATATATATATATATATAATTTGATAATAATTTTATAGATATAAAATGTAAAAGTATGTTTAGCTTATTGTTTGGTTTATTCGGTTTAACCAAAATAATAAAAAATTAACCAAGCCATAATCATCTTTATGACCTATAACCACCATCTCTCTGCCACCAGCACAACCATCTCGACCCTATCTTCATCTTGTTCTCTTCACATCAATATCCTCTACCTTTATCTTCACATTATTATTGGCCGCCATCTCTAACAGCCATCACCACCGCCAACCTACCAACCATTATGTCATAATCTTGGGTGTACTTCAAACCGTACAAGATCAAGAACTTCCAATCTAACTCTCAACAAGTAAGCCCAAGACCAAAAAGTCATTGTAGCAAGAAATACAATAAGAAAACAAGCAAGAAAGAACAACACAAATATTTAAATTAGTTCACTTGATTTTGATTCAAGCTACGTCCACTGTGGCACACTGAAGAGTTTTTATATTAAAGAATGGTATACACTTTACATGGTATTTACTGCACTCTCTTGATAACGGCTCACAATCACTTTTACATCATAATTACAGTTTACATTAAAGGGGTATATTTATAGTAAGGGTTGACCTAGAAGGCTTGGGCCTGGGCCTTTACACCAGACATGCAAAGAACATGTCGTGCACCCATACTGCCGCCTAACACCCACGTGCTCTGACACACGTATTCTAGAAGTTACCCCATTCGCATATACTGAGAATTCTGCCACTAAGCTGGATGCGGATTGGACTTCGCCTCGGATAGAAGTGACTCTAGACAATAGTACGCGCTCTGCATCGAAGTGTGTTCTTCACATCGTAACTTTCAGAACTGCATTCAGGATTAACTGACTCCGAGCCGCAATACACTTCTTTGCAATTGATTCCTTCTGTTGCGGATCGTAGTTGTTTCTCTAATGTGGACAGACTTGAAACGATCAATCTCGGACGCGACTCCAATGCAGATCCATTCGCAACTGTGGTTTCAGAGATTAGCCTCCACCTTACTCAACAATCTCCTACTTGGAGGCTGATCCATCTGATCTAGAAGCCACCCAAGTAAAATCCTCTTCATCATCAATCAACTCTAGTTTGTCCTGCCCTAGCCTAACTTTGTGGAAGACCAGCTAAAGTCATGTAGAAATTTAGCTTCTCCAATGGAACAACCTTGGTGAACATATTTGTAGGATTATTCATACCAAGAATTTTCTTCAAAATGAAGATAGCTTTAGATATCTTCTCACAAATAAACTGATACCTCATATTGATGTGTTTCGTCCTGCTGTGGAACACCGGATTCTTTCCAAATGGATTGCATTATGATTTTCAAATTGTAACACAGTCCTTTTGCTCTTGTCCTAACTCGAATACGAAATTCTTCAACCACAATAGCTCCTTGCTGGCTTCTGCCAAGGCCATATACTTTTTTTGGTGATTGAAAGAGCAACACTCTTCTATAATATAGACATCTAGCTGATTGTGGTTCCCCGCACTGTGAAAACATAACCAATCATGCTCTTCCTTGAATCCGCACAACCCTTCAGATCAGCATCGGTGAAACCTTCCAGGACAAATTTATGTCTTTTGTAACTCAAGGCTACATTCGGGGTTCCCTTGAATTGCAGAGCAGCCACTTGACTCTTTCAAAATGTTTTTTCCCTAGATTCGACATAAACCTACTACGATCCCACTCCATGAGCAATGTTTGTTCTTGTGCATACCATTGCATATATCAAACTGCCAGCTGTGGATGCATACAGAACCTTGGCCATTTTTCCTTGTCTCTATCTGTCTTTGGGGTTTGCTATTTTGAAAACTTCACATGGCTTCCAAGCGGTGTGCTTCGGACCATCGCACTTGTCATGTCGAACTTCTCCAAAAATATCAAGATATACTTCTCGTGAGAGAGTTTAATCACTCTGGAAGCTTGATCTCTGGCAATGCTCATGCTCAATATCTGCTTAGCAGGTCCAAGGCCCTTCCTTCTGTTGGAAACCTTTCACAACCAATTGTGCTTTATACCTCTTGCTCCCATCAACTTTGTTCTTGACCCAAAACACCCTCTTGTTTGACAATGCATTTTTCTTTGCTGGTAACTTGACAAGAGACCACATCTCATTCTTGTCACGTGAGGTTATCTCATCCTCCATCACCTTCTTCTACTGTATAGAGTCTTTCATCCTTAAGGCTTAAGGATAAGATTATGGTTCCCCATTCTTGGTCAGAAATATATGATTTGCCAACATGGGGTAGCGTACGAGAGGTCTTCTCTCTCTAATGGATCTTCTTATAATTCTTGGAGTTGCAGCTCTTGATTCTTCGACTTCGATTGGGTCCGAGGTGTTACCTTCTTCCTCGGACTCACTCCTACTATTTCTGGTACTACTAGATGCTTTTTCATTACTCTCACTACTTCCAAAGTCTCCACCCGACTCCGCTCCGGAAGACTTCACAATGTTATCTTTAGGTGGCCCTTCCGATTCCACTTGTTCCTTCGGTTTGGAAGACTTGATTTGGTCCGAAGTTCCTAAAAGAGTGTCTTTATACATAACACTCTCATTGAATGTCATTTTCTGACTTCTGATAACCCGACGACTCTGGCTATCCTAGCACCGGTACGTCATGTCATCAAATTTGTACCCAGTAAAAAAGCTTTTTTCCGACTTGGCCTCTAGCTTATCTCTCGTACTATCGTTTACCTTGACATATGAAACACATCCGAACACCTTTAAGTGGTTGAGAGAAATATCCTGAACTTGCCACTCCTCTTCGGGAGTCTTGAACACCAGGGGGATTGAGGGTCTACGGATGAGTAAGTAGGCTACAATATTCACGGTATCTACCCAGAACATCTTAGACAACCCTACATGCCGCCTCATGCTCTTAACCCTTTCATTAAGTGTTTTGTTCATCCTCTCCGCAATGCTATTCTGTTGAGGGGTTTCAGGACCGTTTTGATCATCCGGATCTCATGCTCAACGTAATAATCAACAAATTATCTATTGTTGTAATTCTCCCCCATTGTTGAACTTTAGGCATTTAACTTTGAGACCAGTCTCGGTATCTACAGCAACGTTCCGCTTCTTAAAGGTGTCAAACACTTTTGACTTGTTCTTCAAGAAGCAAACCCACACCTTTCTCGTTAAATAATCAATGAAAGTGACATAGTAACGAGATCCTTCAACTTTCGACTAACGTTGGTCTGTAGACATCAGAATGCACAAGCCTGAGTTTCATAGCCTTTGGAGCGTGTCCTAACTTAAAGAACGTGACCTTCGTCTGCTTACCAATACGCAAGCCTCACATAATTATACGACAACTGCCTTTACATCTGAAATTTTAACCTTCGAAACCAACATCTTCATCCCCTTTTCACTCATGTGACCAAGTCTTTGGTGCCACAGAACAGAAGTCTTCTGGTCTTCTTCTACAGAGTGAATCTCATCCGAGGAATCTTCAACCATATATAATATCCTTGCTTCTGAACTGGAGCAACAACCATGCTCCCCTTTGTTACTTTCCATTGGTGATCGCCAAACTCAACTTTGTGTGCTTCATCATCCAGCTGCCCTATATATATCAACATCATCTTCAAGCCCATAATTAATTTGACATTCTTGAAAATCCACTTCATTCCTAAGGATGTCTGGAGTGTAACATTTCCAACTCTAGTTATATCTAAGCTCTTGTTGTCTACAAGTCTTACTCTACCATTGTAATGCCTAAAATTTTGCATTACATCTCTATAGTGATATGTGTGGAAGGATGCACCTGAGTCCATTATCCAGGACTCTGAGGAACTCTCTACACAACAAGAGTGCATCTTCAAAATCTTCTACAAGGTTCACTTCCTTTTTTGCACCCACAGATCCAAAAGGCTTCGGACACTAATTTCTGAAATGCCACTCTTTTTGTCATTTTGGCAAACAACATATTTTATACTTTTTGATTGCTCTCTTCTTTGTGACCTTGATCTTCCTTTACCACCGCCACTGCCACTTCGGTTCAGGCTTCTCCCCTTTGCTCCATAGCCAACACACTTTCGAAACTCTCACCAACATTCCTCCTCCATATATCTTCCCTAAGGATTAAATTTCAAATGCCTTTAAATGTGAGCTTAGCTTTATCGGAAGAACTGCTGACTGTAGTTACTGTTCCGAACCAACTGTCTAGAAGCGAAGATAGTAATAGCAAGGCTTGGACCTCATTATGAAAACCAATATCAACCTCGGTATGATGGAATTGAACACATTGGCATGCTCTTCCACAAAACCTCCTTTCTCCATTTTCATGTTTACAAGTTGTCTAATAAAAAAATCCATGTTTGTGACTAAGGGTTCTTCATACATGTTAAACAACGCTTTGCATAAGCCAAACGTGCTTCTTTCATTGATGATATTGTTGGCAATAGATATTGACAATGATAACCTGACAACACCCGAGACCTGCCGATCTAACAGATCCCAATCTTCCTGTGGCACGTTCTCAGGTTTTCTTTCGACTAATAGGAGATGGATCTTTTTTCAGTTAAATATAATCTTCTATCTACATTCTCCAGAATCCAAAATATTTTCCATCAAACTTGTCGATCTTGATCTTCTCGTCTTCAGTCGTAGCTCTGATATTAGTTTTTTGGGTGTAACAACACGAGATGAATAAACTTCAAACCTCACAAGATTAAGAAGTACTGCCAAACTAATCTCAACAAGTAAGCACAAGACCACAAAGTCGTTACAACAAGAAATACAATAAGAAAACAAGTAAGAAAGATCAATACATAGATTTAAAGTGGTTCAGTTGATTTTGAGTCAAGCTATGTCTACCGTGGCAAACTAGAGAGATTTATATTAAAGAATTCTATACACTTTACAAGGTATTTACTGCACTCTCTTGATGATGGCTCACAATCACTCTTACATCATTATTAGGGTTTACATTAAAGGGGTATATTTATAGTAAGGGTTTACCTAAAACGCCTGGGTCTAGGCCTATGAACCATACCTGCAGAGAGTATGCCATGCACCCATACTGCCACCTGGCACCTTCGTGCTCTTACACATGTATTCTACAAGTTACCCTATTTGCATCTGCTAAGAACGCCACAACCAAGCTGGTTGCGGATTGGACTTTGCCTCGGACAAAAGTCACTCCAGACAGTGCCCACTCTGGACCAAACTGTGCACTTCACATCACACCCGTCAGAACTGCACTCTGGATCAACTGACTCTGGGCCGCAATACACTTCTCTGCAACTGATTCCTTCTGTTACAGACCGCGGCTGCTTTTCCAATGTGGATAGACTTGACACGTTCAATATTGGGCGCGGCTCCACTGCAGACTGTGGCTTCAAATGATTAGTCTCCAACTTACTCAACACATCTCCACCCATGTATTCGTCTTATTCTCTACCATCAATCTCCTCTACCTTTATCTTCACATCTATTATTGGACGCCATCTCTAACAGCCATTACCACCGCCAACCTACCAACCATTATGCCATAATCTCCATCGCCACAACCACCATATTCCATGTTTTTTTTATTTCTAATCAAGTTCATTCTTTCATCTTTCACACCATCTTCCCACTTTTTTGATTATCTATTTTTGTCGAAACACAGAGACCAAAAAGAGATATTAGAGAGGGGCAGAAGTATCTTTAAGGGGCTAAATTCTTCAAGAATTGTATTCTTCAAGCATCCTTTAAGAATGTTTTATTACGCATGTAATTTATATTCATTCTCATGAGAATTTATTAATTGTACTTGTAATTTATGTTTTCTTTATCTTTTATTTCTTTCATTCTCAAGAGAATTTAAGATTAATACTTGTTTTTTTTATGGTCATGCTTATGAGAATGTCATATTTCTAATTGTAGTTTATTTTCATTCTTAGAAGAATGTTATATTTTGCAATTGAAATTTATGTTTTCTTTCTACTTATTTTATCATTCCCACAAAATGTTGTTTATAATCTTTTGGAATACATCAGTGTCCATAATCTTTCAGAATGCACTTGACAATAATGTTATATTTACAACAATATATTTGTAGTTTTCTAAAAATTTTAAATAAAAATGTCAAATATTCTACCCAGAATGGATAAATTTGAAGAATTAATAAATGATTCTTTCAAGAATGTTGTTCTCGTATACACATTTATCTAATATTTTTCAAGAGTATTTCTAATTAACAACCGGTAGTTTGAACTTTTCATTAACTCACTCATTAAAATTTCTTGATTTTCTGATAACCCGTTTGATTTAAAAAATAATAATGTAGATTTGAAGTTTTAATTTTCAAAATTATTGATTTGTCTTCTTGAATTTTTGATTTGAAAATTTCCCTGAAAATTTGGATTGTTTATAATATCTAAAATTTCCTAATTTGTTTTTAACCAAAAAGTCCAATTCATCCTTATTAGTCGTTTAATATAGAAAATAATTAAATTCTTCCAATTAGTTACCATAATTTCATTTCCCATAATAATCACTCATTCTTTTAATCCAAAACCAAAAATATCATACATTCTCAATATGCATACTTACATACGCCTTGTTTATGTATGTATGAGTACATGTATATATATATATATATATATATATATATATATATATATATATATATATATATATATATATATATATATATATATATATATATATATATATATATATATATATATATATATATATATATATATATATATATATATATATATATATATATATATATATATATATATATATATATGTGTGTGTGTGTGTGTGTGTGTGTGTGCGTTTCATTTGAAACCAACGGAATTTCGTAAGATATGAGAACGCAATCCTAGACGTTCATTTTGAAGATAAAAATATAAAAAAGATTAACGTCATAGTACATTATTCTATTATAATATTACTCATGATATATTGTATAGACGTATAATATTCTAATAAAATATTATGAATGATACTTAAGATTTTTGTAGTGTAATATTATAATAGAATACTAATATGTGTAATATTCTATTAATATATTACACTAAATATTATAAAACGTTAATTTTTTATTTTTTGGATAAAAATTAATGAAAATAATAAAAAAAATATATTTTTTATTTTTTCCATATATTTTTGATTTTTTTAACTATTTTCACACCCGAAATAATTGACTAGGATTCATTTTCATATCTCACAAAATCTCATTGTCTCATATGTGTGGATTCTCATGTGCATACATGATTTTATGTGTTTGTGTATATGGTGATATCGCTACCATATGAATAGTTTTCAGAGCCGACAGTCGTCCCTGTACATGTAGCCTTTAGCAACGATTTGTATCAATCGTTATAGCTTCGTGCCTATTGTTCTGAAAATCGTTGTTGTAGATACTCTTTTAGCGACGGCATTTCTTGCAGATTACCATTGATATAACCACTTAAAAGTAAAATTAAGAAAAAAAAATTGAAGATAATTACCCACTGCATTTGTATATAACATTTACACGCAGCGTGACGTTACTACTCCCGCTTACGTTATACATCTATAAATAAGTGTATCCAAAATTTTATGCTAGAGATGAACAAAATGTTTGATATAATAGCATATATTCTTGTAAAGCTCGTCATTGAAACAAAATGACACCAGTTTCTAATTGACAAAGTTAAGTGTTTGATTCAACCTTACACTTTGATCGAATACATTTTAAGATCATATATATGATGTGAAAAGGGAAAATTAGTATCAAGCTTTCACTTTTAATACATAAATGCAATTGGCCATATAATTCCATTAAATGCTTACAATATCTTTATCACACAACCAAAACTAACACCAACCGTCTAATAAATAGTCTCACCTATCTTATGATGCTACCATTCATGACGATTTATAGTTATCATAATTCACAAAAGGTCTCTTTATCCATTTATTTGAAAAAGAAAAAGTATTACATGCACCAAGAAATCCTGGACATTGTTCTAATTTCAGAGTCGGCTTTGATACGTCTCTTCCAACTTTTTTACCTGTACTTTATGAAGCTTTCATGTCTTTTTCGGTATCTATAAATATATGGAAAATGAGACCTAACGACAAAAGACAGTGTTCATATTGGTATCTGTGTCTCCGCACACATATAAGTTTTACACCACACAAATATTTGATTCTGAATGCAAAGTAATAAAAGATCATCGGATAGCAAACTTCAATCAATTTAGATTTTCTTATTTAAGCTTAAACTAGGCTTTATAATTTTTTTCAAATTACCGTAGCATTTTAAAAAATAGCCTTCTTTTTTATCTCGAAACCGGTCCTGTGGTTTTTATTTTTTAACCACAACCATTTCTCATAATCGTCATTACGAATCCTAAACCGTTTTTTATGGAAGGTATCTATCTACTTCACTCGTGGCTTTTCCTTATCCAGACAAAGAATATGATTCATAATGTAGCATAAATACATTTTAATGTGTCAAAGACTCAAAGTTAAACTTCCTATATTCTCTTGGGATGAAATGAGTAATGTTAAGCAAGCAATCAAAGAAAAACAAGAATACGACACAAATAATTAATGTGGTTCAATCAATGTGTACATCTACGAGCAACACCGGAGATGACTTGTATTATCCAACTATTATAAGTTATACATTGAGAACCTTATCTATAAATATTTATAACCGAAAACTCTAGCATCTATTAGGCCGTGCCTATATACAAGTAATTCCAAAATAATTAAATAGGTTCATACGATCAGCCTACTACAAACATTTATTCTGGAGTAAATTACAATAATGGTCCATGTGGTTTGCATGAAATTGCAATAATCGACCAACTTTTGAAAAAACCTCGATAATGGTCCAAATTAAAGATTAATTTTCAATAATGGTCCAAAAATAAGTAAAAAGACTATTTTATCCTTTTTAATTTTTTTTCATTTTTATTTTAATATTTTATTTATTTTAGTAATTAAAAAAAAAGATAAATAGCCATCCCAACCCCACTCCCACCCCCACCCCTACCCCTACCCCTACCCCTGCGTCTCTCCCCCCCCCCCCCCTCTCTCTCTCTCTCACACAAACGGTGATCAAATGAAAACAACGCTGTAACATTTATTTATCATCTCAAAACTCAAACAGTGGGTTCAAGAAACGGATAATCGGTGTATCCAACAATGGGATATTGTGTGTAAAATGTCTCTCTTTTATGCTTGTTAAGTGGAGCATCAAGCTCAAATCTTTTCCGCAAATCTGGGTTAGCCAAGAACAAACGACCATAAGCTACAAGATCTGCATGGTTTTGAGTTATAGCATCGTTACCATCATCCTTCTCGTACCCACCAGCCACAATAAAAGTACCATTAAATGTCTGTCTCATGGGTGCCAAACTAACGACGCATTCACTTCGCTCTTCCATAAGTTTCATCATTGGTTCCACCATGTGACAATAAAGAATGTCGTATTTGTTCAGTGATTTAACCATGTAAAGACCTAGAGCTTCTGGGTTTAATATACCGAACCCATGTGACAATAAAGAATGTCGTATTTGTTCCATCCGATTCTCCGCCACCGCACTATTCCCTTCGTCCATATCAAACCCGCCCGCCGAAATAAAAGTTCCGTCGAACGCTTTTCTCATCGGTACAAGAGTATGTGGACATTCAATTTTCTCCCCCACCATTTCTTCATCCTCGGTTCTATCATATGGCAATTAGCAATCTTATATTGATTCAAAGATTCCGCCATGTAAAGACCTAAAGCTTCTGGATTCGAATCAGCGGCTTCCATGTACTCCGCGAACGGGGATAGTCGGATCCCGACTCGGTCTGGTCCGATCTCGTTCACGACCGCTTCGACTATTTCTAGGGCGAATCGGCAGCGGTTTTGTAAGGAGCCTCCGTATTGGTCTGTCCGGTCGTTTAGTTGGTCTTTCATGAATTGCTCGATTAAATAACCATGAGCGTCGTGGATCTCAACTCCGTCAAAACCTATAACTGTTATATTAAAAGAAGTTATGGTTATTATCTCGGTTTTTCTAGGATCTTAATGCTTGAGGTAATTCTTACCTGCTTCAATTGCATTCCTTGCAGCAGTTCAAAAATCGTTAACAACAAGCGGAATCTCCTCTGTACTTAGCTTTCGTGGAGGTGAAAATTTTGCAACATCAATTCCATTGCTTCATAATTGAACTCTTGGTGTTTGTAAGGTCTCCCTGACGTGAAATACTAAGTTTGGTTATTTGACAGAGGATTGATGGAAGGTAAAAGAAGATGAGTGGAGGTTGACTTCGTCATCGGGGGTTCATTTTCCAACTTTTAGCGTTGAAGATGAAAGGAAAAGGCATATAGAGAGAGAGAGACGCAGGGGTGGGGGTGGGGTGGGGTATTTTTTTAATTACTAAAATAAATAAAACATTAAAATAAAATAAAAAAGAAAATAAAAAGGGTAAAATAGTTTTTTTAAAGTAGTTTTACTTATTTTTGGACCATTATTGAAAGTTAATCTTTAATTTGGACCATTATCGAGGTTTTTTCAAAAGTTGGTCGATTATTGCAATTTCATGCAAACCACATGGACCATTATTGTAATTTACTTTTTATTCTGTCAATTTTATCATTTACGTTTTTTTTCTCTTCATTTGGGTCGGGTTACAAACCATTCGGACACCCAAGTTTTAAATCACCCTCTAATAAGTACTAAATGCATTTTTAGGGAAAATGACACTGTAGCACAACAATGTTACATGAAATGGTCTATTTGGTCCCTAATGTTTGTTTTTTGCCATATAAGGGAACAAAAAGTGGAAAACGTGTTCTAAAATACCATTGACCCCAAAATGAAGGGGTCATCCGGTCATGTTGTTCAATTATCTTACGATGCATCCTACTCATCATCCATGTCATCATCCATGTCATCAAAATTGGACATCATGTTCAATCTACGTGTTCAATCTATGTTTAAATAAAGGGAAGAAGTACGATTGCGGTTCAAAAACAGTAGAAAACCCTTATCGAGATTTTCCCACCAAACCCTTTTTCCCGATCACTTTCTTCTTCGTGAAAATAGAATCAAACTGCAAAGTCGATGTGCACTACCATGGATTCTTCTCCAGGCAACCATTGAGTTATACAGAGGGCATGCATCACCTGTTTGAAGACATTGATTTTGCATGGATGGATTTAGAGGAATGTGTGAAGTTTTTTGAAAGATTTACCGGAGAGAAATTGAGGAACTTGTATTTCTGCTTACCTGAGACCGAGCTACCAGAAGGTCTAAAGATGATTACAGATGAAATGGACTACGTTGAGTTCATCGAAATCGCATACTATTGTGGAACTGTTGTGCCTATGTACGTGGATCATACAGGTGTTAATGTCCATGAATGGATAGCTGAAGACCACGATGAGGTGATTAGCCCTGAAGATCACCATTCCGGTGTAGAAGAGGAGATAGATAGACTTGACATCAACACTCCTGTGAACAACATAAGATCACCACCGGAGATGGTAGATGGCGAAGAAAATCATATGGGTGAGCATGAGCCAGGACAAGTTCACATTGGTGAGATTGACAGGCAAAGTGAAGTTCAAACAAGGTTTAATCCAGATGTTGAGTGGAAAAAACAGAAGCCTGTACTAGGTATGCGTTTTGAAAGCCCTAAACAGTTGAAACATATTTATCAACATACCATTAACCATTACAATCCGATAATGAGCTAACCATACCTAACATTAACCATTAATCGGATTAACACATAACCATCCGATAAAGACCTAAACATATATATCAGGAACACAAAAGAAACCCCAAAATAAACCGACCATACCCATCGGTAAACAAACCCAAACATATATATCAGGAACACAAAAGAAACCCCAAAATAAACCGACCACTGGCGGATCTTCATCCTCAACCTCACTTGAACGCAGACGAACGGACAAACCAACCAAGTGCAACACAGAAAACCACTACGCTAACGTTAACGGCGATGTTAACCTTCCTTTGCAGTGCCAACAGTTGAGAGTCAACGCGATTGAACTCTTCTGCGGTCACAGTGCGACTTCCGTTCGGCGCTCCAGGCGGTGGACCTCCAGGCGGCGGCGGTAATCCAGTGGTTGGAGTTCCAGTCGGTCGACCTCCAGATGAGTGAACTATCGAAGGGGACATCCGCATTGTGCTCGCTTCGCTTCGAGAGACGGTAATCCTATGATCGCTCGTGAGTGGGGTGTTTAAATCATCCATATTTATACCGTTCATGGGGTATCCCGATGATGAAGACGATGACACCATAAGCTTTTTCTGATTTCGAAATATGGGTATCAAGGTTTCCTTTTTTGTTGACTCTTGGTCGGTTTAAATATGGAAAGGGGACCACGATCCATGTGGAACCCTTGGTCCCCAAGCTTCGTAAAATTTGGTTCCATGTCACGATTTTTAATGCCACGTATGGTCCACGTGGTACGGTAACCGGCTAAAAATGGGATTGAGTTAATAATAACCAGTTTTTAATACATTGTTCCCTTATATGGCAAAAAACAAACATTAGGGACCAAATAGATCATTTCGTGTAACATTGTTGTGCTACAGTGTCATTTTCCCTTTTTATTTTGTTGAAGTTAAATTTCGTAACCCTTGCGACGAAAGCAATATTATTTTTGTAGAGATAAGTGATTGATTACCAAACACACTAACAAAAAACAGACGCGGCTAATCCCATTGGTATAATATATCGGCGCCCTATTACCAACCAAAATTATTTGGCTGCTAATACGTTGGTGACTAATCCTTAGCGACATCATTAATGATGTCAAACTCCGTCTGCGACGGAAATATAGGTCGCTAAATGTGTCACACTTCACTTCAACCGACATTGAAACAAAGTTTTAGAAACCAAACACGATGGATTTAAACGGATTGATGATGGAGAATCCACGATGGAATAATCCAATGATGTATTAGGCGACACATTTCATTTTAAAATAGTGGGTCGCTAATTAAATTAAAATAAAAAGAATCGGTAGAGTTATAGGATTTAATTTCAGAAAATCTAATAATATAAAAATTCGGAGTTGCAATATCAACCACGACACATTTTGAGTTTCATCGTTGATTCATGCTATTGGATGTGGGTGTGGGTGTGAGTGTGAGTGTGGGAAGGATGCGAGACTATTTCTATTTTTCCAAAACAAACAAAAACTCAATTCCAAAACAATTCCAAAAACCAAATCAAACATAGACTAAACTAAACCAAACCAAATCCTAGACTAAGGTTCCTTACTGAAATCAGAAACTAAGTTCAAAATCCAGAAGCAAACAATCAATCCAAAACAACCAAAACACATTCAATCACAATTAATACCGAAAAAGGGCAATTAAACATCAAACCGAATGATTACTTGAATAAAAACCAAATCCAAATATCCAAGGGTACTGAAATTCGAAATAAAAACTACTGAACTAATGCTACTGATCTGAACAATCTAGAAACAATAGACTAGAAGTTAAACTAAACTAACTAATAATAAACTAAGAGTGAAAACATAAAGAAATACCAAAAGTGTTGCTGAAAATCAGAAACCTGAGTTGAAGAAACCTTAAGTCCACCTTAGGGGTCGTTCTTCGCCTACTTTTTTCGACCTAATGACCTCTATTTATACTTGTGAAATCTAACGATCCGCGATGCGCAGGGCATGGATCCGCGACGCACGTACGATTTTATCCCCCGTTTTTCGCAGTTTGAATTTCTCTTCACCGCCTCATCGTTGAATTGGCGCGACGCGCGTGTCTTCTTCCTGCGGCGCGCGTACGAATTCGACTAAAATGGATTTTGTCAAAACTTCTTTCATTTTGTCCATGTTTAGTCCTTGTATTCATCATTTTCTTGCATACAAGTCCTAGCACAAAAGTGAGTAATACCATACGATATACGATATAAATTCACCAAAAATAGGGCCTAACAACGACTAAAATACTTGATATTGATGGGCGTTGTCAAACACCCCACACTTGTGCCTTGTTTGTCCCCAAGCAAGATAGTTTTTAACAGATTTTAACTAAGACTCAAATATTTTTGAATGTGTTCAATTTCAAAGCTTATTGTTTCCAGAATTATATTGAAAAATGAGCTTTCAGATTCTAAGAAGTGCACATACTCATTCAGATTCTAAAGGCCGCTAAACAATTATCCATGACTTTCGATGTTGTCCGTGTAACGAGCTTTCAGAAATACCATCCCAAACCAGACGATCTTAGGTGGTAAGGTGCATAAGTGCCTCTTCGAGGCCACCCGTTTCAGATCTACCGGCTCGAACAACAAAGACCACTGATTGACAGTTCCTTCCTAAATTCCAATCCTAAAATACTCCAAATCTTAATTTTTTTCTAACTCCTAAAACTCAACTTATTTGACTAAACAGATATCATGATAACAACTAAATAATATTTCTTGAAAAATACCAATGCTATAACACTCAAAAGCTATTCGTTTCAAAATTATAATCTATTAAAATTTTTGAAAAATTGCTAATTTTTTTGAAAATTACTCATTTCCCGCAAAAATTTCAAAAATCAACTCTTTCGACCGTCCACACCCCACACTTAAAACCGTTCAACGTCCCCGTTGTACTTAAAAATTACTTCGGAATAAGGGAGAAAGAGTTACCCCTTTAGACGGTTGACTGCTTATTGGAACTCGATTGTCACATGATACAAAAACACGTACTCCTCATGATTCAGATTTCAGGAGTTGTGGCGCAACAGAAAACTCGCCTGTGAAATGGCAAGTGTAGGGGTACAATGACCCCACACTTGCTTGAAACAACTTCTCAGTAGACTTTCATTGGTATTCACATGCAAAACACTTACAAACAAATTAAATGCAAACAGAACAATCATATAAAATACAACAAAAATGTGTTACGGATTGTCGCTGCGCGTGGGTTTGATGCGCACGTCACGGTAATTACGAGTTGTGTTGTTTACGTCATATTGGAAATAACCGCGACGCGTACCAAAGAAGTGCCGCGGCACGGTAATTTCAGAATTCTAAGCCAACTTTAAACAACCATCAAACTCATTTTCAAACACATTATACCTAACTTACTTCCCATGAGGCTTATTTATCAACCTAAATACTTATTTCCTAGATTTATCAACAATTTGGCATAAAACTAAAACTAACCCTCAAAATGCAAAAATGAGTAAAAATAATTACAAAGACCCCCTTTTTCAGCTATGAGTTGTGTCCGCCTCTTCATCTTCTTCCGGTTCTGCTTCGTCGACAGGTTCTTCCTCTTCCTCCTCGATCAACGGAGGTTGAGTACATGGTACGTCACATTTGAAGTCATCAAAATTTTTTGTCATGCACTCCGTTATTCAAAGCATTTAGTTTTGGGCATTATGGGAGTATCGAACCGCCTCCTGAACATTCACCGATAGTGCATTGTATTCAAGCCGCTGGGACTTCATTGTTTGGTGAATAGATTTCAATTCATCCGCAAGAAACCGCGAATCCAGTTTTGGGCGAGATGCGTACCGGCAAGCTATCCGGTGCTCGGGACCGTTTCTTCAATGCTACCGGCTCGTTGCGGAGAACCGGAAATGGTGAGCGGGTGACCGTTAGAATACCGTCGTCTATGTAAATAACCTCCCGCAAGGTCGTAGTCAGCGGATGGAATGGCACGGGCGGAATCTTCTCTAAATGCTGGGTATTGGCTGGTACCAACAACCAATATAAGCGTGCGAGGCGCGTAACAAAGTGCCCTCCACCGACTGCTACAAACTTCACAGGCACGTCGGTGATTTGTTTGAAGTAGTCGGCTATGAGATACGGTACAGTACAAGTCTCCAGCTTCCTAGTCAACACCCACATGAGATAAAGATCGTGGTGGGTGACCTGGTCCGCGTCGGCACACGGCCAAAACATCGTAGAAATCAGTCTGCGAAGCATGCGGTGTGAAGGTAAATGCATGTGGCCCTCAGAAATTGTGTTTTTGTGGTATCGAGTGGATGAAATAGTGGTCCAAAAGTAAGCACCGGAGAACGAATCGTTCGGGGCATAGTTGGCTTGTCGATGGAAAAGCTAAAACCCATCAGTGTTAGACTCCTCCTGGGTATAAAGTCCCAGACGGATCCTGAATTCTCGTAAACTGCAATTGCTATTCGCGTTTCCCAACCAAAAATTGATGGCATCTCCATCTTCCATACCCAAAGGCTTGTGGTCAAAATCAAAAGTTGCGAGGAATTGGAGAAGAACCTCGTGGTACACCGGTTCTTCCATGCAGAATACAGCCTCGACCGCCCGACAAGTATAAGTAAGTTCATTGGCCTCATACCCTTCTTGAACCAGCCACTGTTCCAGGTGCTCCATGATGCTTGACTCTCGGGTAAACTCCCAGTTGACCGCCTGAGCCGGTAAAATATGCCTGTGGCGAAGCACGCAACTTCGTTCTTGGAATTGGCGTCGATCATAATCCGAGATGGCTGTTGGAAGAAAATTCCAATCGATCTCATCAGAGCTAGCGTATGAAGACATTTTTCTGCACAAAAATACCCTCAATTCCGAAAGTAAGGCACTGTTCAGCGTCATCCACGGCGCGAGAAATTACTCCACGCTTCGCGACTTACGAACGTTCATCCTCCGTGTCGCACCGTATGAATAGACGCGGCGCGGCGTACGAAACTCAGACCAGAATCAACTAATTAACACTAAAACATGCCAATTTATCAATTCTAACTGTTGGGTTATGTCGCATTCAGTGTCCTAAACTATTTAACATCATCAATTTATCTCCAAAAGCACTACATTGCGATTTACAGTTGATTCTATGACTTTCCAAGAACATGAAGAAAAAGAGGAGAATTTAGAATACTTACTTGATCTTACTTGATCTGTGGATTAAGAGAATGACGAAGATATGATCACGGAGTTGCTGAGGGTCGAATTACGGTAAGAAACCTAAAAGAATTTGCGATTTGATTTTTATACATTATGGAGGTTTTGGGCTTTCTTTCAAACTATGTTTTGGTGATTATATGTAATTCGAAATTAGATAAGACCCCGGCACGGATTACTAAGCTCCGTGTCGCGAGTACCTGAGTGAAGCTTATCGACAATCACAAAACATATTCATGCGCGGCGTGGATTCAAGAAGCCCGCTTCGCGTGTTTATAAAATCCCCAAAATGACCCCACATTTGTTCTTTTCTTACCGTAATTGATTAGACACAATTAGAAGACTAAAATGCAAAATTTACACATGATCGGGTTGCCTCCTGACCAGCGCTAAGTTTAACGTCTTCAGCCAGACGTACTGCTCCCTATTCTTCCCTTTCTTCTTGTGGCATCATCCTCCTCATCTCGGGCGCAAAGCCATGAACCAATGTTGCCTGCAATGTTGTGAGTTGCGTGATCCGGTCGCTCACTTGACTGATCCACTGCTGTTGAGCGTCCAGAATCTGGAAGATCTTTGCCTCCCTGCACTTTGTGTCCTTCTCGTATTGTTGGTGCTTCAGTACCATCATTTCTATCATATCTAACAGCTGCATCTTGTCCACTGATGCCAATGGATGTCTTTTCGCCTCCCAAAGAATTTCTTCCTCCTCAATTCCATTCTCCTGTGCCTGATTCTTACCTTTACTATTTGCCCTTGGTGCCATAAGCGGTCTGTTGTTCAAATACTTATCATCATACCATGGCAGTAAAGATATTGGACACCCAAACATGTTAAGCCTACGCTTTCTTGTCCCAAAGGAGATGTCCATGTCTCCAGTCTTACAGTCCATCACAGCCCCGACTATTGCTAAAAATGGACGTCCTAAGATTAAAGCTGGCGCGTCTTCCAGGCTCTCATATTCCATCACCAAAAAATCTACAGGATAGAAGAAATCACCGACCTTGACGATCACGTTTGTCAGCTTACCCCGGGAAACTTTTGTAGACTGATCTGCCAACTGTAACACCATATTCGCGGGTTCCAGTTCCTCAATTTTGTACTTATCATAAAGGTATCCTAGCAGAACATTGACAATCGCTCCTAGATCCAGCAATGTATTCCTGATGATGAAATCACCCACCGTGATAGTGATCAACGGCGAACCTGGATCCTTCTCCTTCTTGGGCAATGTTCCCAACAGCGCCTCGCTTTCCTTGACAGTCAATCTCACCATTTCCGATGTTGGCACTTTGAACTTCTCATTCTTCTTGCACATTTCTTGAAGAATCTTTGTGTCTTCTGGCGCGTTCTTCAGCTCATCCCATAGTGGCTGGTTGATCGATGGCCCACTTGGCATGCTGGGTACTTCTTGCTTCTTTTTCGCCCTTTTGTCTTTCTTCTTCTGTTTTATACCAACTATAACTGGTTGCTCATCCTTTTGAACTTCCTTGTCCTCCTTAGTCTGGTTACCTTCCTCAGTCTTACCTTTACTCTTTCAGTCTTGATTTCACCTTCCTTTCCTACCAAATCCTCCTCTGTGACCTTCCTCCATTCAGTCTCTACAGCATTAACATGCTCTTTATCGGGCCTTTGCGTATGGTTTGGGTTCATCTCCGTGCTGCTCGGAAGTTTACCACTATCTCTCTTGTGTTGATCTTAGGCCATCTAGGCTATCTGCCTTTCCATATTTGCAATAGCCTTAGCATTCGCCTGTGTCTGCTGCTGGCTGGCATTCACAAGCTCATACATCTTGGCTATCATAGTCTCCTGACTCTCCGGGGCATTGTTGTTGTTGTTGTTATTGGGTGGTCCTCTGTTGCTGCTATTACTTCCATTGGAACCACTGTTATTCGCGGCTTGGAACTGTCTTGGTTGATTAGAAGACTGTCCTTGATAACTGCCTTGTCTGTTGTTGTTATAATTCTGGGTCTCTTGGTTATATGGTCTATAAGGTCGTCTATTATTATTATTATATTGTCATTGACCTTACCCGTAAACTTGATTAACCTCTTGGGGCCTTTGCCCTTGTTGGTTGCCTTGCTGTTGATTCTGTGGACCATTTTGCAGAGTCACCATTAACCTATCAAACTTCCTGTTTAGGTCTCCTATTTCTTTCATTACTTCCTTTTTCCAATCGGCATCTGCACCTACTGCCGCTGCTGTACTCACTGGTTTCCTTGCAGAAAAGTTTGCTTTTGACCCATTGCTCAGTTGTTCCAAAAATTGCCAGGCATCATCTGGTTCCTGCATCATTATTGTTCCGCTGGATGACGCATTAATCATTGCTTGGTTCGTCATGTCCACCCCATCAAAGAATATTTTCACAAGCTGCCATCGTGGCACGTCATGATGTGGGCAAGATCTCATCAATTCCTTTAATCGCTCGAACGCGTCATGGAATGCTTCTCCCGACATCTGTTGGAAGTCCTGAATAGCTTGCCTAATCTCCATGGTCTTGCTGGTTGGGTAGAATTCTTGAAGAAATTTGGCTTTCAATTGCTCCCAAGTAGTAATACTATTAGGTTGTAATGAGGTAAACCAATATTTGGCCTTACCCTTTAAAGTAAAGGGAAATAATCTCAACCTAAAAATATTCCTATTTGTATTCCTAGGAGTGTTAGCGTTAGCTATGGCCAGGAACTCATAAAGATGATTGTAATGATCATCTTGCTTATAGCCTCTAAATTCAGGTAATATGCCTAGCAGTTGTGGCCTTATCTATACTTGATTATCAATATTTTCGGGAAAATAATGGGCGAAGCATCATCATACTCCCTGGGTTGGAAGTGTGATGCAACCGACTGCCCCATCGGTTGAGCAAAATACAGAGGTGGAACGAAATTACCGTCATACAACTCATTGTTGTAAAGTTGCTGCCCCTGTGGTTGATGCTGCTGTTGATATCTCCTCGGAGGTCCCCGACCTCTGTTCCATTGTTGTTGCTGAACTGGATGATTCGGTATCCATCCTTCGTCTTCCTCATCATATACTGGATCTACCTCCTGATACTGGTACTGCTGTGGCTGTTGAGGTTGCATTTGAGATTGTGGTTGAGTTTGGGTTTGTGGTGGTATTGGTTGAAATGATGGTTGTGGTTTGTAAACAGGTGGTTGTTGTGGTAATGGTTGTGAAGATTGCGGTTGAGAAACCAGTATCCGTTGTCGCGGATGTGGGGTGCCATCACGGGTCGTGCTCCCCAAGCCATCACAGCAGATACAAGATTTCCTAACGGGTTGGTAACAGTTTGACCTAAAGGTTAGACCAAAGGCTGAGTGCATGATGGTATTGGTGCAGGGGCTGAAACCGCACCACCACTAGCACTCGTGCTTCCTATAGGAAATTCAGAAACTGGGGGTATAATTGGTGCTCCCCTCGTTACCTCGCCCGTAGGCTGATTGGTAACATCCTCTATGACTACACTACTAGGACTCATGTTAATAAAACGCCTACGCACACGGTTCTTGTGCGCGGTTCGCTCAATTTCATAGTCAAATAACAAAGGTGATGTATGCCTACCCCGACGGGTACGCATGCACTAGTGTAAAACGACCGCCAAAACTAAATTGAAATTACTAACTAAACTAAGTTACCAAGACTAAATCGAAAAATCAGAAAACAAATCCATACTGATCGTCTTATCCTAAGCTCACAACTCCCCGACAACGGTGCCAAAATTTGACACGCCTAGGTCGTCATGCGGTAAAAAATAAAAAAATATCCTCACAGACTCACTAGTATAGCGGTAGCAAGGGTCGATCCACGGAAGTTTGGTGGTCAAGATAGGACGATAGCTTACCAACTATAGTGTCACGCTACAGCCAAAGGGACTATTTCTACTTTTCCAAAACAAACAAAAACTCAATTCCGAAAACCAAATCAAACATAGTCTAAACTAAACCAAACCAAATCCTAGACTAAGGTTCCTTACTGAAATCCGAAACTAAGTTCAAAATCCAGAAGCAAATAATCAATCCAAAATAACCAAAACACATTCAATCACAATTAATACCGAAAAAGAGCAATTAAACATCAAACCGAATGATTACTTGAATTAAAACCAAATCCAAAGATCCAAGGGTACTGAAATTCGAAATAAAAACTACTGAACTAATGGTACTGATCTGAACAATGCAGAAACAATAGACTAGAAGCTAAACTAAACTAACTAATAATAAACTAAGAGTGAAAACATAAAGAAATACCAAAAGTGTTGCTGAAAATCCGAAACCTGAGTTGAAGAAGCCTTAAGTCCACCTTAGGGGTCGTTATTCGCCTACTTTTTTTGACCTAATGACCTCTATTTATACTTGTGAAATCTGACGATCCGCGATGCGCAGGGCATGGATCCGCGACGCGGGTACGAGTTTATCCCCCTTTTTTTGCAGTTTGAATTTCTCTTCACCGCCTCATTGTTGACTTGGCGCGACGCGCGTGTCTTCTTCCCGCGGCGTGCGTACGAATTCGACTGAAATGACTTTTGTCCAAACTTCTTTCATTTTTCCATGTTTAGTCCTTGTTTTCATCATTTTCTTGCATACAAGTACTAGCACAAAAGTGAGTAATACCATACGATATACGATATAAATTCACCAAGAATATGACCTAACAACGACTAAAATACTTGATATTGATAGGCGTTGTCATATCTACATTTATCATTTTACGAAAAACAATATATACTTTTTGTGTATGTGTAGTTAGCCGAATAAGCTGTCTAGTTTGATTGAATCATTAGATAAATATAAATAAAGAACCTATTTAGTTGTTTAACTTTCTGTTTTTGTATATAGAACCAGATAAATCTAAAAACTAATAAATGAATATATTTTTTTCAAATAAAAATTTTACATAATTTTCAATTATTCTGATTTAAATTTGCGCACCGCAACGGTCGTTGAATGTGGAGGGTGATAATAGTTTCTTTTCAGTGAACAGTTTCATTTTGACGATTTGGGTTTAAGGTTTATAGTTTACGGGATGAAATGGGTGGTATCCTTAAATAATATCCGTGCAATACGGCAGACAGAAAATAGTTTCTTTTGATAAGTTATCTATTTCTGAGAAACCATACAATGTATTAGCAAATAGTTAAATTTCGGCCAAATACTCATTTCCAAAATCATAATGCTTTTCAATATGTTGCTTGTGGTAATAATTTCCGGCAATTTGAATAATGACAAGTTTGTTGTTATTCAATATCAACGGTTTGAGAAAATATACAACTAACATACATTATAGGAGTAGGAGTAGGATATATTTGTCGTTGACAAAAAAATTAATTGTCATTAGAAGTTAATTATATTTCATAACTTTGTTGTTTATTAGCAACCATTATTAGAAGATATGTAACAATTTCTAATTTGATTATTAATATGCAATATAATTAACCCGGTACTTAACAATTAGATGCAACAAATTTATTCATACTTTTAGTTTTAAAAATTCTAATATGGTTTATGTTACTTATTTTTCAAAGACTACCAAAAAGTTCTTGTTTCAACAATGTTTACATAAAAAGTTTTTATAATCATTAAGAACTGAAACTATCTTTATATTACAAATTCTCTCCCTCGCACTTTTTATAAATTAACATGTTCCTAAGTTACCGGCCAAATTACAACCTATTTATAACTTGAAAGTAACGAGTTCCTAAAATCACCAATCTATATACAGCGTGGCCTTAAAAATTATATTCCTATAGTCTTTGTAAAAGTTTAAAAAAAACAAAATAGAAATTTTTACAAGTCAAAAAATTCCTGTCATTTCAATTTATTTGACTTTGCAAGTTACTGTGTTTGTTTTTTGTTGAAAAAAAATAACCGCTATTTGTTAGTTCTGATCACACACTAAAGAAAACTAATTAAGTGATTATAAATAGAATACTAATGTGCCTAAATTATCTGTTTTTTATATTTTGTTATATTATCAAAATGTGGACATGTTGTTCAAGTCATTTGGGTCTACACATGGTTAGGGTTCTAGAAATTGTCAAGAGATATGCAAATTGAAGCTGTTGAGAATGTATTGAATGACAGAAATGAATCAAAGATAATGTATCTTAAATAAATAGGTTCCTAATTTCTTGCTTCAGTTATAATTATTGGAATTCAATACATTAAATACATTCAATTCAAACAATTTTTTAAGAAATTCAAAATTATGAGAAAATGACATGTGGCAAAATTAAGGAGGAAATGACATGTGGCTTTGAGTTACTTATTTATTAGGATACTAGGTTATAAGCCCGTGTTCAACACGGGTTGACAACTTAAATTTTTTTTTACACAAAAAGGAAATTTACTTTCATTTTTTTTTGTTTTTATATCACCTAACAGATAAAATATAAAATATATACTGCATGTTTAGTTAGTATAAAGGGCAATTTAGGCAAAAATTGCCAATAACAACCCTTTTAATAATTATCTGCTTAAAACTAATAAAAATGACAAATCATAATGACTATTTTAGAGATTTATTCATGATTTTGGCACTTTAACATATAATGTTGAAATTAAAAAGAAGACCGATAATATAAAATGAATGAAATAGTTAAATATAAAAATCATATGTTAGACAATTTTCCAACATCTTTAACTAATTATTTTTATTTAAGGTCCAATCTTTTACTTTGTAAGAACTTGGTATCACTATTTTTTAGTCCACATAAATCAAATGAGATATAAGTAAAGTAAACACTCTAAATAACCAACATAAAACATTTTAATTACCAAATCATCCCATTTCATTATTAACCTTTTTATGATTGAAAAAGGTCACATATAAAAAAATAAAACCAGAAAAAGTAGCTACCTGTATAGTACAAAACCGTTCATGGCAAGCATTATCCGACGATACCAAGTATCACATTTTATCGCCTCACCCATTTCTACATTACATTCCACCCCATTTCTTACTTTTGTTTATGACATGGGTCAGAATCATTTCTTTCATTTAACCATAGTAAAAAGAAACTGTCATCTAAAATGCAAGAAATAACAATGCACTTTTCATTTCTTTCGGTTACAGCATTATACATTTATACTCTCATCCTTTTCAAAAGTACAATGATGTAATGAGACAAAATAAAACTACGATGTTATTTCTTGTAGTTATAGATAATAGTTTTATATTAAACTAAAAAGGTTTACAAAACGTTGATAGTAGGACTAAAATTGTAAAAGATGCAAATTCTTGGATTAAACATTGTAAAAATAAAAAAACCACAGGAACAATTCATTCGTTTTCTTCACTCAGTTTATACCACAAATGAGTTTCAACATTTTTGTTTTTGTCTTCACCAAAGCTGCACTCATAGTTGTTTGTTTATGGTGCCCTCTAATTGGTAACTTTAACTAATACACCTACACATAAAAACACATACAGTAGTACTTTCTTATAGTTATGATTTTTTTTAAAATTTTTTATCTATCTAGACTTGGTCCATTTGATTTTTTTTATTTTTTATGTATTTAGTTAGAAAAAGGACAAAAGATGGAATATGCATGCTTATCCAATTGGGTAGTAGCTTCTAGAGGAAAGAAAATAGGAAGACAAGTGAAATATGTATCGAATAAAAGTCATTTGAGATTCCAAGTTAAATATGTAGAGAAAGACCCGTTGGTCAAATATATAACAACAATAGGAAGTCAAAAAATCATGAAAAGCTAGTTTTAAATTAATTGCATTTTCAACATAAACAACTATTATAACATCCTACTTTCATTGTTTACAACCAAATTCAGTATCCTAGTTTCATTACAAAAAAAGAATATTAGAATAACCCATTCGCATTTGGGGTTTTAGCCCTTTAGGAACCATCAATGTGAGATTAGTCGCCATCACGATGTACAAGAAAATTTACTATAAGAGCATATAAAATAGATACTTATACGTATGTGTCAAAATACCAGGTTATAAGTTTCCACCCTTCCATGTAGCAATTTACATTAGAAGTTCATCTGTCATCACAAAACCAAGGGAAAGCAATCTGCATTATTGATTTCCAACTTTCAGTTTAATAAAAATAAAAGGAAACAATATCTAAAAGGCATTGACCCATAGAAAACAGAAAGGATGACAGAGGCATCTTGAGTGAAAGATCATCTCTTAATGAGAATAAATAGGAGGGTACCAAAACAACAGTCGCAGTTAGGATAAAACAATCAGAACTTCATATTTTGATGATTGAACCACCTGGATAGTCATTAGCGATAGAATAATCAGAATTTCGAATTTTAATAATTTGAAAGAACTACATTCATAAAGTAAATCCATGGATATTTATGTCTTGGAAAACCTATACGAAGAAATTTATGAAATCCATATATCTTTATGTCTCAGAACCCTAAAACCCCAAGATCGTATTTAGAAAAATAAATTCGTATTTTGTTGTAAACCTTACGATGGGTTGAGAACAATCAGAACTTCATATTTTGTTGGAAACCTTACGATGGCTTCAAGAACAAACTCAGCCCATGATTGTCTCATCGATTTATATGGTCTTGATAACATTATACGACTTCAGATCGTGGTATTAGCGGGGTTTGGACAAGGATTTGCCTTCAAAATAGGGCTTGCTGATTGAGGAGATAGTCGGGTGTGTGCGCGTTGGTTTCGATTAGAAGAAAAAGCAATTCAATTGAGAAACGGAAAAAGAGCTTACATCCCGCAATCAGCTTGATCGATCATCTTCATGAAATCCATCTTTTGATCTGCAAGAGAATAGATGAATGAATAAATAGGATTTTTGAAAAGCAAGATCGGGGAATGAACCAAAATAAACTGACTTAAATTCAGGAAAGGGATACCAAAAGTAACACGATTGAAATTGATTTCATTTCCAAATATTCAGCAATCATCATTAATTGGGAGTGAAGAACAATTAAGCGGGAGAATAAGGTTAAGAGAGATCAAGAAGAGGACACGTGGCATAAGAGAGATCAAGAAGAGGACACGTGGCACATTAGTTACTCTTTTATTAGAATAGGAAGACTAGTTGTGAGACTTATGTATTACACGGGATGATACAAAAAAGTATTAATTAAGAATATGTAAACATTAACAATTTTACATGAGAAATTTGTTTGTGTATGGTGACATATTGCTTTTGATTTTAACTATTACGACTTTGTATTTTGATAAATATAATTGATTATGAGGATGTCACCGGTACTAAAATCAAATTCATTATTATGATTGGAATCGTTTATTATGATGTCAATTGTCTCTCTATTGTCTCCCAAATCATTCTACACATTAAAAAATAATATGATATTAAAAAACAATTAATTTTGAAATTGAATGATAATTAAACCGATCATTAAGGAGTTAGAAACGTTTCAAACCAATTAGTTTTTTTAACAAAATTTAAAATTATGAGAAAATGACATGTGGCAAATCTAATGAGGAGATGACATGTGGCTTTGAGTTACTTATTTATTAGGATATATATATATATATATATATATATATATATATATATATATATATATATATATATATATATATATATATATATATATATAAGTCAAAACTAGTGGGAGGGTTGTAGTCTTCCTTTTTACACTATCTAGATGACATGTTACTCATAGAAAACGATATCCCAACCTTGAAAGGTGTAATAACTTGCTTTGGGAATCGTTTTTCTATAAAAGACATAGAAGGGACAACATACGAATATATAAAGATAAGTCTAAGAGATTCATTAGACTAAGCTAGATTACATACATAGAAAAGTTTTTAAAGAAACTCAATATGAAAAATCTAAGAAGGGGTTCATGCTTATGCAATATGGCATGACATTAAGTAGAATCTAGTGTCCTAGTTTTACTGAGGAGCCAGAAAAAATGAGTCAAGTATCATATCCTTCGGTTATGGATCTATCATGTATGTTATAGAATGTATAGGGTCTGATGTGTCGTATGCCTTGAGCATGACAAGAAGATATCAAGTTAATCTTGGTAGAGAGCATTGGATTGAGTCAAGAGCATAGTCATACAATTGAGAAGAATGAAATTCATGTTCTTGATCTATTGAGGCAATGAAGGGCTTAGTATAAAGAATTAAACTGGAGCAAATTCCAAAGTGAAAGAGACGACTCCTGTTTACAGTCAGGGTTCGGGCTCTTATATAACAGAGACATCATAGCCATTAGAGTTATTTTAGATAGGGCATTTATCATATCCATTCGGTAAGACATTGTCACATATCAAGAATGATTCACATACTAAGTCTATAGGGATTAGATTAGTCGGCGAATCAGCTTGACTGTATTTAGTTTATTTTGTTTTGTTTTGGGAACCTATGCAGTATGATCCTTTTTCGGATGTAACGATTATTACGTGGAGATCTTAATACATGCTATGAGCAGTTATTTCGTTAGTTAATTATTTTTTTCCAACTTTTCATGTTTACTTAACTTCTAGAATATTACATATTCAAAATCTCCACCCTAGGTCATACTTTATGGAAATAAGTAGTGATTTAAGGCTGGTATGAGGTGTTAGAAATTATTCATGGAGATGTATATAACATAGTGATGTGACTAACACTCATGTGTACTTGATAGATAAAGTATTAGAGTAACCCAGACTTATGGATTACTTCATGGAAATTATCATAAGTAATTCTAAGGGGGTAATATAGTGTATCCTTTAAATAAACATGCATGAGATTATTGTTATGCTATCTGTTGTACATTGATGTTCTCCAATGTTGTTTGTAACTGGAAGCCATACAGAGAATGTTAATGTTTGACATGACATGCAAGCAAGGACTAGTCAATAACTATTTTTTCCTTCTGCCTTAACAAGAGAAGCAATATCTATAGGCCCCTCAATGATTTGATGCTAACATCAAATACTTGGCCGAGCTCAGACTGACTTGAGAGTAGATTAATCGTGCAGTATATTATGGTCACCATAATGCTTTGTCGAGAAACACAATCTTGAGCGTTTTAGTTTGACAAGATTTCATGTCTCACGCTCATATGAATTTCTTAGGACAAAGGGATTTTGATCACTTACCTATAGGGATATTTCACACCTTCGGGTTGTGGGTACAATAATAGTATTGGATGACGTACGCCATTCTTGTTTGTATGTCAATATAGTTGTTGAGCCATGAGTAAGTGGGAGACTGTTAGAAAAATATTCATTGTCTCAACAAGTATGAAACATTTCTATAAATAGAATGATCCTTTTGGGTTAAACACAAAACATGGTTAAGAACAACAATAATTAGGAGCAGAATTAAAAGAGAATTAGTTTGTTAATTTGTCGTTTCATATGAATTAATTGAAAACTAAAAATGGATAAAAGAAACAAGTCCAAACTTGATAAGTGATAAGATAATAACATGTTGGATTGATAAGGACTTGATGTTATCCCACATTGATAAGGCTATTAAAGATTAGGGTTACCTCAAGTATAGATACAAGGGGTGGGAAAACTTAAGCCAAAATTTTTAAAACCCTAATCCCACTCCTTGAGTAGTCGCCCTATCTCTCCTTGATTCAATTTAAAGCTATTCTCGAACACCGTCTAGGGTAGTCGATGACCACCACAAGCCACCTCCTCCCCACGGTGCGGAAGCCCTCTCTCCCCTTGGTTCTCCTCTCTTTCTCGGTTTGCAAACACCGAGACCAAGGAGGCCTTGGCTAGGGTTTATTGGACCACAAGAAACCGTAAGCTACGGTTTTTGGAGGCATTGACTAGGATTTGGAGTTGTTGATCTTTATATCATTGATCTATGCTTTGGGGTACGATTCCACTAGAAGGGTGCTATATTGAACACTCATTCATCCAAGTTTTTTCATGATCAAGAAAGATATAAACCCTAATTTTGCTTTAGGTTTAAGTTTTAGTTGCATGGTTTCATTGAATATGGATTCGACTCACTTAGATTTTGATTTTTAATTATGTTATGCTACCGTTGTTATTAAATGTTGTTATTGTTATTAAAACTCAACTATAATAATATCCATCTATTTCAAAATTGTTGTAGGTGGAAAAATGTGATGTTCTGAAAACTTATTGATAACGTAGTCCTCAAATTTCAAAAAGGATTAACTTGGTATTATTTGACTAGTTTTTTTGCTAGTCCTTTTTAATAAATCATTTGTTTTTATTAAAAAAAAGTCTTTGTGTTAATTTGAATTCCTAAAAATCTCGATGACACTAATAACTTTGCCAGCTGAAAAACTATATATTTTTAAAAAATTATTTGAAATGTTAGATTGATTTCAAAGTAACGCGTGATAATGATTGAGTTTTAAAAAGCATATGAAAATAAATAAATATTTATTATGATATAATTCAATTTGAATAATTAAAGTAGTTTTAATTTGTTAGACTTTGTTGAAATATACATGTATCAAAGTATTTCCAAGGTTGTCTCAGTTATATCAGAGCACCTATGTTATATGTTTGGTAACTTAGTTCATGACGTTACAAATAAATTAATAACCCAGACTATTTGATTATATCGAAATATAATGGTTGTTATTTCGAGAAGTTAAGAGTTGTCCTTGAATTCTATACATGTAGGTCACATTATTACTTATTTTATGATCATGTGTCACTGTCAAAATGTTCATACAAGTTGATACGCCCTAAAAAAGGACCAATGCAATAAGCAAAAAAAAAAAAAAAAAAAAAAAAAAAAAAAAAAAAAAACTAAAGGTTACATACTTAAAAACAAAAGATGGAATCCTATATTTGATAACTCTCTTTCATTTTTAACCGCCAAATATATGACTTGGTTGGTTTATCTTTGTAGAAGCGATATGTTAATACTCACTAAGAACAAGGCTGGTTAAGAATATCAAATAATGGTAGGATCATGGTTGTTAAAATCTCAAAATTGCTCTTAAAATCATAGGAGAAAAAATTGATGTTGATTACACTAATACTTAATTTTGAAGCAAGAACTCTAATTGGATGTTAGGATCTAGACTAGTATCCTGAGATTTTTCCCATCTTTTAAGTATTTATTCTATAATCGAATCTTTACTTTTATAAACCCTAACAAATTCATTATTTCTCCAAGATTTTACCTTTAGGATATATTTTACCTTTATCTATCATAGAGCCTAAAATTTTGCTTATTCCACTTGAAATCAAGCTTAAAAATTTTGTCTATTCAATTTGAAGTTATCATACAACCAGGTTAATCTTCTCGCGGGATATTGTGCATTTAGTTGTACATGGTCAAGTTGATCTTCTTTATTTTTCCAGTTTAAGATATTTTCTTCCTAATTGTTGTGGATTGTATCTACAAAAATTATGGTTGTTGCTTAAGAACTTAGAGTTAATTCACAAATGTTTTAATCAACATCAACTTAATGGGTATTGCATAAAAAAACTGTACAAATTTGAATAGTTGTTTAATTTGATAAAACTTCTAATAGCAATCCGATTTTATTACACACTCTTATAAAATATAAAACGATCATAAGTTAAATATCAATATAAATAAATTTGGATAGGATAATTGGTATCAAACGAATATAATAAGAACACGAGATATAATTTCACAATAAACAAGTTTAGTGTATTAAATAAATACAGGACCTAGAATGGGTCGTACCTACACACATCAGAAGGCAAGTATTTGTTTGACAATTTCAACCTGATATTTTGTCTAGGTTGTGGGGTATTATTGGCCTATACCACATTAAAATACCAAATGTTACATAACTTTTCATGTTACTTTGTGGATGATATATTCCATGACGTAGAAACAAATATTCTATTGGTTTTTTCTTTTATCAACCAGAATGATCTATTGTTCTTATTTCAGAATTATATTTGTTTTATTAGATTGTGACTGTCTAACTCTATCGAACATTTCTTAGTTGTATGTAAAAACTATATTTTCGGTTATATAAAATTACGAGTCATGAGTGGTGTTAAATGGGCATCCAAAAAAGATACATATGTGATGTGTTTATCTGTATGGGATCTATCATGCACCATTTGAGTGAAATGAGTTTACAACGCATGAACTGTAAATATATTAATCTTTTGATTTATCTTTATTATTAGTTAAGGCTTCACATTTGATTTTTTATTGAAATTTTATTGCATAATGCTCAATTAAAACCGAATATATTATTAACATTGTCTTCTTTATATCTACAAAATATTTATAAATTTGTCACAATTCAATATATATCATACTTATAATACTTTAATTCGATGTTAAAATATGTTCTCTTTATATGGTTATGCAAAACATTTTTCCTTTATATTGAATAAAATATGTTTTCCGTACATCATATTTTGGGCAAGGAAGTTTTATGGATGTTCGAATTCATGGAAATTTGAAAAATGTATATCATTTATCATGAAAACGTGATACCCTAAGTATAATCTCATTTGAAAACTATTTACATCATCGTAATAGTTGTATGTCGTCGACTTCTGTATTAAGTTCTTCATATCTATAAAAAAAATATTAAACGAATTAACGTTTCACAACAGTGAGCAAATAAATATACATATTTTTTATTTTTTAACCTTTATAATTAATTCAAGTTGTTTAATCTGATTTTCCATTATAACTGTTATTACGTAATGCCTGACATGAAACTGAATATATCATTGTGTCTAAGTTATATATATATATATATATATATATATATATATATATATATATATATATATATATATATATATATATATATATATATATATATATATATATATATATATATATATATATATATATATATATATATATATATATATATATATATATATATATGGAAAATTTCGGAAAAACCACTGTATTTTCATCAATTTATCGGAAAAACCACTTCTTTATTTTTTTTTCAGAAAAACCACTGGTATTTTTAAGTTTTTTCTCAAAAACCACTGCTTTATTTTTTTTTTTCAGAAAAACCACTGCTATTTATAAAAAATTCCAGAATAACCACTGTTATTTACAAAAAATTTCAGAAAAACCACTTAGAACAATTTTTTTTTTTCAAAAAACATCCTTTTTATGAATAGTGTTTGTTAACCACTAAGGGTAATAATGGTTCGATTGTTTTTTACTAAAATTTAAACCGAACTGAAATTTTTCGTTTTTACCTTCGGAAATACTACGAGACCATGACATACTTATTAATTTAATTATATATAAGAAACCAAATTCAACCGAAAATATAGCTTTTTTCTAAAACTCAAAAGCCGACCATTGGTTTTTGAAAATATGTTAGATTTTGGGGTTTAAAATTTTCAGTTTTTTTTACGATTTTGGTTTTTTTGCACATCCTTATTAACCACAAATCCATATGTTCTTCAAGCATATTCATAAGAAACCGGAAAGATGGATATTGTGGTTGATAAGGATGTGCAAATCGTAAAAAAACCCTCCAAAAAAGCTGAAATTTCGAAGTCGAAAAACCAAAATGTTTTGAATAAACAACGGTTTGGTTTTTGGATTTTAGAAAAACCAAATTTTTTCGGTTCAGTTTTGTATCTTATATGTCATTAAAGTAATAAATATGTCTTAGTATTGTAGTATTTCCCAAGGTAAAACGAAAATTTTCAATTCGATTTTAGTTTTAGTAAAAAATAAATCGAACCATTATAATTTTAATAAGGATGTGCAAAAAAACCAAAATCGTAAAAAAACTGAAAATTTTAAACCCCAAAATCTAACACGTTTTCAGAAACCAATAGTTGGCTTTTGGGTTATAGAAAAAACTATATTTTCGGTTGAATTTGGTTTCTTATATATATTTAAATTAATAAGTATGTCCTGGTCTCGTAATATTTCCGAAGGTAAAAACGAAAAATTTCAGTTCGGTTTTAGTTTTAGTAAAAAACAATCGAACCATTATTACCTTTAGTGGTTAACAAACACTATTTTATGGACAGAAGTTACGTAGTATTTTTTATAAAAAAAGTATTCATAAAAAAGATGTTTTTTGAAAAAAAAATTGTTCTAAGTGGTTTTTCTGAAAATTTTTGTAAATATCAGTATTTTTCTGGAATTTTTTTTATAAATAGCAGTGGTTTTTATGAAAAATAAAAAATAAAGCAGTAGTTTTTGAGAAAAAACTTAAAAATACCAGTGGTTTTTCTGAAAAAAAAATAAATAAGTGGTTTTTCCGATAAATTGACGAAATTTTCGAAATTGATGAATATATATATATATATATATATATATATATATATATATATATATATATATATATATATATATATATATATATATATATATATATATATATATATAGGGTCCGTATCCGGTGAGGACTTCAATTTGGGTGAGGACTGCGAGGACAATTCTCGTCCACTCATTTCCTTAAGGGTAATAACGTCAAACGTAATTATTGGATTTGACGTAATCGCATGCGGCGCTCGTCCATGGAACGTAATACGGACTTGAGGATATAATCACATGTTACTCACGTCCGTACAACATAATTTAGCCGGGTTTTTTTTCTTTTTTTAAATATTATTTTCGTTTTTTTTTTTGCAGTTTTTTTTCTTTTTTTTGTTTTTTTTTTCATTTTTTTACGTTTGTCGTTTAAAAATCGTTTTGCATCATAACTCGTTTTGGATATTGGATCATAACTAATTTTGAATCTTGAATCATAAGTTTTGGATCATAAAACATATTTTGGTTTTAATATTTTTGGATCATGTATATTTTTTTTTGCTATTTTGATAAGTTGTGATTCATAAAATAATTAGTTTATAACAGTTTGAATCATTAAACATATTTTGGTTCTTAATATTTTTGGATCATGTATGTTTTTTTTTTTTTTTTTTTTTTTTTTTGCTATTTTGATGAGTTTTTTACTTAAAAATATAAAAATGAACACTTCAAAACATTTTTTTTCAAAAAATTCTTTTTGAAAACTTATTAATATAATGTCTACAATGTCCCCTTAAATTTTCAAAATTTTTGGAGAATTTTTTTTATTTTTTGAGTTTTTTATAAAAATAAAAAATAAAAAATATTTTTTTTTCAAATTTTCATGATGGTGCTTGTTTTGTAGATAATTAAAATTTAAGAACTTTGGTTTTTTCAGAATTTTTTTTTACAAAGAAAAAAAAAGTTATAACCCAAAAACTAAGTTGATGGAATTAAAAAAAACCCAGCAAACGAGATTTTGACAAGTGTCGCAATGGGGGGTGGGGTACTCGATCACATTACTATATTACCCTTCTTAATTTGTATTACCCACCCACTAGTTTTAATTTTTAGAGAACTAGCCCCCCCCCCCCCCCCCCCCCAAGCTTTTAAGATGTGTCAATTTTTTCACAATGAATCTTAACCACCCATTTTTCAAGATTAGAGGTCCAGATTTGTACTCACAGTCCTCACCGAAATTGGGGTCCTCACCCGATCCTGATATATATATATATATATATATATATATATATATATATATATATATATATATATATATATATATATATATATATATATATATATATATATATATATATATATATATATATATATATATATATATATATATATATATATATATATATATATATATATATATATATATATATATAGGATCGGATGAGGAATCCAATTTCGGTGAGGACATGTTGAGTCATTAATTAAGATTGAGTCAAATATGCTAATCGGATCTGTTGCCTGATTTGTAGCCTATATTTTAGCTATCGGTTATGGAATGGGTCTGTCATTCCATACTTAGTTTTTGTTTATATAGCTTATTCGTAACCCTGTTAGGGTTAACTTTTGTAATCTCTTTACGGCGCTCATACAGAATAGTTCTCATTGAATTGTTCTTGAGTTGCATTGTTAATCATTCAACATCAGTTCTTCATATCGTCTGTTTTTGATCTAGTTTATTTACATTATTCCGCATTTTGAATCACGATCCAACTCTTGCAATTCAACAATTGGTATCAGAGCGGGAGTTAGTGTTATTCTCAGATCTGTTTTTGATTATCTTCATCGTTACAATCGATCTTAGATATCAAATTTTGATCTTTTACGTTCAACTCTTCCTTTTGATTTCTACCTACACTACTGATTCATTCAAAATAAACGTATCAATGGCTTTTGACGACTCACATACTCAGTCTTTTAATCTTTCAAGCAGTATTGGATCCACTACCAGGACTCCAATTCTATTCACTCAAGAGTATGAAGTCTGGGCGTTACACTTTGAAGATTATGTTCTTGGCATTGAAGAACATGGTGCAACGATCTGGCAAGCTATTACTGAAGAAACCCATGTCCACACAGACACAATAAGCGTTATTAAAACCCTAAAAGAGTACAACAACTTGCTTGTCACTCACACAAACATTCCTCAAGACGAAAAAGATAAACTGATGTGCAACATTAAAGCATTTAGAATTATCAGGTTTGCTCTTCAAGCAGATACTCTTCGTCTAGTTAGTTCATGCCAAACAGCTAAAGAGATCTGGGATCGACTTAAAGAATTATATTCTGGAGATGCTGACCTTGAGCACTCTATTCAGACCACTCTTCTTTCCGATTTCGGATCTTTTGTACAAGGTTCGGAAGAAACTCTGACCCAGACCTTTAATCGATACAATCATCTTCTAAGTCGATTATTAAAATACAATCTGGCTCGAACTGTCATTGAGCAAAAGGTCACCTTTCTTGATGGTCTTCGTTCTGAATGGAAGGCTATTGTTTCAACAATAAAAGCCCATGAACAGTTCAAAACTTACACTTTGGCTAAGGTTGTGGGAATTCTGAAATCCCATGAAAAGGAAATCATTTCGGAAGCCAAAGCAACTACCAGTCTCGGCTCCCTTGCACTGGTCGCTGCTGGAAAGAAAACGGCCGAAATTGATTCCGAATCTGACTTTTCTGATGACGATTTGACCAGAGAAGACAAAGCTTTGATGGTATCAAATCCCAAGAAGTTCTTCAAGAAAAACTTTTCCAAATTCAAAAACCGGAATCGACAAGGAGGTTTCCATGCTGAAAAGACTGTGGAAGAAAGTCAGAAAAAGAAGAATGATGAAGAGAAGAAACTAGCAGGCGACTCAGGATATGATTGCCATTACTGTAACGGCAAGAATCACTTTGTGAAAGACTGTTTGCTCCGAAAACAAGCTGAGAAGAAGGAGCAGGTGAAAGATGAAGCTTATTATGCAAAGAAGATTGCAGAGCTGAAAAAGAACGATACTTCATCTACCAAGGCAGCTTTCGTGGTGAAAGAAGACAGCGAGTTTGGCGCCGTTGAAGTCTGGTCAACGGATTCGGAAGATGAGGAGGTAAGGAATCCAACACATGGTCGATGTCTGATGGTGAAAGCTGATCATTCCGAAAGCAGAGGTTATTCTACCGATGGATGTCCTGCTTCAGCAAACTGCTTTGCTGCAAAGCCTATACATGAACAAGTTGAAGAATGTGAGGCTGTGGTTAAAAAGGTACGCTCTATCCTTAAATCTTTAAATATTTGCTCTTCTAGTTATGATGCAGAATTAGATGATCTTAGATTTACCGTTTCCAGTTTGAGTGATAGCTTAAAAAGAACACGTCTAAGTAATTCTAACCTAAATGATCAATTGAGCAGGATATCGAATAAGAATGAGGAGAGACGAATGAGAATCGAGGCGTTGGATAGTGAGTTAGTTAAAGCACGAGATGATATTATTTATGTCAAACGAGATAATTTAGTTCTTGTCAAACAGAGAAACATTTTTTGTTTAATTGCTAAACGTCTTTACAATAATATTACTCAATTACATCTTGATTGTGACATAGGCAGGGGTTTACACAAAATGATTTTGCCCTTTCTTGAGTTGAAAGAGGATGAAATCGATGCAGAATGTCATAGGTGTGAAACCATTGTTTCATCTGATGAGGTTTCGGAAGCTTATCGAATTGGACTTGATAAAATTGAAAGCTATATACAGTCCAAAGAACATAAAAGTATGGTCAAAGAATATTTTTCAGAAAATGATCACGAGGAAATTAAAACAGCAACTCTAAAGAATTTTCATTCACTATGCTCTAAACTAAATTCCGATAATATTCTTATTAATGAGAATATTTCTGACTTTGATGAAAGCGATATGAGTGAAATATATGTTGAGGATGAAATTGATTGTTCGGAATTCGTATCAAACTCTACTGAAATTAAGAAAAATCTCATTTCTGAAAATTCAGTTACTTTTGCGAGAATTGTTGAAAGTGAAAAATCACACACTTTAACCGAACAAGCTACTGTTTTTCCAAAAATTCAAACTGTACCAAATCAAGTTTTTGTTAAACCAGGCTTAAATACAAAAGATGTAACTGAACTCAAAGTCCTAGTCGATAACGATAATTCCGATGTTTGTGATTCTTTCTTTTGGTCGGAACCAATTGACAACTCAGATGAGACTAAAGGTCTTTCCGAAATGACCTCGTGGAAGTCTCGTGGCAATTATATTTCTGGTTCATTGAACTGTAAAAATCCTGTTTCTCAAAATGGCTCATGGGGTGCAAAGAACTTGAAACCTATTTCTCCGAACTCTAAATCGAATACTTTCAAATCCGACTCCAATCACGGCTCAACATCTTGTGTTCATAAGTCTCCTGAAGAGCTGATTGCCAAAAGGAAACAAATGAATGCCAGGTATAAAACGAATCTGAAAGAGAGAAAACAGTTCTGGAGAAACAAAAATAACTCAAACCCAACCCAGAAAGCCAACCCAATTCCTACTCGGAAAGTTGAGCTCACTCCAAAACCAAAACCAGTACCTAAACCATCTGTCTCAACCACCACAACAAAGACTCCTACACGTGTTCCCAGTTCAATGGATTCAAAAGGGAAGAGAAAACTCTATCCTGAAACCACTCAGGATCTTAAAATCCACAAGATTCATCCAACTGTTGCTTTCAAATCAAAACCCTCTCTTCAATCGGTTAAAAATCAAAATTCTTTTTCTAGCTCTCACACTCAGAAAACTCATTATTATCAAGTTTCGAACACAGTTACTCCTAAGAAATCTCGTTTTGCTAAACAACAATGGCAACCCACAAAAATAAAAGTGTTCCGAATTGAAAATAAGAAAAATGTACCATCTGTGAGAAAATCTTTTTGGGTTGAAAGATCGTGCACTTTTCCTATCGCAAGAAAATTCTCACATGGGCCCACACTGGTTTGGGTTCCTAAATCTCTCTAACTTGTGCAGGTCCTACGTGACGAACAGTATGATCCGGAATGGTACATTGACAGCGGCTGTTCACGACATATGACTGGAAGGAAGGAGGAATTAAGAGAATATCGCTCACTGACGAATGGAGGAAAAGTCAGTTATGGGAACAATGCAACAGGCAACATCAAAGGCTATGGCATGATCACAAATGGTGAAATTTCGATACGCAAAGTGGCATATGTGGAAGGACTTCAACACAACTTGATCAGTGTCTCACAACTGGTTGTCGGAACTGGTCTTAAAGTCTCATTTGATGAAGAAGGTTCCGAACTGATTGAGAAAGAATCCAAAAAGATTATATTGAAGTCAAAGAGAAAAGGAGAATTGTTTCCCTTGGATATGAGACCTATTCAAGGAAAACCTGCTATTTGCCTACTCACTAAAGCTACGAACGATGATAGTTGGCTCTGGCACAGGCGGTTGTCTCACATGAACTTTCGTGATATTAATAAACTGGTACTTGGTGATCTTGTGCGTGGATTACCGCTACTCAAGTACGACAAAGACCGACTCTGTGACGCATGCGAGCTAGGAAAACAAAGTCGGAAGAGCCACTCTACAATCATCAACACAAAGATCATCGAACCTCTGGAACTCTTGCATATTGATCTTTGTGGTCCATCTGCCATCGAAAGCGTCGCTCATAACAAATACATTCTGGTTGTGGTGGATGACTTCTCTCGTTTCACATGGGTGTTCTTCCTCAAGCAAAAATCTGAAGCGGCAATCAATATGATTAACTTTATCAAGCAGATAGAACTCCTTCTCCGAAAACAAGTTCGAATGATACGAAGTGATAATGGGACAGAATTCAAAAATAAAGTTCTAGATGACTTTCTCGTCAATAAAGGAATCACGCATAACTTCTCTGCCCCTTACACTCCTCAACAAAATGGAGTTGTAGAAAGACGGAATCGTTCTTTGTGTGAAGCTGCTCGAACCATGCTCTCTTTCGCAAAACTTCCTTTATATTTCTGGGCCGACGCCATCGCAACTGCTTGTTACACTCAGAACCGATCAAACATTACGAAACGATTCAATCTCACTCCCTATGAGATCCTTAACAAGAGAAAACCGAATGTGAAGTTCTTTCATGTTTTTGGATCCAAGTGCTTCATTTTTAACTCGAAAGAAAAACGAGTTAAATGGGACGAAAAAGCTGATGAAGGCATTTTTCTGGGCTACTCTCTTACCTCAAAAGCCTATCGTGTTCTGAACAAACGATCTCGAAAGATTGAAGAAACATACTACATCACCTTTGATGATAGATACAATTCCAGAGCAAAGCACGTTAGTATCAAGTCTGAAGAAATCTTTCCTGAATCCAATACGTCTACAATTCCTCTTCTGGATCTATATGAGGAATTTCTGAATTTGTTTGATGACCAAGAAATCGCAAAAACATCAGAAGCAAACGCAAGAGATAACCAAGGCGATGAATTGTTGAAGCTTATAGAAAATACAGTTAGTGAAAACGAATCTCCACAAGAACACTCCTCTGATGTTCCGATTCCGAACAATGCTCCAACTCCCATTACTGATGCACCAATCCAGGGGGAGAGTCCAACTCCTATTGCAGATGCGCCAATCCAGGGGGAGAGTTCATCAACTACTCTACCAGTTGAACAAGATCATCCTGATAATAGAAACGATGCAACCTTCCAGGGGGAGAATGACCTTGAAAATAATGACCTTGACACACAGTCAGAGGTACATTCGGAAGCAGAAGAAATCATTTCAGAAATTAATCCTGAATATGATCCAAATTATCCTCCAATGATAAAATGGACAAGAGATCATCCAAAATCTCAAATCATCGGAACGACTTCTGCTGGTGTTCTTACTCGAGCTCAAGCTAAAGAAAAGCAAGCCGCATTATTTTCTAAAGTGGAATTTTGCATGTTTCATTCGTTTATCTCCAAGGTTGAACCTAAAACAGTTAAAATAGCACTTGATCATGCTGACTGGGTTCAAGCAATGCAAGATGAGTTAAACGAATTTGAACGCAACAGGGTGTGGCGATTGGTTCCGACACCGAAAAACGCATCCGTTCTCGGAATGAAATGGGTCTTTCGAAACAAGTTGGACAAAGAAGGGAATGTCATACGAAACAAAGCAAGACTGGTTGTCAAAGGGTACTGTCAGGAAGAAGGAATTGATTATGAAGAAACTTTTGCACCAGTAGCCAGACTTGAATCCGTTCGGATTTTTCTTGCTTATGCAGCACATAAAGGGTTCGAGGTCTATCAGATGGATGTCAAGTGCGCTTTTCTGAATGGAGAATTAGAAGAGACAGTCTATGTTGAACAACCACCAGGCTTTGTGAGCAGTAAACATCCTGATCATTGCTATGTATTAGACAAAGCTGTTTACGGCCTGAAACAAGCTCCAAGAGCTTGGTATGAAACTTTAACCAGGTTCCTTAAGCAATCCAAGTTCAAGCAAGGATCTGTCGACCCAACTTTCTTTCGCAAAAAGGAAGGAGGTCACCTGATGATTGTTCAAATTTATGTTGATGACATCATTTTCGGATCTACTCACCCAAGCCTAACAGCTGAATTCCGAAAACTGATGGAGACAAAATTTGAAATGAGCTCTATGGGCAAAATCAATTTCTTTCTAGGCCTCAACATCAAACAAAGCTCAGAAGGTATATTCATCAATCAGGAAGCCTATACCAAGTCTCTCTTAGAGAAATTCGGAATGAAGGGAGATTCTAAAGTCAAAGTTCCGATGGCTTTCGGAACAAAACTCACTCCTTCACTAGACAAACCTGCAGCAGATATCACTCTTTATCGTCAAATGATAGGTTCACTTCTCTATCTCACTTCAAGCAGACCTGACATTATGTTTGCGGTTTGTTACTGCGCAAGATTTCAGGCAAATCCTAGAGAGCCACACCACAATGCTGTGAAGAATATATTCCGATATCTCAAAAGATCAACCTCTCTTGGACTATGGTATCCTTCAGGATCTGGTTTCTTTGTTCAAGCATTTTCCGATGCTGATCTTGGTGGTTGTGGATTAGATCGCAAAAGCACTTCAGGAGGATGTCAACTTCTTGATGGCAAACTCGTAAGCTGGCAATCAAGGAAACAAACTTGCGTGTCACTCTCAACAGCTGAAGCTGAATACATCGCTGCCGCTTCATGTACCTCTCAGATAATCTGGATTCAAAATCAACTGAGAGATTATGGAGTTAATATGAAACGTATTCCTCTTTACTGTGATTCCGAAAGTGCAATTCGGATCTGTCACAATCCAGTGCAACACTCAAAGACTAAACACATTGCACTCAGATATCACTTTATCAAAGATCATGTTGAAGACGGCAACATCGAGGTTCATTTCGTACGCTCAAATGATCAACTTGCTGACATCTTCACCAAAGCCCTTCCTGAACTAGCATTCAACAGAATTCTTCATGGTCTCGGAATGATGGAAGCCGAATCCGTTCCGATATCTAACTGAGATTCCGATTGATTCCGACATTCGGAATGTCTCGGAATCGGAATTTAGACAAGAATGAATCGGAATGCATGTATCCTTTCTGAAACTCTGTATCCTTTCTATTTCAGCCATTTTTTTTCTTTTCTTCAAAATATTTTCATTAAAATTTTTTTTTACTTTCTTTTTATATATCAAAATATCAAAAATATTGTGGTGTGTGTTTCATTTTCTTTTTCTTTTCTTTGTTTTGTTCTCCTTGCTGATATCCATGCGAATGCAGAAACAGAATTAAAACAGAACTCATCAAACAAAAGAAAACAACATTTTATTCAAGCTAAGGGAACAAAGGTCATTACATCAAAAGGCAAAACATTAACAACTTCAACCTATAGCTTGTAATAATGCCACATAGGGGGATCACCGGGATGGAAAGCTTGGTAGAGGCGCAGTTCACTCTCATCAACAAAAAGACGACTTCCATCAGCCAGTCCCACATGGAACTGGTTGTGGGGAGTGGTCCGAATGATCACCGCCGGCCACCATCCTCTTCTATGCCAGACCTCAACAAGGTCGAACTGCTTGAACTCCACCAAAATTCTTGGTGGGACAGGCTGCAGAAAAGGGTAGCTTGTAGGGACGATCAGCGGCCCGCCGCCCTCGTTGTTGTTAAGTGTGGTCATTCTGACCTCATATTGGTGATGCCACGCTCTTGTGACAACCCCGCCATAGATTCCTCCGGCGTAGTCACCCTCCTGCATTTTGACCTCCACCTTGTCATTACGGTTGTAGGGTCGAAGCGCCATGTGTTTTCTCTTTTGGTGGTAAATTTTTGGATATGGATGTTTTCTACTAACCATGCTTCCTTTTTATAGGCAAGAATGACACCGGTTAAGCTTCCAATTGTGCATATTTAATTACTTTTTGAAGTAATGATGCAGCCTGCTGTCATTATTATGTGTCATAAAGGCGAAGACGGCTGATTAGCAACTGATTGGACGTTTTCCTTTCTTTTCGCCTGAGCATTAAATGTTTTCTCATGATAGCCACGTCCTTGTCAGCATTCATCAGCACAAATACAATTCCTTTTGTAACTATTTTGAATTGATGGGTTTCTTCTTATCCTCCTTTCTTTGTACCAAAAACGAATATCCATGATTATTGAAATCTCAACCAATTTCAATATATGATTTCGGCAATTCTAGTCAAAGATCGCAACTCATTTTTACCATGGGGCGCTGTGAGACTCATCAACCTCTCTTGCCCTTTCTATTATTTCTCCATATTAATTACACTCCCATATAACTGTAACCCTTATGAAGGTATTCCGCATTACCACTGAATACTGATGGTTACACAAATTCTGTGTTTATGATTTCGGAATTGTTTTTACCATCATTCCGAATGAAACCCAAAAATCCGAACCCACTAAGGAATTGACGAAAACTTTAAAAAGGGAATCTCTATCTTTCACTTTTGCGTGGTCTTTATGAAATCTACTCAAACCTAGTAATTTCTATCCAAAAAGATCCAGTTTTTTTTTTTTTTTTTTTTTTTTTTGAGATTTCCTAGCCTTTCCCAAGTCAGACAAACTCATCCTAACCGTTACTTGTTTTCATGACTACCCTGGTCAGACAAGTACTATCTTCCGATTTCGAGCATTTCTCCCGTTTTCGGAATCCGACAGACAGTTTAACCCAACCCAATGAGCCTTCATTTTAAAAGAAACCTTTCAATGATTCTTCAAAATCACTTGATCGTAATTCAACGGGAAACCACTCAACCACTTTTGAATCTTTCTTGATTCCAAAGGAAGCGATCATTGCCCGGGATCACTCAGTTTTATGTCATTCCGACATCACAGACTACCAAATAAATCTTGATTTTTTTCTTTTTCTTTGACACACTCTTGCACGAAAATCATTATTTGATTTTTTTTCTCACTCTAAAAAAAAAAAAAAAAAAAAAAAAAAAAAAAAAAAAAAAAAAAAAAAAAACGGTTACAACGTCATCTGTGCAGGAGCTACTTTATCGCTTTTCACGCGCCTGCAATGCGACTTTTGGGGGTTACTCATAATGATACGGCGTGATTCTTGGGAAACGTAATCGGCTGAAGCGGGATTTCCTTTTCCAAATCTCCTCAAAGGATATTTAAAAGGTATTTGGCTCATTCTTTACGTTTCTCCGCTCTTCATCTCTCACGCATAGAACTCTTCATCTTCAAAACCCTCTTTCTCTCCCGTACATTCAAGAACTCTCAAATGGCTGGCTCTTCCTCAGCAAATGAAAATACTTCCTCTTCTCTAATGTTGAAGATCAAACAAAATCAGAACATGATTATTGATCTTCACTCATCGAAGTATAATGAAGCTCTTCAGCCGATGATTGAATGTCTCAAATTCTCGAGGATTAGCAAAGCCCTAACTGCTTCAGAGGAGGTTCCAATCGTGTATCTCTCATCTGCATACTCCTCTGCATTCTACAACAAGGCTGACGATGTTGTTACGTTTGAGGTTGGTTCAATCAAGACACGCATTTCCAAGTCTCGATTTGGGAAATTGCTAGGGTTTGCTGATCAAACCGATCTTATTGACCCTGAATCCCTTTCGCCTTCTACTCTTCCACGGTTGTTCTATCAACTAGGCTACAAAGGTGATATCACACAACTATCGAAGTTCACAAAGAAGAGCCTACCGCCTCTGTGGAATTTTCTTTTCACTATACTGTTCAAGAGCTTCTCTGAACGCACGACAGGCACAGACAGTGCAAGTAAGCTCTTCTACTCTTTATTCTATGGCCTCTATCATGATATCAACCTGGATTACGGGTCCATTCTTTGGAGCCAATTTGTAGAGAGCGTGAACTACAAAAATCGACACTCTGAAATCTCTTGTGCTCGATTTTGGACCATTGTGGTAAAAAGGGCCATTGAGCAACATCATCTCCATATCATGACCGATTCTGTCTTGGCGGTCATTCCGACTCTCTCAACCACACAGTTTGCAACCACAAAATCGGAGGATTTTGATTTCATCGGATCCATTCCGATCACAATGTTGGACCGCGTTCCGAATGGTGTGCACTGCATTGCTGCATATCGACAAATACCTCCATCCGGAATTCGTGCTGTTGATCAAACTCATCAAGTTGCCTTTGACAGACTTGAAAATCCGAAGAAAAATGTCAAACGAAAGGGCAAAACTGCTGTATCTGACACGGAGAAACAACACAAACGACCAAGAAGACTCCGAAAGTTTGTTCAGTCCTATGATTCGGAAAATGAACTCTCCGATTCTCATCCAATTCCGACCCCTCCGCGAGATGTTCCGATCGCTGACAACCTCGACGATGTTCCATCTCCCAAACCTTCTCCTCCCCAATCACCGCCTCATGACCCCACACCAAAAACAACTCCTCATTCAAGTCCACAATCTACACCTGACCATTCACCACTCCGACCTACAAACACTCAAAAGTCTCCATCTTTATCTCCAGAACAAACTTCCATTCCTAATTCACCTCTTCACAACCTCCCTACCGACGTTGATGAAGACGAAGACATTTTGGTTAATGATGATCAGGATGATCTTTCTGATTTTCTTGAATCTCCATCTAATGTCAAACTGAAGCCACCCAGCTCTTCTGTTCCGATGACATCTGAACAGCTCTCGGAAATTTCTGCCAAACTGGATTTACTTCTCCAATCCCAGTCCCATCTTTCCGTCTCCGATTGGCAATCCCAATTGGATGCTCACAAGGACTCGGTGGATACCTTGATCACCGAAAATGTCAGTCTCATGCGTCAATTTACCTCGCACATAGAGAAATCTGAAGCACAAATGCGAGACTCAGCCAACTCGATTGGCAGACTGGAAAGAGATGTCCTTAAATTCACTCAAGATTTCCATGACTCTCATGCTCGGAACATTGAAGGTATGAATCAGGTTATCTCCAACTTCGGCACCTCTCTGAAGACCGAAAAAGAGGCACTCTCTACCTTACGTTCGGAATTGAAGCAACAATATTCCGACTGGGCATCTTCTATGGATGCAAAGGTTAATCAACTGAGGACCGATTTGGCCTCAGAAAATTATTTGATGGATAAAGTGGCCGCCAAAGAAACTAAAATTCAGCTCCTAAAGACCGATCTCCGTCACCAGTCTGCCATTCTCACATCGGCCTTGTCACAGAACAAAGCTATTCGCAGTGGTGTATCGGAAATTGACTCCTTTCTTCATAGGATTGTTGAAGACTCTGATCCGATTCTCAACCCTCAGGTGCGCCGACATCTGACCCTCAAGCTTCATCCTGTCTTCAATCTTCTTGCCGCATTGAAGGGTGTTTCGGAAGGTGTTGCCTCTCCGAAACAAGGGGGAGACGACATACATGAAGAAAGCATATTTAATCAGGAGTCTCCAAAGAAAGACACTCCGATTGAATCACACAAAAATGCTGAAGGAGTCCCTGGTCCATCTAAAGACAAAGGCAAGAAAATTGTGGAAGAAGATGAATCGAATCAGAACGCCACCAAATCGGTCAGGGAAACGGAAGTTGATGAAATTCTCAACCTAACTCGGAAGCTTGATGCTGAGGAAGCTGCCAAAAGAGAGGCTGAGTTACTTCTTCAAACTCAAATGTCTTTGTTTCCTCCATGGCACTACAAAAGAATGACAATGGAAGCAATTACTGAGCCTGTGGAGAACTGGCTTCAACCAATAGCCTCGTACAACACAAGCAATGATGTAAACTCGCAGTTTGATTTTCCGATGACTGCAAAAGCTCTCCTGTTCCGAGGATTTGAGGAACTTAAAGACACTCGCCTTTCCAGTTCGGAAGTGAATGATTTGTTATTCACTTTCTATCTGAAGAATGCTCGTCCTCAACATTTGACATGGAGTTTGAAGAAGATTGTGCAGCTGACTCCACGTCTTCCTGAGGTTCTTGTTCCTTTCAAGAACGCAAGGTTCTTGGCTTTGAGAGGAGATGATAAAGAAAAGATGGAATTTTCTCTTGCTGATCTTCCATTTCTGAATCCATTCGACTGGATATCTTTGTTCAATATCCTGTCAAGAGAGCATAAGTATCAACCTCTCTTTGATCATGTCAAAAAGATGCTTGGATACTACATCCTTGAAGTGGCAAAGCTCGATGTTGAAGTTGCTGGTGTTCTGGATAAAGCTCCTTTAACTGTGAGACGTCCTCCTCCCAAGAATCTGAGCAAGCGTAAAATCAGAAAAATTGCCAACTCAAACTGGAGTGTGGCATATAATTCAAAGGAAGGCCTCGAGAATGTTAAAAGAATATTCTTTCTTTTGGACAAACATCTTTACAGGACTCCAGTGTTGGAACATATTCTTCACATCATCAACAAACTGCCTTCCAACACCACTGAAGATAAAACCTGCGTCAATGACATGTTGAGGTGGTACATTGCATTCCGAAAAAGGATCCTGGCAATCATTCCGAAGGTGTTTGACAGACAAACAAGCGAAGTAAAACTTGAAGAATGATGAGAAATCGCATTTTTGACTCAAAGGGGGAGATTGTTGAGTCATTAATTAAGATTGAGTCAAATATGCTAATCGGATCTGTTGCCTGATTTGTAGCCTATATTTTAGCTATCGGTTATGGAATGGGTCTGTCATTCCATACTTAGTTTTTGTTTATATAGCTTATTCGTAACCCTGTTAGGGTTAACTTTTGTAATCTCTTTACGGCGCTCATACAGAATAGTTCTCATTGAATTGTTCTTGAGTTGCATTGTTAATCATTCAACATCAGTTCTTCATATCGTCTGTTTTTGATCTAGTTTATTTACATTATTCCGCATTTTGAATCACGATCCAACTCTTGCAATTCAACAGGACAGGACAAATTTGGACCTCTACTCTTGAAAAATGGGTGACTAAGATTCATTGTAAAAAATTTGACACATCTTAAAAGTTTGGAAGTTTGGAAGGCTAGTTGTCTAAAAGTTAAAACTAATGGATGGATAAGACAAATTAAGAAGGGTAATATAGTAATCTGATCAAGTACCCCACCCCATTGCGATATTTGTCACAATCTCGTTTGCTGAGTTTTTTTTATTCCACCAACTTTGTTTTTAGGCCATAACTTTTTTTTTTTCTTTGTAAAAGAAAATTCTGAAAAAACTAAAGTTCTTAAAATTTAATTCTCTATAAAACAAGCACCATCATGAAAAATTGAAAAAAAAAATATATTTTTTTTTATTTTTATAAAAAATCAAAAATTAAAAAGAAAATCTCCAAAAATTTTGAAAATTTAAGGGATCATTGTAGATATTATGTTAGTAAGTTTGCAAAAAGAATTTTTTGAAAAAAAATGTTTTTGAAGTGTTCATTTTTATATTTTTAGGTAAAAAAACTCATCAAAATAACAAAAAATATACATGATCCAAAAATATTAAGAAACAAAATATGTTTTATGATTCAAACTTTTATAAACTAATTATTTTATGCATCAAAACTTATCAAAATAGCAAAAAAAAATATACATTATCCAAAAATATTAAAACTAAAATACGTTTTATGATCCAAGATTCAAAATTCGTTATGATCAAAGATCTAAAACTTATTATGATTCAAAACGAGTTAAAAAAACATACAACGACAAAAGTAAAAAAAACTGGAAAAAAAAACGAAAAATGAAAAAAAACCAGAAAAAAAACTAAAATAAAAACAAAAACACTTAAAAAAAACTAAAAATAATATTTAACAAATAATAAAAACGAAAAAAAAACCAGGTTAAATTATGTTGTACGGACGTGAGTAACATATGATTATATCATCGAGTTCGTATTACGTTCAATGGAGGAGCGCCGAATGCGATTACGTCAAATCCACTAATTACGTTTGACGTTATTGCCGTTAAAGAAATATGAGCAAAAGAGTTTGGAGATGAAGTGAGGGTGGGGGAATGCTCATCTTGGGTGATTATATCAAGGAGGGGGAGGGGGTGGGGTGTGTTGCATGGGAAAGATGCATGACATGATATGTGCATTATTTAATTCAAGGTATGGTTTTTTTGTTTATTTTAATCTCTAGATTCAAGCTTTTTAGTTATTTTAATATATATGTAGGGTGGCTATTATAAGAGACAAAAGTTGTCTTTTTAGTTAGTTTTTATAAAAACTAAATAGTCTTTTTTATAAAAACTTGGGTTTTTATAAAAGTGTGGTAATATGTGTTGTGTAATTGTATCAATTTGAAAGATATAATTGCTAACTATTATGTAAATCAGTATTATTGAAAATCATATCAATAACTACGTAATTAAATCATTTCCCAATTCGTTTCACAGAAATATGGGCGTTTAAGCGCGGTAAACTTCCGAATTCGCAGTATATGACTTTTCACCGGAAAAATAGTCAGACTATAAATTAAATACTAGATCATATTACGCTCTATAAAACGTGTTCCGATATTTTATACTTTATGTTTAAGGCACGCTGTAATGCATTTAATGCCCAATTCCTGTGTATATTTATTGTTCCTAATGACTGAACTACTGTAACTTTTGCATGCGAACTCCGTTTTCGACGTTCTGTATGTCTACGGCTTCGTAAGCATGAATACATCGTGTTATGAATATTATTTATACCAAAATAATATTTGTGTGTTTTATCGAATTTCTACGCTATTGTAGTCTATTATACGTATTATATAGCGTTTACTCGATAATTGATTCAAACTGGCGTATGTAGTATTATAATATCCAACAATACAATAGGATGATTATAAAAATTACATTTCAACATTTTAACCTTACGCTTCAGTTGACTTTCTTGACCTTTATTGACTTTTATTGATCGAAATTGACGGTTGTCACAATATGAGACTGTTGTGTCTGTGAATAACTTGAGTAATGTAATATTAAACATTGATTCTTCTAATGATTTGGACAAAGCATGCTTGTGGTATTGTCTTCTTGGGTATATAAATAAGAAACGCATCGCCCAACTCTAAAGGGATGGAGTCTTGGAATCATTTGACTTAAAATCAGATGATGTGTGTGAATCTTATTTATTAGGCAAGATGACAAAATCACCCTTCTCAAGGACTTTTGAGAGAGCGGAAAGGCTGTTGGACATAATTTACACGAATGTGTATGGACCCTTCAGATCCGCCATAAGGGATGTAAATCGCCATAAGGGATATGGTTATGTTTATTTGATTAAACATAAGTCGGACACTTTTGAAAAGTCCAAAGAGTTCAAACACGAAGTAGAGAATCAATTGGGCAAGAAGATAAAGATACTCCGCTCCGACAGGGGAAGAGAGTATCTTAGTATCGAGTTTAACGACTATCTAAAGGAATGTAGAATAGTTTCACAATTGTCTCCTCCTAGAACACCCCAGCTTAATGGTGTTGCTGAGAGGATAAATCGAACCTTGTTAGACATGGTTCGTTCCATGATGAGTGGAAAGCGAACCTTGGAAACAGCTGCTCATATCCTAAACCTTGTACCAACTAAAGAAGGTTTCTAAGACACCTCATGAAATGTGGAGTGGAAAGCGTCCTTCACTCGCACATATCAAGGTCTAGGGTTCTACGTTTTCGTTCGACGTGAAACCCAAGACAAACTTGAAGCCAGAGCCAAGAAGTGTCTATTTATTGGCTATCCGTAGAAGTCATTTGGATATGTGTTTTACAGACCGAGTGAAAACGTGGTGTTTATAGGTCAAAGAGGTGTCTTTCGAGAAAGAGAGCTTATATCCAAAGAGGACAGTGGGAGCACAGTTGATATTGAAGAGATTCAAGAGTCAACCAATGAGGAACCTGTAGTTGACACTAGCACTCAACCTAAGGCTGAAACGCCTGTTGTGCCGGTTGACGATTCGTTACCTCTTCGTAGATCTAGTAGAGTTAGCATGCCTTACGAGTTCTATGGTTTCCATATTACTGCGAAAGGGGACACGTTTATTAGTGATAAAACACTCGTAAATTTGGAAGAGCCAGCTAACTACAAGGAAGCGATGGTAGGCCCTGAGGCTGCCAAATGGAAAGAGGCAATGGATAGCAAGATTCAGTCCATGTACGATAACCAAGTTTGGAATTTGGTTGATCATACACCTGGTCGAAAGACGGTGGCTTGTAAATGGATCTTTATGAAGAAGACCGACATAGATGGGCATGTACACACGTTCAAAGCTGGGTTGGTTACAAAAGGTTATACTCAAACCCAATAGATTGATTATGATGAAACCTTTTCACCAGTAGCTAAGATCAAGTATATTAGGATAATGCTTGCCATAACCGCCTGTATGATTACGAGGTGTGGCAAATGGATGTCAAAACGGCTTTCCATAACGAAAAACTTTCGAAGGATGTGTTCGTGACACATCCAGAAGGTTTTGAGCATGCCAAGTATCCTAATAAGGTGTGGAAGCTTGCGAAGTCCATATATGGACTTAAACAAGCATCTCATAGCCAGAATCTTTTCTTCCATGAAAAGGTCAAAGAGTTTGGATTTTCTAGAAGTGAATATGAGTCCTGCGTATATGTCAAAACTAGTGGGAGCGTTGTAGTCTTTCTAGTGTTGTATGTGGATGACATACTCCTTATAGGAAACGATATCCCAACCCTTGAAGGTGTAAAAGCCTGGCTTAGCAAATGTTTCGCTATGAAGGATGTAGGAGATGCAACGTATACACTTGGAATAAGCATATACAGAGACAGATCTAAGCGCCTGTTGGGACTTAGCCAAAGTACATACTTGGATAAGATATTCAAGAGGTTCAATATGCAAGACTCCAAGAAAGGGTCCTTACCCTTACACCATGGCATAAAGCTTAGTAAAGCTCAATGCCCAGCCACTAGTGATGCGGTGGACAAAATGAGTCGAGTCCCATATGCTTCGGCTATAGGATCGATCATGTATGTCATGACATGTACTCGTCCTGATGTCTCATTTGCCCTGAGCATGGTGAGCCGGTATCAGGACAACCCTGGCGAAAGTCATTGGACAGCAGTTAAGAACATTCTTAAGTATTTAAGAAATACAAATGAAAAGTTCCTGGTATTTGGTGGCAAAGATGAACTCAAAGTGAGTGGGTACAGTGATTCGAGTTTCCAAACGGATAGAGATGACAGTTGTTCACAATCTGGTTGGGTATTCATGTTGAATGGGGTGTGGTGACATCGAAAAGTTCCAAACAAGATACTGTGGCAGACTCCACTTACGAGTCCGAGTATATTGTAGCTAGTGAGGCTGCAAAGGAAGCCGTTTGATTAAAGAATTTCATCGGTGATCTCGGAGTTGCTCCAATGATCCAAGAACCCTTTGAAATCTTCTGTGATAACGAAGGTGCAGTCGTGTTGGCTAAAGAACTTAAGATCACGGAAGATCAAGGCACATACTCAGGAAATACCACTATGTTCGTCAAAAGGTGGAATGCAGGGACATCGTAGTGAATAGAGTGTCTCAGAGGATAATCCGACTGATCTCTTCACAAAGGCGTTGAGTAAAATCAAGCACGATGAACATGCTAAGAGCATAGGCATGAGAGATGATATTAGCTTTAGCAGTTAGTTGATAGTTTGAACATTGTAACAATAATACTTTGTAATTGAATTTGGTGATTAATGAATAGAGATTTCTTTATAAGTTGGTGAACTACCATTTTGCAATTATTTATTATTATGTTTCATTTTTCATGTATAGAATCCACTTCTCGGGTATTAAATTACTCAAACATCCACAGTCAGTCACACTCCTGGAAGTAAGTGTTGAATTAAGACTGTCATGGAATGTTGGTTGATGTCAATAGAGATTAGACATATCATGGAGATGAAACTAACATTCATGAGTACTTAAATAGAGATTTGGGTATTTAATAAACCCGCACTTAGAGATTACTTCATGGATACAATCACGAGTAATTCTAAGATGATAATATCTTATATTCTTCAAGCGGAGATGCATGAGTTTTAGTTTACGATTTCTGTTATGCATTGGTTTACCTAAACGCGACCGTAACTGGGACTCATAAAGGTATGTCCATGTATGAAGTGAAGAGTGGACTATAACTATCGAGTTCATGCTTATTTGTTCCTTTTGCCTTAAATAGGAAAAGCGATATCATGGGGACCTCGGTGATTTAATGTGGGCATTGTAGTGCTGAGCCCAGCTTGGACTTGATTGATGTGTTCGATCTAGTAGTCTAATAAGGTCAACATAAATCAGAAATCGTGAAACATACTCTTGAACCTTGAGATTGATTATTATCCATGTCTCAAGTTCATACGATATCTTGTAGAACAAAGGAATAAATGATCACTTCTCTTAAGCGCTGACTCTAAACAATAAGATTCAGAGTTGGGCAGTGGCTAAGGAAGCACGCTCTGCGGATTAAGTGGGAGATTTATGACTAATGGTAGTTGATGACTTGTCCAAGTGGGAGACTGTTGGAATAGTATCTAAGGTCATAACTAAATTAGTAAGTACTTTCCATTAATAGCAAGGTCCTTTTTGGGTCGCCCTCAGTAGTCCAAATGGTATTAAGGTTAATTGAGAGAGATAAATAAAGAGTTTATTAATTTATTATGTGATGATAAATTAATTAAAAACTAGTTTGGAATTAATTAGAATTAATTGGAATTAATTTGAATTAATTTTGGATTAATTAAAAGTGCAGATACTGAATTGTAATTGTTCAATAGTTGAGCAATTTGATAATGTTAGTGAATATATGTTGGACGACTTTCTAAGTTTATCCTTATTAATATCGCCAACTATATATGGCAGTCAAATGGTTTGAATTTAAAGATAACAGGTTTATCCAGTTTGAATTCAAATAAGGTTTATCTCTAAGGTTTATCTTTAATCACCCTTGGAAGCTACAAAAACCCCTCTCTGGCACCTCATAACCTGTGCCAACTTCAAGAGAGAGTTCTCTAGAGTTTTTCTCTTCTCTCTCTCAGCAGAATCTATAATCCCTCTCTATGGTTTTATAGTAACCTATTCTTAATAACCTAATTAACCTAATTGTTTGGACTAATTGGGTGTGATCCATTCGAGGTATTCTCTTTTGGATACTACATTCCTTAGCTTGGGGATTTTCGATCTATACAAGGGTTCTTCAAGCAAATCGATTTTGCTAAAGGTTGGTATTCATAAACCTTCTTGTAGTTGTAAGTATGCAATAATTAATTTCCCTGTAGGTTTTAGTAATTGTTACTTGCCTTAGAATTTTTATATATTTCCGATGTCATGTTTGCCTGTTCTAGGGTATTACAAAACCTATCAGACAAGTGTATAGTTAGTCTTAGAGTGATCGAAAACATCAGCGCCTTAAGTTAATCTTCAGTGTCTCAAGCTTAGCGTCGGCCTATGGACTTCATTCCAAGTGCTGTAAGTGTAGTGTAAAAAACGAGTAGCCAAGATTGCCAAGCTCACAGAGTTCTTGACCTTCAAACCTAATTGAATAAGAGGATGGTCTAACTACTTTCCTGAAATGCAGCACCCCATATGACTGGGGTAGTGGGTATAAATAAGTACCAAAGACATCAATGTGTTGCTTTGATGGTTCACAATATGTTTATTGATAATAGGATCCATTTAAATGTTGGATTAGGTGTCTAAGCAATGACTAATAATTAGTATTTATCTAATTAATAGTAGCATAGTCCATTTGGGTTGCCCTCATAGTTGGAGGATTGGTAGAAAGTCCGGTAGAAAGAAAGGTTTATTTATTATGTGATTAATAAATCAATAGAAATTAAATAAATAGTTTATTAATATATTTGAGTGATAATGTATTAATTAGAAACTATAATAATTAATTAGAAATTTTTCTGGAATTAATTGGAATTAATTTGGTGGTTAAATTAATTAATTAAAGGTGCAGGGACTAAAACTGTAATTATTCAATAGTTGAGTAAGTGACAGTTTGAGTGAGTGTTTGACCAGCGAAAATTATATATGGAAACATATATATTTTCGATTTTAATAAGTAGGATAAAAGGGTTTGAATTAATAAGATAATAGTTTATCTTGGTTTAAATTCAAACGGTTTATCTCTAAATGTTTATCTGGTCATCTGCTTGGAGCCTATAAATAGGGAGGCTCACAAACCCTAAACCTGCGATTTTTGACTCTCTCTTCCCCAAGGATTTTCGGCCAAGACTCCAGCTAGGGTGTGACTGCATTTGAGGCAAGAGATTTCTGTTGCTTTGCTTCCAAGTTTCACTAAAGGTTGGTTTTTCCTAATCTTTTCTTTTAGTTTATCTTTTTTGGGCCTTCTTGGATTTGTTATATGTTTTAACTAGAAGAAAACTTAGATCTATATAGGTTGCATGTGAACTTAGGAATTTTAGTTCATAGTTGCAGAAAACCTTTCAGTGGTATCAGAGCTATTTGGTTTGTTTTCTTGTTAAATTGATATAACTGTATCCTGTAAATTAGGGTTTAATGGTTTTAAACCCTAATATGGCCAATTCGAAAAATTAGGGTTTGGTTTTGAAAACCCTGGCCGTCCCCCTCCTGCTTGGCGTGTTTTTTGTGATAGGGTTTAGAAGGCTTTCTATTTTTGGTAACTTTTTTTTTTAAATAGATAAACCTTGAACCTCTTATCCTAAAAATCGAAAATTAGGGGATAAGGATAGGTTTAAATTAATTTGATTATTTTGTGACACCTATCTGCAAAACTAATTAATTTAATTAATTGTTTAATTAAAAGATGATTAAAAGGATTTAATTAATTTTGATTTAATTGTCATTAATTTCGAAAATTAATAGTTAAAATCTAGAAATATTTTAAAAGGTTTAAAATATCAAATTTAATTAATTTAATTAATTGGTTAATTAATAGATAATTAAATCATTTTAGTGGTTTAATTTAATTTTAATTTAATAGCTTAAATCGACAATAAATTAAAAGATAAACCAGAAACTAAAGGTTTAAAAAATTACATCTTATATATATTATAACTAGGAAGTTTTTTTTATATGTATGAGATTAAATGGTTAGTCAAATCATTAGTAGGTCTCATTCACGAAGCTGATCTATAAAGTGGGTATAAGGAGACTGCCTATAAAATGGCGGTCTAATGGGTGAACACTCTCGCCCACCGCTCGCCTGATCAATGGAGGGTCGTTAGCCGAACAGGTTTGATAGGACCGCCTAATAATCATTAAAAGTATAATGATATTATTCAAAGTACTGGAACAGCTTAACAGAACCCAAATCTAGTTACTTTAGAAAAAATGTGAATTGGTGCTAATCCATGAAATTGCACATTGCACTTTATGAAACATTGGTGGAGCGTGTGTGGTTTACCGGCACACCAATAGGGGATCATAAAGAGTTACAATGGGTTTCTCGGGTGTTATCATTGTTGATGGAGCGTGTGTGGTTTACCGGCACATCAATTAGAGATGATAATTAACCTGAGAGTACCAAGCTAATTTGCATGGTTATTCACATTCAGTTTGTGATCCTCGGCATCCCAATCACAAACAGTGGAGCACATCCGAGATTAAACATGCCATTGAAAAGTTTAATGAATCTCAACAGATCTAGGAGTTTCATAAGATGAAATTGATAAGTGTTTTTCTACCTTAATGACCATTATGTTGTGATTACGGCATCCCTCTTCACACCATAGTTGGGGTATTTTGGATCCTAGCCTTATTAAATAACATATTGGGTAATTATTTAAAAAGGATCAATTAAACTAATAGATTCTGTTTTCTTTTATAGATGTCAACTGTCAATTCTCCTCCTTCTCCTCCTTCACCCATTTCTAAAAGCATCAGAATGCACCTGCTAAATATGGAAAGGCTGACTGGCCTCAACAGTAAAGAATGGCTTCGTAATTGGAGACTGGCTCTCGGCATTGCTGGCAAGTTACATCCCACCGAGTATCTGATTCCAGTTCCACCAGAACAAGCCATTATAAAAGGTTCTTATGATGAATCCGAAGAGATTCGTGACCTCATGCTATCAACCATTGACCCCAAGTTCCGCAAGGATTTTGAATCCTTGGGGCCATATGAGTTAATGCAACTAGTGGAGGATAGGTTCCAAAAACCAGTTGAAGAGGAACGAGCTAGAATCTTCAGAAGACTTGCAGAATGCAAGCTAAAGGAAGGAAGTAGCATCAATTCGCATGTTCTTCAGATTGAAGGGTACATAGGCGAGTTGTATAAACTTGGTTATTCCATGAGTCAGGGGGAGAATGTTAACATCCTTCTTGCTTCGCTGACAAATGAGTACGATCTGTTCATTCAGGCGTATAGAAAGGAAGACCAGAAAAAGACCCTCACGGAAATGCGTCCACTCTTGACTTTATACGAATCACTCTTGGACAGGCATAGCTCCAATGGCTCAACTACTTCTGGATTAAGTCCAGTGAAGAGACGTAACAAGAAATGGTCAAGATCGACTAGACATGTCTCAAACTGGGAATCCGCTAAATCGGATACAGTCACGGAAATATTGGAAGACGCTCCAACTCTTTTGAAAGCTCAGGTATATCTAAAAACCTCAAAACTCCTGTTCCAAGATTTCTTGATACATAATGTGACAGTCGCATTTTGGTTTGTATGTAGGGAATCAAGAAGGCACGGGACTCTGGCGCATAGGAGCACATTTGGATCGGATCTCCAGCTCGTGCAGTTTTGTAGTTTAGATAGATGTTGAAACATTGTTATTAGTCTTTAGTTTCATTTCGACATTGTCTATTACATTGTTCAAGGATTTTGTTTTAATAAAATTGTCATTTTTCTTTTAACACCTGTTGTCTAAAATTTTCCTTGAAATGTTATATGAATGTGTTGAATGTATGCTTAGTAATAACTTGAATGACGATCCAAAATGTTTTGAATTCAAGAATTATGTCATTATGATTGTTAATATAAATGTTATAAGAATCAATTCAACCAAAGGTCCAGTTGGACAGGACCTTGGAATCATTTGACTTAGAGTCACTTGATGAATTGAGTTCTTAATGTGTCAAGAAATGAATCAACCAAAGGTCTAGTTGGACAGGACTTTGGAATCATCTGACTTAGAGTCAGATGACGATTAAGTTCTTCATAAAGCACATGTAGCAAGAAATGAATCACCCAAAGATCCAGAGGATAGGATTTTGGAATCAGTTGACTTAGAGTCAACTGAAGATTGCAAGTCTTGAACAAAGTTAACAAAGTCATTAGTCTACAAAGATATGTAAAAGACATTGAGATTAAGAGCACCGGACACACCTGTTGCGGTGTGTTGCTCGAATCTTGAGATAGAACACAATTGTTTGTACTTTACAATGTTCATCATTCGGTATGATGAATATGACATTGCTTATCGTGATAAGCAATTGAATTGAAACCTTGAACAGTTCAAGGACTTCAAAGGAAGTACAAGTTCCACAGAACCTGAGCAATGACATAAACTGAGAAAAAGGTTTCACAGTTCATTCTCTTCCAAGAGCATTAATGGTTATAATGTGTCTTAGGGAAGATAATGGAGCAGTGGTCGAAACAATTCGATCCTCGATGTATGAGATACATTGCCAATTAGTTTCCAATAATTTGAATACTATACCAGTCAGTCCATATAAACCATATTCCGACCACATCCTAAACTAAGTAAGTCTTGCAGACACTGTCTGATATATAAAGCTGGGATTATCCCACTTGTACATTGAAAGTCCAGGGTCTTGTAGTGTTCGTCCGAACCTCATGACTAGCCTGAACTTGATCAGCAATGTCGTTTCATTGGCTATCCCGCTGTAACTATAAAGGAATAGCTCTTTTAGAAAGAACTCATGTTCTAAGGAAACAGTGGGAGTTGGGACAGCCCTGAATGAGTTCAGGATTAGCCAAGTGAAAGAACCTTTAGTCATCACTAGGCTTGGAGCAGAAATCAGATTTCTGTTCTACAACTGACATAATCTCCTATTGACCAGTAGTATTGATCACCATCATAAGTAGTTATGATTAGGGTGACATACCGATTGGTGGTAAAACACTATAGTTGGTACGGATTTATAATCCAACTACTTGGAAGCATTGGTGAGTCCGGTTGCTGCCAAACAAGAGAACCTTAGGGCGAGACACAGTCTATGTGAAAATTTGATTGATTTTACACCTGTTTAAAAACCAGTGGGAGTAACTGAATCATCAAAAGAAAGCAACATGGACAGATACATACCTTCAGAACATCTGGTTGAGTGAGACGATACTCAGAGTCAAGTAATTGATTCCGGGAGAAGCAATCTCAATAGAGGATGGAATCTGAAAGGATACTGTACGGCACATTGTGAATCATTAGTGGAGCGCATGTGGATCACCGGCACACTAATAGGGACTCACAAAGAATGTCCCAGTACAAAAGGTACATGAGCCCGGGAATACCCCACGGGCATCTCGCAAGATAGGATATTCAGATTCTCAAAAATATGCCAAAGGATTGGATTTTTGAGAAAGGGTTGAAAGATTTCCATTAAAATGTCAGAAGGTTTGGAATCACAAAAAGTGCCAAAAGTTCTGGATTTTGTGAATAGTCCACAACCGTATCAAAGCCAACGGGAGTGTTGCTGTTGTCTACCATTTCCGTATGTGGGATACATACTGTTTCTAGGAAACGTCTCTTTTCATTACAAAGTGTAATGACTTGGTGTTAAGGGACGGATCACTATGAAAGACTTAATAGAAATACGGCACACTCAGGTGGTTGTAAACGTCTATGAGATAGATCCAGAATCTGCCGAGATGATCTTGATGAGATTCAAGATGCATAGACCAAGGAAAGGGTTTTCCTATCATTGCAAAGTGTGATGACTTGGCATGAAAGAAATTAAGAAGGTGCAACATACTCACGTAATTCACAGTCATCTATTGGATAGATGAAATCGCCAGCATAGACCTAGCCAGCATGATCTTGATAAGATTCAAGATGCATGAGAAGAGTCTCTGAAAGGAAATAGTTTTTCGAAAGTCATGACACAAGGATTATAAATAATCTTTGGATTCCGAAAGGGTTTGGAATATGATCGGATCGGGTTCCACAAGTTCTTGGATCGATCAAAGTGTCATGAACATATCCTGATGACTTGATGCTTAGGGCATAGTAAGTTGGATTCAGGACATTGGCTGGCTGGGAATACTGGATGGATTGTTGAAACTCAAGTGAGAATTCATTGGGAAATGATTGGGGTGAAAGTAATAGGGTTAATTTGAAAGATTTTCCAAAGTGGTAATCATTAACGTCAGGACATAATGTTAAAGGACTTCATGATTAAAGAATCTTGTTGGTACTCTGATGGAGCGCGTGTGGTTCACCGGTACATCATAACACCTCAAAATAGTCTTAGGGTGCAGTCAAGTAGACTAAAGACCCCAGAACCATAGGAAGTCACATTACACATTACCAGAATGGAGTTAGAAGAGAAATTGACAGGATAACATATTGAGATGTTATCGGATGAGCATCCGATTGGATCATCTGCAATAAAGTGTACAAGTATAAGATACTTTGGATACATATAAAGAGTGTAAGGTTTATAAAGACATAGATGTAAAATTAGAATTGAAAGTTTAAAAGAAATCATGAAACCGATAATAGTTTATGACAAGGTCCGACCTGGTGATTACCTTGTGGACACTCGGTAATAAGCAAGAGTAGCTGCCAGTCAGATCCTTATGTTTCGCTTTCGCATGTTTTACTTCTCGAATAATTTAATTATTCAGAAAGGTCCACAGTCGCTCATACTTTGGGAAGTAAGTATTGAATCAAGACTGCCATGAATTGATTTGTAGACTGTCTAAGGAATTAGACATAGGAATAGGATTGCTACAACATTCATGAGTACTTAGAAATAGAGATTTGAGTATTGGATAAATCCACGCTCAATAGATTGCTTCATGGATTATATCACAAGCAATGTTGAGACGATAATATCCTATGATCTTGAAGTGGAGAGATATGAGTTATAATTTACAAGGAAGTTGTTCATTGATAGTACGAAAACGCATCGGTAACTCGATGTTATAAAACGTGTTGTTGTGAATGATTTGACTGGTAAAAGATATAAGCATATGAGTCGAAGCTTATTCGTTCCTTGACCCTGATGGGAAACAGATATCTGTAGGCCTCTCGATGATTTTGAAGTTGACTGAAGTGCTGGCCAGCCTGGACTAAATTGATGTGTTCACTTAGAAGTTCTAAAGTCATCAGCAGAATCGAAAATCGGGAAACAGAGTATCAGACAGAGATTGATCTCAATCCATGTCTCATGTCTGAAAATATCTGGTTGGACGAAGGATCATATGATCACTTATCTTTGGACAGAACTGACTAGGTCAGAGTTCGCCAGCGGTTTCTAGGAAGCTACAGTTGCTAGTTAATTAGAGATTAAATCAGTAATTTTAGTCATAGACTTATCCAAGTGGGAGACTGTTGGATTAGGTGTCTAAGCCATGACTAATAATTAGTATTTATCTAATTAATAGTAGCATAGTCCACTTGGGTTGCCCTCATAGTTGGAGGATTGGTAGAAAGTCCGGTAGAGAGAAAGGTTGATTTATTATGTGATTAATAAATCAATATAAATTAAATAAATAGTTTAGTAATATATTTGAGTGATAATATATTAATTAGAAACTATAATAATTAATTAGAAATTTTTCTGGAATTAATTGGAATTAATTTGGTGGTTAAATTAATTAATTAAAGGTGCAGGGACTAAAACTGTAATTATTCAATAGTTGAGTAAGTGACAGTTTGAGTGAGTGTTTGACCAACGAAAATTATATATGGAAACATATATATTTTCGATTTTAATAAGTAGGATAAAAGGGTTTGAATTAATAAGATAATAGTTTATCTTGGTTTAAATTCAAACGGTTTATCTCTAAAGGTTTATCTGGTCATCTGCTTGGAGCCTATAAATAGGGAGGCTCACAAACCCTAAACCTGCGATTTTTGACTCTCTCTTCCCCAAGGATTTTCGGCCAAGACTCCAGCTAGGGTGTGACTGCATTTGAGGCAAGAGATTTCTGTTGATTTGCTTCCAAGTTTCACTAAAGGTTGGTTTTTCCTAATCTTTTCTTTTAGTTTATATTTTTTTGGGCCTTCTAGGATTTGTTATATATTTAACTAGAAGAAAACTTAGATCTATATAGGTTGCATGTGAACTTAGGAATTTTAGTTCATAGTTGCAGAAAACCTTTCATTAAATTGATACTTCGTAAATATGGAAATACCGATGGACTCAAAATGGTGTAAAACACCTTATGTATGCATATTGGTTGTGGGCGTAATGTGTCGCTTTGATGAATCCCTTTATGTTTATCGATAATATAATTGCTTTAAAATGATACTCGGTAAATTTAGTAAACTATTTAATATGATAATTTTATTTTGTCCTATTTTAAATAGTTGAAAATTTAACAAAATTTGATAAGATAATAAGATAATGCTATGAACTAATAAACAATACAGACAAAAGACGGCTGGATTTTCATTTTTGAGATAAAAGTATGAATACAAAGAAATGAAAAGACAACTATATATAGGAAAGTTATCTAGTTTTAACCTAGCTAAATGGCTAACTAAAAAGCCCAAAAAAATAATGGCCCAATAAGTTTATTAGGCTATGGCAATGCCAAGTAATATCAAGTATTTTAGTCGTTATTGAGCCCTATTCTTGGTGATTTTATATCATATATGCTGTGGTATTCTCACTTTTTGTGCTAGTATTTGTTTGGAAAGAAAAGTTACAAACATGGGTTAAATGCGTACAAATTGGAAGAAGTTTGGAGATAAAGACAAAAATAGTCGCCTGAACACGCGCGCCGCGGGGAAGTATGAAGGCGCACTGCGCTGAGTCAACGATAAGTCGGTGGGAAGTATTCAAATGACGAAAAAACGGGGATAAACCTACATGCATGCCACGGATATCAAAGTTGCGCGACGCGGTCATTAAATTTCCACAACTATAAATAGAGGCCATTAGGTCAAAATCAGAAGGCAAGGAACGACCCATAAGGTGGACTTAAGGCTTCTTTGACTCCAAGTTTCGGATTTTCAGTCGCCATTCATGATATTTATGTTTCTTCACTTAGTTTTCATATTAATTTAGTTGTTTTAGTAGTTTAGCTTGGTGTTTGTGGGTGTGACAACCATTAGCATTAGGTTAGAACTTCTGATTTTTGTGGTTTACTATTTTGGATACTTTGGATCTAAGTTTTATACATTTAATCATTCGGTTACAGTTTTATTAATGTTTTTCAGTATTTTGATGTTTGAATGCTTGGATGTTTTTGAGATTGATCTTGTTTGTTTCTGTTTCTGAATTATACTTCTGATTTCAGTAAGCAAACTAGGTTAGGTTTTTAGTTTAAGTTTCATTTAGTTCATGCTTGGATTTGGATTTTGTTTGGAATTTGGTTTTTGAATTGTTTTTGGGAAAGTATAGAGACTAGTCCCTCTGGTTGTAGCGTGACACTGCAACTGGGAATCTGTCACCTATCTTGACCACGTAACTCCTGTGGATCGACCCTGACTTCCGCTGTACTAGTGAGAGTGAGGTTTTACTATTTTTGACCGCACGACGACCTAGGCGTGTCAAATTTTGGCGCCGTTTCCCGGGGAGTTGTGAGCTTAAGATTAAGCGATCTGTAGGGATTTGTTTTCTGATTCTTTTATGATCAATTTTAGTCTTTTGCTTTTTGGTATGTGTGCGTCCTCATAATGGGCGATTACATATATCCGGATTAATATTATGAGTATTATGAAAATCCGGCCGATAACTATTACGAGGATGATTGCAACAATGGATCATTCGATGACAATGGATGGCGGACCGAGGAGTCATCTCAACCTGAAAATTCTGTAATTTGGGCCCAATTATTGGAACTCATGGCTAACACCTACCAAATTCAGAAGGATCAGGCTGATGCTCTTGTAAGATTGCAATGTTCATTAGATAAGTTGGAGGAAAATTGGAAATGTTCACAACCCTCGCCAGAACCTGAGGCGAGTGATTTTTATACTAATGATACTGTGTGTGAACTTGCATCACCTGAATATGTGATGGAATGGCATACACCTTGGGAAAGTCAAGAGACCACTGAGAGGGTCGAAAATGTTGTTGAGGAAGAGGTTGTAGGTGACAATGCTACCTCTGCCCCAACAGCTTTTGATGTTTTTGATGTTTTTAATACTGTTGAGCTGGTGATGAGTGAATCCATACCATCACCAGGCAATTTGGTTAATGAGAATGTTGTAGAGGGGGCTGTAAGTGACAGTGCAGACCCCAGCCCAACAACTCCCAAAATTGTTGAAGTTGTTGATACTATTGGGGAAGGGGGTGTAGATGACAATACTACCCCCGAACCTATAATTTTTGAAAATTTTGAACATTTTGAAAGTAAGGATCTGGTGATGGGTGACTTTATACCACCACCAGATGAAACCAGTCGCTCACTCTTGGTACCGATCTACCTGTTGGACGATGATCAAGAAGATGAGGTCGACGAGTTGGTTTTTGAAAACAATAAACATGATTTTATCACCACTCATTATCCATTCATGAATGGAAAATTAGATGTAATCAATACCATCGATGAGGACATATGGAAGCATCCCGATATGTTGCCTTCCGATCCCATTCGGTTGGAAAATTTTTATTGGTACTGCAAGCCAAAATTGCAAACTCAAGACAACACGCAATATGTGAGCAACAAACGAGGAATAAAACAACTACTGGAAGCAGCATTGGGCATGCTCCACGTCAAACCGGTAATCTTGAAGGGATATAGAAGGAAGGATCAAGCTTGGAGGTTCAAAGCTACTTCCAAGTACTCGCGGGAAATCATCGGGAGACGCCAGTCGGGCAGCAGCAGGAGAACCGGAAAGCTATTCGACCCAGGAAAGTTTGAAGAGCATGTGGACAACAAAGGGACGGTGGTGACTGAAAATCAGCAAAGGAAGAAGGCATACGATCCACCGTAGCTGTACAAGGACTCTCCGTCTGGCTGAAGACGTTAAACTTAGCGCTTGTTGGGAGGCAACCCATCCGTTATAAGTTAGGTGTAGTATTTCTTAGGAGTAATTACGACATTATTATCATTGTCGTTACAGGTGTTATTGGTTCGAGGCAAGTGTGGGGTTACACGAAGGATTTTGGAAGATTTGAAGGTCGCGCCACGATATGGAGTTTGGCGCGCCGCGCTTACGCAAGGCAACCCGATGTGCAGGGGTTGATTTGGGACACGTGCGCCGCGGCTAGCCCTTTACCCACGCTGCAGGAAACGATCGGTCGGTTTTTCTCTTTATAAGGTACGTCGCACATACACAAACCCCCACGCCGCGCCTCAGAGCTCTGATCAACCAACTGATTTCTTGTTATTTTCTCGTGTATTTGATTCCCACGATTGAGGTATGCCATTCTAACTTGTTTCTACTAGTTAGAACTAGCAATTAGGCTGTGAAATTGATTGAATTCTTCAAAAAACTGAAAAACTTAGAAATCGGCAATGCTGGCTCGTAGGGTGTTTTGTTTGCAAAATAATCACCCTAGGGGGGCTAGTCGATGTTTAGGCTACCTTGTAGTGGTATTGGATCGAGTTAGCAGGTCAAAAATCGAGGCTTTGGGGTTTCAGTTCGTAACAGGCTTCGGCGCGCCGCGCCTTGGTTCTTGGACCGCGCCGCGCCTCGGTGAGGAAGACAAGGGACTAAAATTGCAAAAATTTTTGTTTTGTGTGATTTTTTTGTGCAGATGGCTTTCAGACGTGACCACCCATTCCTTCAGTTCCCCGAGATACTAGAGAGTACTCCAAAGTACATTACACGGAGGGCGCGTTGCTTTCTCGCCGGGTTATCGAGGCGACCATTTTTGATAGGGATGTTCTGGGTCAGGCTGGATTGTGGGCCGAGATCGACCCATTTCTTCACCGCACCTGGTCCGCTAGGGAGTTCACCTTTACATGCCATGGCTGGGAGAGGCTGATGGCCAACCATGACGACACTGTCTATACAGAGCTTCTCCTAGAGTTCCTGTCTACAGTCCATTATGCACCGAGAGCGCGAGAGGAATAGGCACAGGCCAGGCTGATTAGTTTCAGACTTGGGGGAGTCAGCAGGGAGTGTAGTCTCTAGGACTTTGGGAGGCGCACTGAGATATACACGGAGGAGGAGCTCCAGAGCTCCAGAGCCGCCACTTCACGCCATTTCTGCGGGCGTGCATTCATGGGCAGCCAGATCGAGCTGCCAACGCGACTATTTAGGCTACGATGTCCAACGTGCAGTTTGAGGCGGGGTCGGCCAGGGAGAGCCAGCTCTGCAACCCGCTCCACCGACTCATGCACCGCATCATCTCCACTTCTGTTATACAGAAGCAAAGGGTGATAAGATTTATGGCGAGGATATGACATTCATGTGGATGCTCCTTAACCCCACCAGGTTCCTCCATCTTCCCTATGCCTTGGCAGTCTCCCTATCCACCCGAGCAGTGGGTGCATCCAGCAACAGTCCCTTGGCCGGCAGACACTACATCACCCGCTTGCTGATTGCTGATTGCTGACATCATAGCGACTTTGACAGCAGTACCGCCCAAGCGCACATCGGTCCGGTTCTTGAAGAATATGGGCCTGATCAATCAGTCACAACCAGGGCGTTATTTGAGGGTGGCGACAGAGGCTCTACGGGCACCCCGACCAGCCCATGAGGAGGGACCGGCGATTGGAGGAGATGGCAGCTATCCAACGATTGGAGGGTAGGGTTGCTGGTATTGAGGACCAGCTGGCATGGATAGGAGAGGTACTTCTAGAGATGGCCTCTCAGCAGGGACGACGCCCTCGACTCTTCCCGGCCCGAGCACATGATCACGAGGCAGGTTCTTTCAGGCCACCCGGGGACGATTGATGTATTTTTCTTTTCTTTTTGGGATATATGTACTAAACCTATGACACTCTTTTATTTTTGTTCGTTTATATGTTAGTTTGTTTGGTCTTTTTTGCATTTGATATGTTTGTGAGTGATGCATGTAACACCTGAATGGAGTATCTGGAGGAGTTGTTTCAGGCAAGTGTAGGGTCACCGTGCCCCTTCCACTTGCCTTGATCACCGGCGTGTTTTACTGGTGCGCTACATTTTTTAGCAACTTTTTCAAAAATTTTATTAGATTGTAATTTTGAAACGGGTAATTTGAGAATGTTATAGCATTGATATTTTTCAAGGAATACTATTTAGTTGTTATCATGCTATTTATTTAGTCAAATAAGTTAAGTTTTAAGAGTTAGAAGATTGGAGTATTTTAGGATTGGAATTTAGGAAAGGATTGTCAATCAGTGGCCTTTGTTGTTCGAGCCGGTAGGTCTAAAATGGGTGGGACTTATGCACCTTGCCACCTAAGATCATCTGGTCTAGGATGGTATTTCTGAAAGCTCGCTACACGGACAACATCGAAAGTCATGGATAGTCTTTAATGGCCTTTAGAATCTTAATGAGTATGTACACTTTCCTGAACACGCGCGCCGCGGGGAAGTATGAAGGCACGTCGCGCTGAGTCAACGATAAGTCGGTGGGAAGAATTCAAATGACGAAAAAACGGGGATAAACCTACACGCGCGCCGCAGATATCAAAGCTGCGCGACGCGGTCATTAAATTTCCACAACTATAAATAGAGGCCATTAGGTCAAAATCAGAAGGCAAGGAACGACCCATAAGGTTGACTTAAGGCTTCTTTGACTCCAAGTTTCGGATTTTCAGTCGCCATTCGTGGTATTTATGTTTCTTCACTTAGTTTTCATATTAATTTAGTTCTTTTAGTAGTTTAGCTTGGTGTTTTTGGGTGTGACAACCATTAGCATTAGGTTAGAATTTCTGATTTTCGTGGTTTACTGTTTTTGATACTTTGGATCTGAGTTTTATACAATTAATCATTTGGTTACAGTTTTATTAATGTTTTTCGGTATTTTGATGTTTGAATGCTTGGATGTTTTTGAGATTGATCTTGTTTGTTTCGGTTTCTGAATTATACTTCTGATTTCAATAAGCAAAGTAGGTTAGGTTTTTAGTTTAAGTTTCATTTAGTTCATTCTTGGATTTGGATTTTGTTTGGAATTTGGTTTTTGAACCGTTTTTGGGAAAGTATAGAGACTAGTCCCTCTGGTTGTAGCGTGACACTACAATTGGTAATCTGTCACCTATCTTGACCACGTAACTCCTGTGGATCGACCCTGACTTCCGCTATACTAGTGAGAGTGAGGTTTTACTATTTTTGACCGCACGACGACCTAGGCGTGTCAGTCTAACATCCCCCTCAAACTTAGATTATGACAACAATAAACATCAAGAGATTGTCAAACAAAAAAAAGAAATCGATAAGCAGAGAAGGCGCCTTCGTAAACATATGAGTAATCTACAAGGTGGATGAAATATGTGATAAAGAGATAGTCCCCTAGTGAAGATGATGATGAGTAAAATGATAATCAATCTCAATATGTTTCGACCGCTCATGAAAAACCGAATTCTTGGCAATCAATATCGCACTGTTGTTGTCACAATGCTAGGAGGTCAGCTAAGAAATATCAACACTCGTATATGCAAGGAGCCAACATAGCCAAAAACTCTCACAAGTGGTGATAGCCATAGCTCGATACTTAGCTTCGATAGAGGAGAATCAAACAACGTATTGTTTCTTACTCTTCCATGAAATCAATGAATCTCCAAGAAAGATGCAAACGCTAGTGGTTGATTTCCGCTCATGAGGATCATTATCCCAATCAGCATCGCTGTAAGCACATAGCCCAATAAAGGACGTGGAAGGAAATACAAGGCTGCAGAACTGAGTGCCATGAAGATATCTCAAGATACGAAGAACAACTCCTCAATGAACAGTAGAAGGAGCGTGACAAATTGGCTAACTATATGAACAATATGAGTTATGTCCGACAAAGTGGTAGTGAGATAAACCAAACTTTCTACAATGGTTTGATATAGACTCGAATCTGATAAGGGGACCCATTTAGTTGGAAAATATCGAGCATTGGTCTCGAGTTATGTATGAATTATCCTATTGTCAGAGAGACATACATGTTTAAAAAGATCAATCCCTAAGAAATAACGTAGTAAGCCCAAGTCTTTCATAACAAATTGATAAGCCAAATCACACTTTAAAGACTCTATACCATCATGATCATCATCAGTAATAATCATGTCATCAATATATAAGGATAGGAGAATCCGACCTGCACTCATACATCTAACAAATAAAGTTGAATCATGATTGCTATGACTAAAACCAAGCAAAGTAATCACCATATAAAATTTCTCAAACCAAACACGTGGGCCTTTCTTGGGACCATACAAAGCTTTCTTAAGCCGAAAACCATCACCTGGATGTTGAGCAATGCCTGGGGGAGGAGATACACTTCCTCATTAAGATCACCATTCAAGAATGCATTATCAAGATCCATCCGGAAGATCTTCCAATAACAAATGGAAGAAACAACAATCATAGTGCGAAACCAGATCCCACATATGTGTCTAATAAAGAGTTGTAAGTTCCTCAGCCATAGCATTCTGCCAAAGAGGACTAAAAACAACCTCGTTATAGCACCCTAGTTCAAAGATATGGTGTATATTGGTAATAAAGGATGCAAATACTGGCGATAAAGAAGAATATGCAAATCCAGGAGCTTGGTGTTCTTATGAGGGCAAGGAGACCGTCGTGATAACAGTCGATTCGGAGCCGCAACAGGTGTGGGAACGGTCTTAGAAGGAGCAGGAGGATTGTCTAGACCTGCAGGAGCATCAGGAGGGTTGTTTGGAGTTGTGGGGGGCATCAGGAGCATCAAAATGAGTAGATACACCCAAAGATCCATAAGGATGAATAATCAAGAAATTACTCACACAACTTTTCATAAAGAGACATCTCATAGTTGTATGCATTGGGGATGTAATTAATAACATAAGCAGCGGTTAAAGCCCAAAAGATACTAAGAACAACAAAGGATAGTAACAAACATCATGTAGTGTCTACAAGATGTCGATGTTTCCTTTCTGATAAACGGTATCAACATATGATGATTGGTGCATAGTACCATTAGATGCTAGTAATTGAATAAAATCATTAGATGTATATTCCTTTCTTAAATTGCAACGGAAGCATTTTATGACAATAGAGTGTCGAGTTTTGACAACAGCTCTAAAATTGCTATATATGGTGAAAAAAATTAGACGAACGCTTGATAAGGGGTAACCCCATGTATAACGAGTGCAATCATCTGTGAATGAAACATAATATCTAGAGCCTCTTTTTGAGGATACTGGGGATGGACCCCACGCATTAGAATGCACAAGATCAAAGGGAGAAAAAGAACGAGTGATACTTTTATGAATTGTAAACATAACACGTGTCCCAAACGAGAATGCCAAAGGTAAAAACAGAAGAGAAATGATGAAAAATCAACCCTAGAGGCATCAACATCAAAACGTAGACTTGATCCAAAACATAAAGCTTCCTATGTCTACAACCTATCATAATCACCCTCCAAGACTATAAGTCATGTACACAACATAGTGAATCAGAAACGAAGACCCACTAACTAGTTTTATACAGCTTACTGACCGAAGCAAGATTCAAACGAAGACCCAATAACTATTTTTATACAACTGACTGACTGAAGAAAGATTCAAAAAAGTTTGGGAATATAATAGACATTATTGAGAGATATACGAGGGGTAACAAGTGAACCAATACCATATACTAGCATAAGTGTATAACTATCATACATAACAGAAACAGGAGAAATATGTGATAACAAACCAAATGATGACAAATATGGTGACACATTTTGAGATGCACCAGAATCCAATATCCACAAGGATGAATGAATACTTGAAGTACTGGATGAGGTCAGACCTGAATGAGATATAGAGGCTGACATAGCATTATGCTTAGAGGAAAGGAACTTTCTAGTTTCCAAGCATCAACTAGATATAATCTCTTATTCATGTTCTTCCATTAGTCCTAGGGTGGGTTTGGTGGAAACCTCCAAATCCAAAAATGTTTATAAAATATAAAATTAAATGAAAATTTAACCTAGTTTTGATTGACAGAATGTTAGTTTATTGTTACTTATATCATTCATGGTCTAAATTGTGAATTTGAAGAGTTTTTTGAAGCTATGAAGCTTCATCAATGGTGGATTTCCATTTTAAATCTTAGATAGTGAAAGTAATGATGTTTCTAACTTGATTTCATCAATTCTAAACTATATTTAATAAATGGAGTCCATCGTTGGATGATTGGTTTATAATTTTTTGAGCATGTTTGAGGTTTCAAGTAAATCATAGCTTCAATGGAGTTTTCAAGATATATGTGTATTATATTTGAGCTTTGGATCCATTAAAACTTGTATTTTTCAAAAAAAACTTTTTCATTAAGTTAATATGACGTCCAATTTATGATGATCTAGTGTTACTTACGGTATTGAAGTTTTGAACCTCAAATCAAGTGTGTGATGATTATCCATTGTTGTGTTGTTCTAAATGTGAAGATCGTCATAATTGTGACTTTAAGTTAATATGAAGTGCATTCTTGTGATATCCATGATATAATCAATATATAGTTTGTTTAATTAAGAAATTTACTCACACGTCTTTATAACTTACGATTGCTTGAAATAAATGCTTTTCAGGAACTAATTGAAGCGATAAAGGAAATAAATTAGCCTATTCTTCTTTTATAGATAAATTAGTTAGGTAAATGTATTTTGTACATCTTTTGTCAATCCTCCAACCATCTTTTGTAAATATATTGAAATCCTTTTGTACATCAAGTAATGAGTTTGGGCTCATAGAATTTGGTATGGTTAAGTTAGTAAAGAATGTTTACAAGATATTTTGTATATGTTATTGCATAATGAATGAAAAGTATGCTTTGTACTAATCATATCATACTTTAACATTGATAATTTTAGGGTGGTCTCATATGAAAAGTAGAATGTAATACATTATAAGATTTTGATATTTCTTTTTGACAACTCTGTATTATTGTACATTATATTATGACATTGTTCATTGTATTTAGGGTATAACTTATTATTTTACTACTTTGTACTAATATAGTATACTTTGGGAAGTATTTCCAAATATTTTTTAAGTAGGACTCATTAATTTGTATTTGGTCGATATTGCTATAATATGATAGAATTATTAAATAATAATTTATCATTTTTATCTAACTAGGACAATTTACTTTGTATTAGGATAATCTATTTTCTATTAGTACATTTTACTTTGTATTATAACATGTAATTTGGAAAATCTACCAAACTATATAGTGATATCTCTAATTCTAAATTTTTATTAAGATGATATACTTTGTATTTTGTCAAGACTGCTATAATTTTGAAGATTTTTCAAAGCACAACTTTCTAATTTAATCTGGTTTGGATAGTTTTTTATATTACAACTTTGTTCTTTGAAAATCTACAAAATTATGATTTGGTAATTCTCATTTAAATTTATTATCAGGGCATTGTACTTTGTATTTAGACGATATTGTTATAATTTGGTCAATTTTTTAAATGTAATTTGCTTATACTTCTTATTCGAGCATTGTACTATGTATATCCACAATTACACTCGAGTGATGTGAAACTTCCTTTTCTAATGGGCATGTGATATACACCCAAAGTCAAGAAGCATGGTGTTGATTATGCAGAAAGCATAAATGATTTATATGAAGGGGATAAGAGAGAAGTCGGCTTTATGTCAAAGATCGAGTCTTGACATTTCAAAGAAAGTGTTAAAGATCGGATCTTAAAGAGATTTCGAAAAAAGTTGTAGCAGTGACAATGCACAAAAAATATATTGTGGAGGCCATTTTAATTTGCATAATTGTGAGTTTAATAAGTATTTTTTTTAATTTTAGTGAATAGAAATGATAGAATTTACAATACTGAAATCCATGTATTAAGGTATCTTTGGAATACCTATAGATTTTTATTGCATATAACTTTGCAACCAAACACATTAATAGACAGGTTAAATGTCGTAAAATCGAGCAAACCAGACATCTATATGTTTTAAAGAAAATGACTAAAATAGCTTAATCACATAAGAGGTTTCTTCAAAATAGCACAAATTAAGATTGATTCCTCAAAATAACCAACAAAACCCCAGGTGGACTATTCTCACATGCGATTTCCTCCTCCCACCTCCGATTTGGTCTTTTAAGCAATATAAAAAAATTAAGACCCACATTTTTTCCCCTCACCAGCGAAATGCTCTCTACCACCTGTGAAATGCTCTCTCCCACCTATGAAATCCTGTGGAGGAAATCACAGGTAATGCCTATCACGTGCGATTTCATCTCCAATTCATGATACCCTACTATTTTGTGATTTAAATGGTGTTACAATAGTCATAAAAACTTGTATGTATGCTGATCTAAGGCTTAATACATGAAATTATTAACTGGGCAAAATTAATACCTAAAAACAACATATGATCTGAGATATTTACATAATTCCAAGAATCAAATTTCTCGGCAGCCATTAGAGAGCGTTTTTCATCTTCGGAAATGAAAAAAAATTGTGTTTTTAAGGTTTATATATGTTGGGTAAAAAGTTCTACATGTTGATTCATACTAAAATCCATCATTCTCGTAACAAAGAAGATCTAGCATATCAAAGACAAATAAATAAACCACATTTTAGAGGAACAAAAATTTACACAAGTTTATCAACAAAATTGTAAACAAATACTCCCTTGAATATGAGAAATCCAAGCTCCAAATGTGTCAAATGCTTCCATCTTCCAAAATTGCTTCCAAATCTTTGATCATCTTCCAAAGGTTTTGCTTGTGAAGCAAAACCCCTAAAAATCGCCCCCAAAGCTTCTCTCAAGAATGTGTGTAAAAGATGTGAAGTTTTGAGCCCTAATTTGGCTTAAAACCCCGCCAGGAAGAAATGGCCACTTCGCTGGCCACTTCAGGTGGCGATTTCAAGTGGCGCTTAAAACTAAAAATGGCTACTTTCAAGTGGCGAGCAAGTGGCGATTTTGGGCTGCCATTTTTCTTTTGTTCTCAATTCTTGAGGGATTTTACCGGCTTGAAGTGTTTGCTTGGATAACGATATAAAGGGATATTGATGCCTCGTTTTTCATCATTTTCAATCGATTAAGACCTGCACAGCATTAAACTCTAAAATAGAGTTAGAAATACCAAGTTTTGGTTGAAAACAAGCATACAACAATAAGAATGAATGGTATATTAATGGTATAAAATGCCATTATCACACCCCCCAAACCTATCCTTTTGCTTGTCCTCAAGCAAAACCTGGAGATGGGTAGGGAAATAACATGAGGAAACATTACTCAGATGGCATGATGTGTGAGAATGAATGGCAAAGTGGGTGCATGAAAGAAATTTTCCAACAAAAATCCGATTGCATGAAATAAACATGCCAAAAGATGCATAAAATGTATTTATAAATTTTTCTAAGCTTAAACATGTGCATGAAAAATAAGCAAAGGAAAAAAAGAAAGAATACCTTATATAGACAATTGCAATCCTCAGGTAACCAATAAAATGCTTATTTGGGTCCCATACGTAGACAATTACCTCACTTCTTTAAACACAAAATCATGGTAAGGAGCAAGCATTCATTAAACACATAGCATGCGAACACGTAAGGTGATGATATAAAACAGAGCAAGCAACCTTACTAACCAAAGCAGGCATGGCACAATACAAAAGACAGGCTCACAGTTGCACTCACACTCGTGTATACACTCTTTCACAAGATGTGTGAACTCACGACTACAACTATCCACTCGTGTATGATAGGGTAAATGCTCGGGTGTCGAACTAGGAATCGTGCTACGGTGACTTTGCCCCAACTCTCAAACTGACCAAACTTGCATACTTGACAATAACCATATGATCTTCCAACTCAAAAGGACAACAACTTACTTACAACTCGATAAAAAATACAACAAAAAGAAATAAAAAATAAGCAAACGTTGACGAGATCTATAACCATCTAAGATAACCACAACTTAACTCTACATAAGACCAAACATGGAATATATACAAGAATTGTCTAGACATGACATTACTCAAATATGTCAACCAAAATAACTCTTATTTACATTAAACATAAATTACTCTACAAATTTTTTTATTTTTTTAACTTCGCCCAACCAATTGTTCTATTATATTTTTGCACGACCTTTTCAAAGTTTTCTTAATCTACACTAACAATTACTTGGTTCGGCTTCTTTTTCTTTTTGATTTTTTTGATTTTTTTGATTTTTTGATACTCACTTTTTTTTGAACCAACTAAAATAACAATTTCTGGATTTTCACCATTTACTTGATTTAGCTAAATAGACTAGACACACTATAAACAAGACTAAATAAAATACATCCTAAGAACTTTTAGACCAAAACAAATCGTAAGTTGAAACTATGTGCTTAAGACACAAAATACAAACACGACAAAGGTAAAAACAAACGACTTTTTTTTTTCATTGTTGGAAGATCGGGTATGGGTATTGATCTATATGTAGGTGTTTTGCCAAGTAAAAGAATGAAGGCAACTTCAATAGGACTATCCTAGCCGATTTCACACAAATGATATCTCACGGGGGTAAAACTGTCCTTTGTATTGCTATAACCTGCTATAACTAGATTCATTTGCATGAAGTGCTTCATAACCCACCATATGCGCATATGCTAAACATTTAGCAAATAAAGGCCCCTTAAAATGATCTATAGTTTCAAAAAGTGAGAATGTTGCCTACACATGGGCATCAAACAACCAAGATATTGATTAAATAGAAGTATTACAATTGGCGGTTAAAAGCATTCTAAAGGGTGAGGGGAAAGTTGAAAGAAAAATGCATGAAAATAGAGTGATCCTAAAAAGTTAAATGCAATGAAAATAAAAATAAAAATAACAAAAATGAAAAATATATAATTTTTTTTTGAAGAGTGATTGTAACAACAAATAACCTTTTTTGTTTTTGAAACATTAATTAATTTACATATGCCCAGTTTTTCAAAAGCTTTCATGCAACCCTACACAAAAGACTAAAGACAATTAAACAAGAACAATAATCACATCATAAAATCCAAGTAAAACGGCCCAATGACCAAAAAAAGGAATGCAAACCAGTAGTAGTGGTGAGCGCTAGAGATATGATATCGAGCAAACGATATGATGCCCACTTATGCTTATGGGTTTGTGCTTTTACTCCTTATTATGTTTAGACTATAAATAGCGTTTAATTATTTTTGTAGTCTAATGATTCTAGAGGGAGCATAGTGATATCATAGAGAGAGAAACAATCATATTGCAAAACACATCATATTGTAAAACACATTGATCAATACAATCATTCAGCTCATTGGATCCTGATTGATGTTGTTCTTATTCCGCATTTTGTCAAATCTTGTTCTAACAATATACATTGGGCTGATAAGCCAAGCACGCCTATGAAATCGCAACCCATAAAGGGGCAAATCGCATGTAGCATGAGGAGCTGGCCATCAAATCGCAGGTGGCATGAGGAAAGCGCAGGTGGGACTAGCCATATAGGATTTGGTTGCCTATTTTGAGGTATCAGACTAAATTTGTACTATTTTAAGGAAACTGATTATATAATTAGGCTATTTTAGTCATTTTTTCTATGTTCTATAGTATATTGATTAAGTTTTACTAATATCATATGCATTTCATGTCGGTTTTTGTATCTTTTTAGGTTTATTGAGTTTTTTTTTAAAATAAAAAAAGTATTATACTTAAATTTATGTATTTTTCTAACTTTTAGCTGTAATTGAAACACTAAGGCTTGGGGGAGTGGCCTCGCCATCCCCCTCGCCAACTTCCTCGCTGAGCATGCCAAGCCACACCGCCGGCTTCGCTCTCGTCCTCGCCAAGCAGCTCCTCGCCAAAATTTCGACGAGCTCGCCATTAACAACCATAGCAACATCACTTGTACCTTTTAGCATGAGAGTTGTACCTTTTAGCATGGTTAACACATGTTGACTACTCCCACCAAATTTGGTCAGCATGTGCTAAGCTGATGTGGCAAGTTTAGCATGTTCAGCACATGCGAACCACTCCCTCCAGCCTAAAATAAAATTGAACTCTTTATTCTATAGGTCAATTCTAACTCGATTTTATAATTTCGTTGATTCGGCACATGAAAATGGAATAGCCCCCACTTGACTCGTGAATGATGGAGTGAGCGGATGAACATCGTTTGGGGCCCACAAGCGTTAATGCTGAAAAGGCGATTTTGGATACATCTTCCCTTCCAAATGTTATTTTATATTTTAAATAAAATACTATCAGTTATATAAATATAAATTTATATTTATTTATACATCTTTTGATGTATAGTTAATATTAAAATATACTTTTATCTATTTTTTCATGTCAATAGTGATATTTGTGTTGATTATATATATATATATATATATATATATATATATATATATATATATATATATATATATATATATATATATATATATATATATATAAAATAAATTAGACAAGGATATTGAAAAAAATAAGTTGAATGTTAAATATTTTTAAAGGCGAAAAGACTTTATCAGTAAACGGGACCCAAACCTTATTCTTCCTTGGTTTTAAAATTCTAATATTCTAATTTAAACTCGACATATGGCTAGTATTTTTATCATTTTTTATGTTTGGAATATTAAAACATATATACGTTCTGTTTATATTACTATCATTTAGAAACGACAAGGAGCAACTTTTTTGATCGGACGAATCCAATTAGGTGGGCCCCATTTAATGGTGGCATCGTTCTTGTGGGCCCGTCTATTTATTGTTCTTCCAACTGCTCTCCTATCCCAAAGTCCCGTATTTCAACTGCGGATGTTAAAATGTGAACCTCCTCTAACAACATAATTTTCCATCCGAAACACAATTAAAAACTTTTAAATAGTATATTAATTAATATAATGACAGCATAAAAGAATATTTATTATTTAATTAATATTATTGAGATTAAATAATAATTAGTTAGTTAGATCGCGATGCCAAAATTACGTTAATTCAGTTTTTGATTTTTCATGTCTCTCTCTTTTTTTTTTCCACACCAAACGAATTCTTTGCCACATTTACTATTATCTTTTATTGTATTTAAACAATTCAATTCAGATAAAAAAACTAAAATTTTCATCGATTGAAAATAAAATATTACAATATTAAATTAAAACTTAATAATATAATAATAAAACAAGAAATAAAAAACTACATGCTATACTTTTTTTGTTTCTTCTTTTACCTCCAAATTCAATTCGCGCTTCGTATAGATGTACCGACTCGCGCCTTGAATTAAAAGTTTCAAGTCACGAGCTTTTTCTTTCTTAAGTTCTTTTTTTTGTGAACTCCAAGTATTTGTTCAAAATTTTATTGAGATTAGCTATCCTCATTATTTCTTGTATATCATCAAAACTGCTTCCATCTAAAGTTGATGATTTACCTTTGTCTTTTCTTTTGACTTTGTCTCTTCCCATTAGTCAGGTAGGTGGTTGAATCAATCGAGTCGTCATCGTTGAGGTCGATCCCAACACAAGCATTCGCCGATGTAGTGTAGTCAGAGTCGATGTTTTTGATATTCTAAAAACACTAATATGTGCTTCTGTTGATTTTGCACTTGGTCTTTTGTTAGGTAGTCCCCGTGATTTATTTCTTTGAGGAAAATTTTATAAATTCATTTAAAAAAACCATTTTGGTTGTTGTCGAGTGTTGGGTCCTGCGATATATTGACCCATGCACAAGCCAACACCTTCTCTTATTTTAGCTCCCAATGTATATTGGGGCCTTTCCCTTTTTGCAAGACTCGACTCATATTTTTGTTTGAATTGGGGTTCGGGTTGGGTTTCTAAAACATGTTTGAAGGGGTCAAATTCGGGGGAGGGGGTGAAAAATATAGGTTGGAGAGTTTGATGACCACATTTTGGTATGCATTAGAAGGATTTAGTAGAGAGTATACTTTAGAGATCACACACACACACACACACACACATATATATATATATATATATATATATATATATATATATATATATATATATATATATATATATATATATATATATATATATATATATATATATATATATATATATATATATATAAATATATATATATATATATATATATATATATATATATATATATATATATATATATATATATATATATATATATATATATATATATATATATATATATATATATATATATCCTAATAAATAAGTAATTCAAAACCACATGTCACCACCACATTCATTTGGCCACATGTGATTTTCTCATGATTTTGAATTTCTTAAAAAAAATACTTTGTTCATTACTACTCCTTAATGATCGGTTACAATTGGTCGTTACAATTTTATCTCCCGTAATTACGTTTTTATTAATACGAAACTGTCAATTAAATGTTTAACTCAAAGTTTCGTCTTACGATTTCAAAAATCAAATTGCACTTGTGAATATATGTTAGGTATTTTTGTATTTTCCCAATGGTAAATCGAGATTTTTTAAGCACTAATTGCAAGATATATCAATGTACTTCAATTTATTTGTTTATTTTTAAGATAGTTCGCTATTTACTTTAAGTTAGTACAATGTTTGATATTTAAATGTTCTTATTTAACATTTTCTTTTAATCAACTCGTGTAATACACGGGTTTCACAACTTTTATATATATATATATATATATATATATATATATATATATATATATATATATATATATATATATATATATATATATATATATATATATATATATATATAAAGTACAACAGCGTAGAAATACAAACAATCACAAAAAAACACATTAGACGATACACGTAACACGACCAATTGCTATCACTAACATATGTATACTATTAGGAGCAAGATAGAAGTCTTATGCCAATATTAAAGAATCAGTTCCCGCTCTACCTAATAGTCTGTTAACACAAAATGTCCTTTGATTGCGAACTAGTGAATTCACTAAAGTCAATATTTGTCACAAGACAATTAACCACTCAACATTCTCCCCCTTTGTGGCTAATCATTCACAGTCAACCCTTCTTCACAAAATCATGTCAACAACTTCCGATATAACCCTTATTAACATTAACAACCAATTTAATAGACCACTAACCTCCTTCCTCTCAGCTCCATTATTCATCACAAATTGCATTCCTTTACAAAAGGCCTTGAATGATTGTGTTAGAAAAGTTATCCTTTTTACCCATCCTGAAAAATAGCTTCACTCTAGCTCCTCAATTCTTCACTTCCAAATTAACAGAACCCCACTCAAGCTCTTGGAAAATTCTATCATTCTTCAAAGAATGAATACCATACTTCTTTGACATCGATGAAAATACTATTTTTTTTAAATCGTTTGTTCAAGACATAGTCGGGAGCAGGTACTTTATTATAATAGAGCACCAAGCATGACCATATATGTTTATCAAGCCATAGTCTGGAGCAGGTAATTTATTATAATAGAGCACCAAGCATGACTATATATGTTTATTAACCTTCATGTGTTGACCTTGGTCCATTGTTCTCAAGATATTCAATATATTGATCAGATCATTTGGGTTCATTAGAGTAAAATCCGCCAAAGTGAACTCTGTCTCTTCATCAACACCTCGAAGGACCTTGAACGAGTAGTTCTAAAAAGTCTTTTCAAATTCCCCCTTCTTTATCTCAACAATTTTTCACACACATACACACACACACACACACACACACACATATATATATATATATATATATATATATATATATATATATATATATATATATATATATATATATACATATACGTATACGTATACGTATACGTATACATATACATATACATATACATATACATCTCGGAAAGGGTTCAAATGAGAACCACTAAAATGTTAAAAACCGTGAGAACCGATATTTACACATTAAGAATCATGTTTTTTTCGTTTTTATGTTTTTTTAAACTTGTTTATTATGTGAAAATAAATCAAGCTTAATAAATTTTCTTATTTTTAAAAACATTTCAAACTATTCACAATATAATAAAATTTCTAGTTATTAAACTGTGAATATTATAACGTAAAAAATTTTTTCTTTAAAACACATCAATATTTATATCTAATAGCAAAGGAAGGATAATTACATATATTTATGTGTTTGGTAATTTTATTTTGATAAAAAACAAGTGTTAAAAATAAAAATACGACGTTATTAAACTGTGAATTAGTGGTTCTCACGGTTCTCAACCTTTTAGTGGTTCTCATTTGAACTCTTCCCTATATATATATATATATATATATATATATATATATATATATATATATATATATATATATATATATATATATATATATATATATATATAAGCTTTACAAAAAAAAAATAGACTAAATTACAGTTTTGGTCCCTGAAGTTTGCCAAATATTTCACTTTAGGACTAACTATCAAAAAATCACGGTTTTGTTCACTAAGGTTTGTGAAACGCTACAAATCTGTCACTGGGTCGGGTAAAAAGACTAAATTGCCTTTTTAATTTATTTTTCCTTTTTCTTTGAATTAATTAATTACTTTATTAATACAAAAAATACCCCCACCCCCTCCCCCACCCCACCCCTTACCCTCTCTCTCTCTTTCTCTCTCATCGCCACAACGTCAATACGTCTATGCTCAGGTTTAGCAGCAGTTATTAGCAGCATATACAGCGATAAAAAACCAATCAGTGATGCTATTTTTGGGGCTCACAGAGAATTTATGGTAGCATTGAAGTATGTGACATTATTGCTCGTCTTCCTTGCGTCATTCATGTAACTCTCTATCAGTCAGGTTCATCAACCAATTTAACTTCCTGATCAACTGCTCATCGGAATCTACAATGAAACAGAATTTTCTATTCAGCAATTACATTCATGCTTTGGATTTTTGGCCCTGTAATTGTGTTTGTGTGTTCGATCACCATGGATTCCTCCAGCAGCCATCAAAATTGAGTTCTGGTCGGGTTCCTTTTGTCCAAGGCGACTAAATCAAAGAAAATCATTTGGAGGTGAAGAACAATTAATTGATAATTATAAGAAAATCTAATCTGTAAATACTGGATTTTATTAATCGATTTGCCCTAAAATGGGTAAATTGGTGTGAGTATGTTTCTAAAAGGACATGGTTTGTGGGTGGTGATGGTAAGTAGCCATGGATGATCCGTCATTTTAGTTCAATCCGTCGTCATCCATGGATGTTGCAGATGCAGCCAGAAACCCCTTCAACGAAATATGAACATAATATTGAAATGATTTTAGATCCGACACGAACATGATGATTCAATCGGCAAATCGACAAATCAAAAACGATATGAAACCCCTAAAAGATGAGGGGATCCAAATAACATATGCAATTCAAATATGAACAGATCGAATCTAGAGATAATAGCAATTCCATGCCGAGAAGTTTCAGATGAGAGAGAGAGAGAGAGAGAGAGAGAGAGAGAGAGAGAGAGAGAGAGAGAGACGTAAGGGGTGGGGTGGGGGTATTTTCTTTTTTTATTAATAAATTAATTAATTAATTCAAAGAAAAATGAAAAATAAATTAGAAAGGGCAATTTAGAATTTTTACCTGACTCAGTGACCAATTTGTAACGTTTCACAAACCTTAGTGACCAAAACCGTGATTTTTTTATAGTTAGTCCTAAAGTGAAATATTTGGCAAACTTCAGGGACCAAAACTGTAATTTTGTCCAAAAAGTTATTAAGTTCAACCTCTCCTATGTCCTATCAACCTGTTTGTTTCCTATATAAACCTACCAACGCATCCGGGGAACACACCCGAAAACACAGGAGTCTCTCTGATCTCTCTCTTTCTCTCTACCACACACACTTTCACACAGACAAACACGATAACTCGGTTAGAAGATTAGCCATGGTGATCAAGCTAGAGAAAACCCTATCAACCTCCATGAATGCAAGAATCATAGGTTCTGGAAAAGAAACTCTGGTTCTAGCTCATGGCTATGGCGGAGACCAGTCTGTTTGGAACAAGCTTCTTCCTGCACTCACTCAGACTTACCAAGTTGTTGTTTTCGACTGGAGCTTCTCCGGTGCCATTAAAGATCCAAACACCCTCTTTGATCCCGCGAAATATTGCTGTTATGATGCTTTCTCCGATGACCTAACCGACCTTCTTGAGGAGTTGAACTTAGATTCAACGGTGTTCGTTGGCCACTCCATGTCTGGCATGATCGGATGTATTGCTTCCATAAAAAAGCCTCATCTCTTCAAAAGGCTCGTCCTTATTGGATCATCTCCACGGTATCTCTATATTACATATAATTTTGTATATCCATGTCTATATTTTTTTTGGGAGATATTGATAAAAGTAGTACAAATTATGTATATGCTGATCTCCGTTTTGACGTTAGCTTGAAAACTCAGTTAAGGGACCCTTGCTTCACAACTGGTAGGAAGTTTTACCTGGTGTGCAACAAATGGTTCGGTTTGGTTTACGCCTAATTTAAACCAAAACCAAACCAAGATAGCTTGTTTTATCCATAAGAAACTAAGAAAGCGTTTGACTTCGGTTTTTCCGATTATAGTTTTCTTTTTGGCGGTTTAGACCAATCGATTTTCAGATTTTTTTTTTTTTCCCATTTTGGTTACTTTTAAAAGTTGTTTGGTAGCTACATATATCTTTAATTCGTCAAAGTTTTCAATAACAACTAATTAATATTAACCAATAATATTCCCATATACCACACATTAATAACCGGCCTATTTCTTCCGGCTTCCATAACCATAAACCATATATTAAGTTTTTGAAAAATTAAATATAAACGGTAGGCTTTCGGAAATGGTTCATTTTTGGGCTTCCATATAAGAAATTTTCTTTACCTTCTTGATCATGTTTTGTGGCCTTTAAAGTAGAATAACAAGCTTATGTCTCTTCCATTTTACACGAAAATTGTTTTGATTACTATTTTGAAGTTGTATCTTGAAAATTGCAAGTATCTGTTATTTTTTTTTAAAACTTTTATGTTCAAAATTACTTGTTTATCTACTTTTGTTACTAATTTATAACATTAATTAGGATTCATATATAATATTTCTTTGTTTTAATGTGAAACCTATTTCACAAATTTTGTAACCACACAAATATTTAGTGAACTATGCCTCTAGTTAAATAAGAGTACAATTCTCTAACACATACACAGACACACACTTTCTCTCTCACACACACCCACCACATAAATATTTAGTGACTATACATATAGTAAGCCATATTTGAAAAACTCCCTTTTACCTTTACGGAGATATTTGTATGCATGGAAATTTTACAAGAAAACAAACTTTGATCAATATTTGTACTGTACATATAGATATACTTTCTGATGTCGTAAAAGATTTCCTACGACCAAAGTTACAATAATTACAATATTAAATGCGAAAAGATAAAAGTGACGTTGAAGCTGTAAAGTCAGCATGCATTAGGTTGTAGTATCTTGTGCATTAATTGGAGAACACTTTGGTCCTTATCGATAAGTATAAAATTAAAATAGAAAGAGACCAAACAGCAAAAACCTAAGTCGTGACCACTTCAATTATTGTGTATTGACAAAAGAAAACATCGCTAAGCATGTCAATAGTGTCATATTATTACTTAATAGCAAATTTTCGATTTGAATATGCATTGTTATTATATATATATATATATATATATATATATATATATATATATATATATATTTTTTAGAACGACAAATCTATCCTACTACTAGTTCTAAACTACTCCTAAATCCACCTATGTCTCTAGCGAGACTTGAACCCTAAACCTCAAAGAGGGAGGGCGACGTCTTTACCACTTGACCAAGAGGCCATTGGCCATTGTTATTATATATAAATGTATAGAATTTAATTATATAACTAATTAATTCCTTTACAATTAAGACGTACCCTTTTTTGTTTGAATATGTAAAGAATATCCGATATGTCAGCAATTATTTAATATTTTAGGATATTAGTTTAGATTTCAGATATTGTGACCATCCGGATTACAATATATGAACGGATTAAGGGGGTGTTTGGGATTGCTTATTTGAGATGCTTATTGACTTATTGCGGTTCAACACCGATAATAAGCAGTTTTGAGTGTTTGGATGAACATATTTTATAAGCACTTATTTGCTTAAATAAGCAGTTTTTGATAAGTTACTGCATCCTTACTTATTGACTTATTTAAGCAGTTTTTGATAAGTCATTTTTGTATTACACACATAAACACGGTTTGCCAAACACTAAAAAACAACTTATTGGCTTATTACGTTTTGGTACCGGATAAGCTAAAACAAACACTTTTTTTAAAACTTCGTTTTTTCACCGAATAAGTTAATAAGCACTTTTAATAATAAGCATAAGTTGTTTTAAATAAGCAATCCCAAACACCCCCTAAATGTGACTCTGCTCCGCATGTTTCATGCCATGATGCACTTTTTTTAATTATTTATTAACTTTATAAATAAAAAGAATTGGATGAGTTTTATATATTAATTCAGTTAACTTTATGTTGACTTAGGTACGTAAATTCGGAATGCTATGAAGGTGGATTTGATATCAAAGACATCGAACAACTATTTTCAAACATAGAGTCAAACTACGATGGATGGTCATCCGTCTTTCCTTCCCTTGTTATCGACAAGAATGACTCAGAATCGGTTAAAAGTTTTGAAAAATGCTTGAAAAGAATGAAACCTGATATTGGTCTTTCAACCGCTAAAACTGTATTCTTGTCGGACCATTGTGACATTCTTGAAAAGATTGTGATCCCATGCACAATAGTCCAAACAACAAATGACATGGTCGTTCCATTTTCAGTTGTCGAGTACATGAAGCAGATGATCAAGGGAGAATCAACGGTGGAGATGATTGATACCGTGGGACATTTTCCTCAACTTACTGCCCCTCTTAAGCTTCTTGAAATACTTGATAGAGTGGTCAATTAATGTCTGCTTCTCGTAATCTTCGATAGAGTGAGGAACATTTGGATTCAGGATAAGGGTATTTTAGTACTTTACTCTTTTTTTTTTAGTTTTTTATTTTCTATTTTTCGGCATTACCCATTTCAAAATAGTGTGCAATCAATGTGTGTTGGTGGTTGGTTTGTGGGTAGATATGTTCAGATGTTCTTGTGGCTATGGCATTGTTTGAATTCCAATTTGTCGACTTTTGTTTGTCAACGTATACAATTTGTAGAATTATGTGGTAAACATGTTGTAGCGCATGAATTCGATTGGTTTCAATCAACACCACTTTCTGTCCATGATTGATGGTTTGATTTCATCTCAAAATCATTGAATCCTTCCTAAGCCAAATTTAAGTGACAGATATCTGAGATTTGCATTATTATCTACATAATCGTCCTTGCTGTTAGAAATTCGGGTTTTCGATCGCTTGGATTCGCTGAGAGTCGTGATTTACTTTCAAATTAAAGTATTTCGATGGTACAATCGAAACTTCAACCGGATAAAACTCAACGTTCTTGAACAGAGAATGCAGAAGAAGATATGATTTTCGTGTGTACCAGATCGAATCACCAATAACGAGAATTAACTTCGTGTTTGTAACTGACGAAAAAACCGTCATATGCAATTGCAAAACTGTCTCACAACAGTTATAAAACCAGGCATGAATTAGGTCAAAAACGTGTTCATATTAGGGTCAGAACCGAGTTTAAATTAGGTTAAAAAAATCGGGCTCAAAACCACAATTCCGAATTTTCATGCATTTTTCGATCCCAGCCAGGGGTTGCCACCCCTTCTCCCCTTGGACCCCGCAACCAGGGGTAGCCCCCCATTGTTCAGGGTAGACCTGGCAATGGAGCGGGTTTGGAGCAAATGGGCATTGATCTAAACCCTTTTAGCAAATTCCAAAAGTTGATCCTAACCCGATCCGTAACCAATAGGGTTTTGAATAATCAAACCCATACCCTTATCCACCGGATCAACGGATACCCAACTCTTTTACCCCACGCATTTACAATATTAAAGTTATACAATAATTATGATTCCAACAAATATAACATGAATCACATTTTTACTTAATACTTATAAAAAAGTGTTCATAATAAAGGAAACATCTAATATAGCGTAATACTTAAAATAACAATTCCAAAACGAAACAAATGTCTACTATTGCAAACTTGCATGAGAAATGTAGACATTGAGATGCATCTACAAAAAATACAAAGTGTGACTGGTCCATGCACTAATCACCTGGACAAAAATGAAATGAGCACATATAAGTAAATACTAAGTTGTAAAACTAACAACTTATAAATAATAAATTTATGTTTTTATAATTTACACGGAGCGGGTCATTAATGGATCGGATCAATAGTGATCCAAACCCAACGCTTTTAATAAAATGGTTAACGGGTACAGGTCCTTAAGTGGTAAACGGATCACAAACAATGATCCAAACCCATAAATTTTGCACGGGTTTGGAACTAATCATGGTCAAAACCCGCTCTATTGACAGGTCTATTCAGGGGCTTTGCCCCTAAGTACCAGTATACTTTAAATCAAAATAAACTGAAACAAATGTGTACTCCGCACCACCCTTACTTGTTCAATATTTATTAAGATTACATTGGTCAACAAGTTCATCCCATTACATTAAAATAATATTGGTGATGCAATTCCCCAACACTTGCTTTATTTATAATTTGATATAGTAGATTTTTACTGGAGTTAATCTTTAAACCATTCATTACCAAAAGAAACTAAATTAATTTAAAACAATATATACAAAATCGAAGTCCCAAACACATCTATTTGAGCGTAAGAACGAAGGTGTAAAACTGGATACAATTTACTGGCATGATAGTCTTAAACCATATTAACGATCCAACCTAATACCGTGAGCCACTCAAATCCCGAACACTACCACAAAACAAATTTTCACATAGAATTTAGGATGGAGAAACTTGATCATTATAGCAACGGATTAGCGACGAAGCTCCCACAAGAAAATAAATACAAAATTACAAACATATATGTAACAAATTATTTGGCTGTGCCAAAACTATCATAAAGTTTTACAAAACTAAATAGGAATTAGAGATGGAATTTAATAATATTAATAATCAGTGGCTAAAATTAACTAAATCCATCATGAGGTCGCTAAATTTAACTTTTAACTTTTTAAACCGAATGATATTTAGAAAAGTAAGGAACTTATTTAGAAAGTAAGGAACCTGTTTGGTAGAAGCTGAATCATTCAATATTATTGAATCATTTAGAGTGATTTAGTGTTGTTTGGTATGATTGCTTAATGGTTTCTATGAATGAGAAAAATTATCATTTTAGCATTTCTAACCTAATTCACAAATTAATAAATTCAACCAATAAACATATTAATCAAAATTACAAAACATATTATCCATCACAAAACTATAAAATCCAAATTCAAAAAATTTATCAAAATTACGAAAATCAAAATTTATAAGCATTTTTTTCTTTTAGCTTATCTTCTTTTAATCAAGACATACTATATTGGGAATAGGCATATGCATTTCCTAGAGCAAAGTTCTCGTTTTCTATTTTAACCTAAGTTCAGGTTCTATTTTCTTTCACTATCAATCCTTACCTATCGAATATCGATCTTCTTTCTTCTTCCCTCAAATGTAATTGATTATAGGGTTACTCTGATTCTATTTAGAAACCACCCTGGCCCACTGCACATTAAATCGGACTCCTGTTAGATCGATTTGACCGTCGTGTTCCACCCTAGAGCATCGGCCATTCGCCGTGGAGGAAGGAAGTAGATGGCAGCCAGAGAAGCAGCATTAGAGGGACGGAGAAGCAGGCACCGGTGGCTTCGAGGAAGGACAAAAACGGCAAGGGCAGGGAAGGAAGAAAATGAGAAATCTCTTATCCAAGAACGTTTATTTCGTGTCGGGTTCATTTTGGGTTAGTGAGTCGTGCCAATTTTTATCACCTGTAATGATTCGTACACGTAAACTTTTCATATTATTATTATCTTTATTCTTATTATTATTAACAATTATAATAAAATAGTGATAATGACGATAATAACAATTGTAAAAAATAAACAATTTTAATTTTAATAATATAAATAATACTGATAACAACAATAATACTTATAGATGGCCACTCGTCGCTAAACCCTACACTTGTAGCTAATCGGTCGTTGACAGAGTCCGCCACTAGCTTTTCATTGCAACTTTCTGTCGTCACTCCGTCGCTAAAACATTTCGTCAATCTGTCACATATTATCACTTTTTGGCTGCTTAAACTTTAGTGACAATGTTGGTCACATGTAGAATGTTACAGATTAGCGACATATATTTTCATGGTTGATCTAAAAAGGTCTGTCGCTAGCCACCATACAATACATGATGGCCTTTCTTCCATACCTTTAAGGTTTCACACACATTAGAAACGGGAACTTCCCTTTGTGGAAGTCTATTTTGTTATTTTGTTGTAGTGAAAGGGCTTTGATGTCAAATTTCAATACAACAAAAAATATTTGTTTATCTCACGAAAACATCCAAAAACTAATTAAAGTATCAAACTAAGTTCTTAACCCAAAATACAGACTTCGCTTTTAAGTTCATAAACAAAACATGTTGCTTTATCTCAAAGCATCTAGAAAACTGGTTCATTGATCCTGAAAGACCATAAACAATGAATAGTACGAGCTGCGCAGATGATCGACTCCCGATGCACATTGTCATCTAGAAAACTGGTTCATTAAAAATCTTCTGGAAATAGAAGGTATATGTATCGCTCTTGCACATTGTCATCACAAATTGCTTCCAAATCTTTTTAGAATTAAGTATGATGAAATCAGCTTAAGTTTCCGTACTTATAGTTGTCATATATTAGCTAATCTCGATGCTTTCAAGTGCAAAGGAAAATTTGTATATCGCATTTAAGTTTATTGAAATTTGGTTAAACCTTCACGTTTTAGATGTGAGAAAATTGGCTGACTATTAACCATTTGATGTATGGAAATATTGATGAACGGATGGCGGCAACAAGTTTGAAATAAAGTAACGATTGTGAGCAGGATATAAAATTGTAAACCATAGTGCCGATAGAGATTGCTTAAATTTGTTATCAAAATCTATACTAGAACTTGATGTAAGTTGTTGAATATGCAAAAGCATGCATCGATGAAATTGATTATTTGGAGGCAACAGAAATACGTATATAATCTAACAACTTGTTCTTTTTCATGTTTTCCTTCCGAAAATTGCATCGGGACTCAATTAGTGAGATATTTTCATGGCGGTCAAACACTTCAAGTCTCCGGCCTCCATTGATAGAAGTAATTCTTTCTTTATCGCCCTTATTATTTCTAAGATTCTTTGACTTATTATCTGTCAATGATTTCCAGCTGATAAACCTCGTTATTTGTATATATGAAATTACCACCATGTTGCTTGTGGATATGCTTAAGCTTGTGTTTGATTCGGTTGTGAACAACCAACTTTTATCAATTGTAGGAATACCCTCGATTACTCATTAATAGTCCATGAGATTATTGCACGGTTTCAAATATATCTTTAATCAAATAAACATAATTAAACCTATTTAGAGGTAACAAATTATTTTTTACCGTATCTTGTGGTTGATTTGAACGGCCCACTTGTATGAATTAATTCCAACAAATCATTGTCCCGCTCACTAACAAACTTATGAGCGGTGTTTTTTGTCATCATCATTGATAAACAAGACTTGCATTCATCATAAGACTTGCGGTTAAATGATTTCCCAAATTCTTTTCACTTAAACTTTTGGTATTGTGTGTCTAGTTTATGTGACCAAAAGGACAATTCCATGAAACGTCTTATCTAATACTATTTGGATGTTATAAATATGAATTGTGAAAAAACATGTAAAAATTAAAATAAAATATAAAATAGATTATAAATAAACATATAAAATGGTAATAAAATTATAAAAACAAATTATGAAAAAAATAAAACCAAATAAACATAATTTAAAAAGTTTAGTTAAGTAGTAAAAAATTTTGCCGTTCAAAAAAAAAAAGTAGTAAAAGTTTTCAATTACAGACAGGTTTAAGTATCCACGTTGACATTAACCCATGACTTTAAAGACCCTGATAACCCCCCGGAAAGCGTGAAATCCGTTCTATATTTACCCGACGGGGAAAAGGCTGCCAGAATCTGTCGCTCTCATCGCCGGAAGAAAATGCGAGTTCTGATCGCCGTTTCTCAGCTCCTAATCAGATCATCATCGTCATTATTTACTTCTATTTTGCCCAAAGTTGATCGCAAAATCTCTCTGTACAACTCCGATCGCTTCCTCTCTCTAAGGAAATTCACGGCGATGGCTAGTGCCTCTGCTGACGACTTCGTCAAGGGAAAGTTGCTTCCCAACGGCGTCGCCGTTCTCACTCTCGATCGTCCAAAAGCTCTCAACGCCATGAATTTAGGTTACACTGTTTACTCTCTTTAACATCCGGACAGGTTTTGACTTATTGAGCGTAGTCGATATTGTAAAACATGATGCTCTTACGACAATGCCGTCATAAAAGAAGGAATAAATTTAAGTACATCTCTCTTAGTTTCAAATTCTACGGTTTGACATATGTATTGTAGAAGAACAGCTTGAGATATGAACTATGGCTTTTCTTCATATTTGGAGCTTAGGTTTAGGAAACTTGAAATTGGATGCATTTGAGGTGAAAGTTCTGATTAACAAGTTATCAGTACATTAATGCATATTGTGTAGGCCTTTATGTTTATCCCTGGCAATAGCTATGTATGTGGACGCAATTATTATTTATTTATCTTTTAGTTTTAGATTGCCACATGACACGATGAACTGTACTTCCTTGCCATTGAAGTTTATATTGATATTTCTTGACACAGATAATATACTAATAGAAGTTCATACATGTAGCAAGCTAAATTGTGGTACCTCATGAGTCATGAAACAAGGACAAATTTCTTCATATCTGGTTGCATAGTTATAAGCTTATAATGTACTTGCTACCATTATGTTTCATTTCATTATGAATTCGATGGTAAGAAAGAGGAATTGTGGCTATTGTTGGTTTGTTTCCAAACTATCTAATAAATCCCTCCCTAACCTTATAAGTATCTCAACTCTAATGCGAATGAGCTCTAAATTCATAAACATATCATACTGTTGAATGCAGATATGGATTTGAAGTATAGAAGTTTTCTTGATGAATGGGAAGTCAACCCAAAAGTCAAATGCGTCCTGGTTGAGGGCAGCTCACCCCGTGGCTTCTCAGCCGGTAACAAGAAAAGGACATTTTAGTCTTTTCTCCATTTCTAGCATGTTAACTACTTTGTAAATGATAACCAAAATCTTGGTTTATTACTTCACCTGCAGGCGGTGATGTGAAGCAGATTTCAACCAAAAAACAACTGTCAGATCTTATTGAGGTCGTGTTTTCTTGGCACATTGTTTTCTGAACTTTATTATTTGGGTACCAACATTTTTCTTGATTATGGTTAAAGATCAGGTTTTCACTGCTGAATACTCTCTTATTTGCAAAATCTTTGGATACAAGAAGCCATACATAAGCTTAATGGATGGCATAACAATGGGGTTTGGAATCGGCCTATCTGGTCATGGCCACTATAGAGTCATAACAGAGGTAAAAACTAAAAACTAATTAACCAAACAATTTTCCAGTAATTATTACTTCAATTAAAATGTTTAAAACCATAAAATCAAACATTTATGACTTTTTTTCTACTAGAGGACTGTTCTTGCAATGCCAGAAAATGGAATTGGATTGTTCCCAGACGTGGGGTTTGCTTATATAGCAGCAAAGGGTCCAGGAGAAGGATCAGTTGGTACTAATGTTCAAATCTAATATAATGAAAAGACGAAAATACCCTTTTCATCTAACATTTGTTTTGAGCAGGTGCTTATCTTGGTATGACTGGAAACAGGGTGTCTACACCAGCTGATGCATTGTACATGGGTCTTGGGTCCCACTTTGTTCCTTCTGAAAATTTAAACTCACTTAAAAACACTCTCTTGTCAACTACCTTGTACGTCTCTTACAAATATACTCTGTATCAGGGTTTAGGGTTGATCTATTTTTGGCAAGTGGATTTATAATTTATGATGAATTAATGTGTGTGTATATAGTTCTGAGGATCCATATCTTGAAGTTGAAGAAATATTAGGAAAGTATAGTAGGAATCCAGAATCAGAGGCTCGATTGAAGTTACTATTACCACATATAGTTTCAACATTTGGTGCAAATAAATCGGTTCAAGAAATAATGGAAGATTTAGAAAAGAATCTGAAAAGTGATGATGCTATTGGTAAGATAACTCTTCTCATATTTGAATGGAATGTATGCTTCTAAATGGATTCCAAGTTACAATGCTATAATACACAAATAAACGAAAGTACGTTGCTATTTCCTGCATTTATACTTTAACCCTTGTTTTAATGAGCAGTTGCAGAGTGGGCAAAGGATGCTCTTTCTGGGATTAAAAAAGGCGCTCCATTTTCTCTTTCCTTAACACAAATGCATTTCTCAAGAGCCGCATCTGCATTCAAAAACAAGAAGAACGAATTATCAACGGTTAGTTTCGAATCCTTTTTAAAAGTATAATTTATAATAATAATAATAATAATGTTATATTTCATATGCTATTTATTTGTATTTAGTTAAATGGTGTAATGAAAACCGAATACCGCATAGCACTAAGAACATGCCTTAGAAGTGATTTTGCTGAAGGGGTTCGAGCAGTATTGGTGGATAAGGATCAGGTATTTTAATTATACATCTTTATTTTTTTTAGCAAATACACTAATAAAGGAGGAAAATGTTTTTAGAATATTTTAAGCGTGGAATATAGATTTTTCATATATAATTCACATTTTTTATATTTACAGAATCCTAAGTGGAATCCATCGAGCCTAGATGAAGTTAAGTTAAGTGAAGTTGAAGCTATATTTCAACCATTGGATTTGGGGGTTGATGAGCTGGATGTTTGAATTATCCATTTTAATGAAATGTATGGTCACATTGTTGTAGATCATTTGTTAAAAATAAAGGGGGTGTTATAATCCGTACTACAAAAGTAACAATGACAATCTTGTTTTATTTGAATAAAAGAAAGTTAGAAAGTGCAACAAATGACACATTAAAGATTGAAATTGGCCATTTTGTTGCCATTTGGTAAGACTAGAACATAACAAGTAGTCTGAAACCTTAATGCATTTGGTAGATGGGAGACGTAAAAATTACTATATAATCTTTGATACAATGATACAAAATAACTTGTATCATTTAAAAATTAGCAAAGCTTTTAACGCAAATCTATATATATATATATATATATATATATATATATATATATATATATATATATATATATATATATATATATATATATATATATATATATAACTCTTATAATAGAGGCCATTATGAATATGGTTCAAGATATGTCTCATTCTTGCACCATATTCATTTGAAACTTACAAAGTTTTTCACTTTCATATAATTAAACATGTACAACTCAAGAGTCTTTTAACCTATGATACTTAATTGTTACTTATTACACCTAATTAATCTAAGAGTCATACATAGTTCACATATAAATTTGATTCTATCTTGGAGAATATGATGGAAGAAAAATTGACTTGAGAGCACATCCATTTTGAAATTTCAAATTTTCGTATTGTATTACAAAGGAGAAACATGAAGAAACTAAAACCAATCATAAGTCATGAGGCAAGAGGCAAGAGGCAAGAGAGAAACGACATGGTTGCTAACACATACATTGGAGGTACATATGTTAATATTGTATTAGAAAGAAGAAACGTGAAGAGATATAGTGCATATTGGTTCTACCTCAACATAACGTTAGAAAGATATATAATACATTTAGTATAATTGATTATTCTTTGTAATTAGTGATTTTCAATGATTCGATAATATATTGTTGATCTACAAGTATGTAATATATATATATATATATATATATATATATATATATATATATATATATATATATATATATATATATATATATATATATATATATATATATATATATATATATAATGTTTTCTAATCCATATTCATCAAAAAATGTTTTATAATGTTTGAATAATTGGGGTTATGTTGTTTAATGAAGTATTTAATGGTTTGGTTTTGTAGAATTTTTTTAAGATTAATATTATTTAACAAGAAAAATGATATAAAAGTTGACATTATTGTCATGTAAAAAAATTAAACATTGAAAAGGTAAAAAATCATCACATAAATACAAGTAAAAAAACTTTAGCTACAAAACATCTTAATACTTTAGCAAACAAACATCTTTTACGCTTTTCAGATTAGCATTATTTGGCAAGGAAAATAATATTAAAGTTGTGACATTATGTATTATTGTTAATACATTTTATTTGTTTGTATTAGATTCTAACATAGTTCATGTCAATGTGTTATACTATATTTTTAATGTTGGATTGTTCATATACACTTAACTTAAAATAGATGATTATATTATATTGTTTGACTTTTAGTTAAAATTGTTATTATTCTCGCTTTTTTAGATTTTTATTTTCGAGATTTAAATAACGATGGATTGTATTTCTTATTAGTTTGACAATGAATATGAAGAAAAATATATGATCTCTATTTCATTTCTCTTGGTTCTTAATATAATGAGTTGAATTTTTAAGTTTTTGAAATCAACATGTTGGTTTATTTGAATGAAGAATGATGTTACTATCAATAGATTATCTATTGACTTGATTTGCCAAGATGATGGTCAAATAATTATTAGCTTTTTTTATCGTTCTTCAGTTATGAATTTATTTGTTTTCATTGTGATCATTGTTACATTTTTAACATTAATCTTATATTTATTTTTTATGATGTTTGGTTGATGTTTTTAGATTAAATTATGTAGCATGGATAAGATTGTTGAGCAAAAAAAACTATTAATTTAAAGCATAGTAATAATATAATAGAAAAACTACTAATCTAAAACTTAATAAAAGTATAATAAAAATAATAATAAAACTTTATAAAACATGATATAAATATAATTATAGTAATTTTATGCATCAAATTCGTTATAAAATGTTATCTAAAATAAATGACCAAAATCATCTACCATCTATCATCGTTATCATTATCATTATCATTATCATTATCATTATCATCATTATAAATCATATAATAGAGGTGTTTAAAAGTATATGGTTGAAGATATGAATCATACGTGCACCATATTTATTTGAAACTTCCAAAACCCTTCAACTTTCAACTAATTAATTACAATCATTCAAGAGTTTTTGGCTTTACTAATAATATTAAGTAGTCTATTTAAGATGTTATAATTTATGAGTATTAAATGATGGTAGTTGAATAGGTTTTAAGTTTTTAAAATTAATCAATTAAGCACTTAATGAAATGTTTTTAATTGAAATATATTATATTGATTAAACTTTTTGATTTTTAAGTAGTATATAGAAATAAAAGCATATGGTTTGATAAAAATAATTATATCTTATATATTAATTTTGAAACTTTTATTTAATTAAATTAATTATAAGTGATTAAATCGTTATCTTTCTTTATTTTTATATTTATCATTATAATCTTTATAATTATTATAATAAATACCTTACAATTCAATGTGGTTCAAGATATGTCATCTATCTTGAACCATGTTTTTTTGAAACTACCAAACTCTTCAACTTAATCTAATTAACTGGTTAGTAATTCATATTGGTTAATCATAAATAAAAACCTTTCAATTCTCACCTAGTTAATTACTACAACATAAGAGTTTTTCTAACTTATGATATTTAATAGTTGATTATGGTTAATATAGATGTATATATAGTTTATTGAGATAAATTAATTTGATTGGCTTAAAGAATAAGATGAAGGAAAATAAGACTTGAAACACATTTATATATTTTGCTAACATCCATTGAGATTTCGTGGTTTAGTTTCATTATTTACTAACTTACCTTAATATTTCTTTTTTTTTTTTAGGTATTTATGTGTTCATCAGATGAAAAAGAGAAATATAGAGAACTATCTTTTGCATGATGTTATATGTATATCAAATTCATAAAATTCATATTACGATATTATTCAAGAGACAAAAGTGATTCTTTTTTCTTTAATTATCAATGAGAGTTAGTTATGTTTAAAGAGAGTCTTTAAGTTTGATTTTGTGAAATTGTTTACAAGTCAGAGTAAATTGTTAGTTTTTATAATAGATAAGGTAAACAATGAAATGTAATGATTCGAATGTAATTAAATAATAAAATATGCAAAAGTTGTTATTCATTACCTTTGATGAAACTAATGAAGAAAATTTTTCATAATAATACAATTCTTTCTCAATGGTAACATTTGTAATATTATTACTATGTTTATTTCTATTTTATTTTAGATGTTAAGCTAATTCATGTTAAGACATTTTCTTATGTTTTAATTACACTATCCATATATAATACAAAATTACTATTGGATGTTTCATTGATGTTGGTTAAATTAACATGTTAATAACATTATAATTATATTAAATATATGATTTTGATATTGTGTTTGGGTTTTGTGATGAAAATTTTATAATTGATACATGATATATATTGTGATGAGATATTTATAACTAAACCTACGTATTTATATTAGATCTAATGTTTTCAGATTCTTATATAATATGTCAATATTTTTTATCAAATATTTTTATTCCTGCGCAACGCGCGGGGATACGCCTAGTAACTCTTATAATAGAGGTCATTCATGAATGTGGATCAAGATAACTTAAATACTTGCACCATATTTATTTGAAACCCCCAAGACTTTTCAACTTATACTATTTAATGTTTTTGTTAATTGATATGTTGTGCCTATATAAGAACACTATTTACACACTTTGTTACTCAAACCTTCTTTTATTATCTTTCAAACATGTTAGATCCATGACATGTGTATAATATGAGTGATAACATTTCAAGAACTACAATTTGTCGAATCTATCAAGTTCTTATTGTTGCCCGCATATTTATGTGGAGGAACCCATTATAGATCTCGCAAAGAATCAAACTCGATGACAATCATTTGATTTTGTATTAAACATGCATAAGGATTCATCTTTTGGGTTGCATGGCGTTTGGAAGGAAATTTGAGAAAGAAATCAAACGAGCTCTAGGAGGATTCCGTATGTATATCTATGATAAAATTGAAGGGAGTGGTTTAACTTAATTCTTTGTACATCTTTGTTCTTTTCAACTTTCTTTAATTTCAAGAATATTTATATAGCTTGGAGCATATATATATTTATGTTTTGAATATTGATAAGTCTCACTTCATTTTTTATTATACAAGAATAACTTAGTAGGATTTTGTATTTTTTATTTTTTTTTTAAACAAACATGTTACAACACACTCAGCGTTTTTATTTTATGAAGTAGAAACACAAACAAAATATTCATGTTGAAATGTTGTATTGTGCAATAAATAGTAATTGCAAAACAAATTAATAACCATTTGTTTATTATATTTTTTATATGTATTTTCAATGAAAATTTGTAGTTTCAAGTTGATGTGAATAGTATATAGTAATTAGAAAACAAAATAATAAGTTGAGGGAATGATAAAAAAGAAATGAATGAAAAAAAACAGCTGAGGAATGTATAAAAGGTTGTTGATTTATTTAAACAATAAGTTGTGTTGCAAATTACAAAAATTAAAGTTATCATATTGTTGATTTTATTGTCATACGAAATTCCAATGTAATAAAATGTTAGAATTAGTTTATCATATTATTTATATAGTTGACAACTACAATTTGAATATTTTAATCATACTTAATTATGTCATAAATATCCATTAACTATCATAAGTAATAAAGCCTCTTGAGTTGCATTATTTAATTATAAATAACCATTAGTTAGAATTTGAAGAGTTTTAGTAATCTTATCAATACAAACATAAATAATCAGATTTGATATAATAATACATAGTCGTATATAATTGATTTTATGTAAATAATATAAATAATATTAGATGATTATAACTAAGTTTTTAACAGTGGGTTTTGAGGTTTTTGACGTAATATTTTACCAATATGCTTATTATAAAAAAATATTATATTTATAAAATGATTGATTTATTAGAAATAAATTGTAATACAAAATTCAAAGAGAAAATATACATATTTTTATTTTTATTTAATTAATAAACAGTCATATATATATATATATATATATATATATATATATATATATATATATATATATATATATATATATATATATATATATATATATATAAATATAAATATATATATATATATATATATATATATATATATATATATATATATATATATATATATATATATATATATATATATTTGTTTATTAATATATATAGGGAAGGGTTCAAATGAGAACTACTAAAAGGTTGAGAACCGTGAGAACCACTAATTAACAGTTTAATAATGTTGTATTTTTTATTTTTAACACTTGTTTTTTATCAAAATAAAATTACCAAACATATAAAAATATATAATTATCCTTCCTTTGCTATTAGATATCAATATTGATGTGTTTTAAAGAAAAAAAAATTTACGTTACAGTATTCACAGTTTAATAACTAGAAATTTTATTATATTGTGAATATTGTAAAACGTATTAAAAAATAAGGAAATTTATTAAGTTTGATGTATTTTCACATAATAAACAAGTGTGAAAAAATAAAAAAACAAAAAAATGATTTTTAATGTGTGAATATTGGTTCTCACGGTTCTTAACCTTTTAGTGGTTCTCATTTGAACCCATTCATATATATATATATATATATATATATATATATATATATATATATATATATATATATATATATATATATATATATATATATATATATATATATATATATATATATATATATATATATATATATATATATATATATATATATATATATATATATATATATATATAATAAAAGAGATCATTTTCCTTCAACCATATTATTTGAAACCTACATAACTTGTCAAATATTTTTTAATAATGAGTACTAAATGGTCTATTTATATCAGATACGTGTAAATAAAATGAAACATCTACCTACACATTAGTCTTCTATAACTTTTGATGGATATATGTGGTTTCAAAAAGATTGATTCTAATTTGATATTTCTTAATGATTGTGGTTTTCTCAAAATTGTTGGACGCTTAAAACACTTCATTTTTCATGTCTGTCATTATCATCTTTTAATGTTTAGACTATTGAATGTGTTTTTTTTTTAAATGTTAGATTCAATAAAAAGTTGCATATTTTCAATTAATATTTTTTATAAAATATAAATGCAAATACACCAGAAAACCCTATAAAATCACTATAATATATAGAAAACCAGTAAATGTATCATTTCCTATTTAATTTCTATAAGCTAAAAATATAAATATGTTTCACTTAAAACGTTATATTCAATGCAAAACTGCATATTTTTCAATTAAACTCTTTTATAAAACTGTAATCTGGGTAGTCAATCTCGCGCTATAGCGTTGCTATAGTGTCGAGATAGCGTTTCGCGGAGTCAGGCCGAGATAGAAATGAAAATCTCGGTTAGTAATCTCGTTGGCACTATTATCGCCGAAATTTTCCGAGATTGTCCGATATTTAGCGCTATAGCAGCGTTATGGCCGCTATTTGGACCAGGTTATTATTTTTCCGGAATTTTTGAAAAATATTAGGTTGTTGACTGTAATGTATGTTGAGCTCATTATTTTGTGTATATTTTTCATTATGGGATATGATTCTTTGTATCAAATATAATTGTGATTAACAAGAAATTCAAGTATTACTTATGAATATAGGAGTATAAATATTAATTGTATATAATATAAAAACCTGCTATTCCGCCGCTATACCACCGCTAGAACCGCTATTTCAAATATTTCATTTTGAACCGCAATAACTGCATAGACTGTAATACAAATACACGAAAAAACAGAATAGAGATTTGCGAAAATATGTAAAAGAATTCATAGAACTACTAAATGAGTGTTTGTATTATTTATTATCTATAAATTATATAAAAAAGTTTAGAATACGAGTAACACTTAGAATTTCAAACTCAACCCTTATACTTATATTTATAATCACAATAATATAATACATAAGAGCTTCTAAAACAAGAAACTAAAATCATCGTATTTCACAAATGTCTTATTAAACTAAAGAAATTAATAAAATATATATTAGAGTTCAAACAATTTTGTTGTTCATGTTTTAACGGGAATAATCATGTTCCATTTTCGGGAGGAGATAAATACGAGTCATGCCTACCTTTTGAGGAAGAAGAAAAATATTTTGTTTATACATGACTAACTTTAATTCAAATATTTAATTTTATTCAATTAACATAACATTGATTGGAAGTTAGAGAGTTTTGATGCTAAAGTGAACTTTTAATGTAATTAACCGAATTTTATTAAATATGTTGTTTAGTACCATTAATCAATTTTAACTAGTTAAATTGATTAAACCAGTGATTTTTTCATCAAAAAATATTAGAACATCATTTTATAAGTTATTTCATACTAAATATATGTACCGGAATAAATGTTATTTTAGTCAGGTTCACAAATCACATATTTTAAATAAAAAACTATAAAATATTGTAAATATACAAAAGGTTTCTTAAGCTTTTATTTTAGTAATAGTCGAGATGTGAAACTTTTAGTTAAATAATAATTTTATCAAACAGTATATAATTACGTCTATATAAAAAATATAAATAATGGTTAACAATTATATTGATAGCTAACATTCAACAACTAGATTACAAAAACTTACAAAATATATATGATATTTTTATCTTTCTATTTTTGTACTTTATCAAATTAGGTTTCAATAAGTCAGTTCAATATTTAAAATGAAAAAATAACATAATTTATTCCTGCGCAACGTGCGGGTACTCGCCTAGTAACTCTTATAATAGAGGTCATTTAAATCATTGTGAATCAAGATAAACTAAATACTTGCATCATATTCATTTGAAACTCCCAACTTTTCATCTTATACTACTTAAATATTTATTTGTAACTCATATCTCTTCATCTTATGCTAATTAATTGTTTTTGCTCATTTAAAATATTTTGCCTATATAAGAACTACTCCACACTTGATTACTTCAACTTGCTTCTCTTTAGGGATGGCAAAAATACACGAACCCGATGAGAAAAACCGAACCCGAAACATTTGGGACGGGTTTTGAACCGGGTAAATAGTTATGGGACCGGGTATGGGATTCTTTTAGAAATATTTCGTGGGTATGGGATGGTTTTGGTATTGAGGTGATACCCGCCCGATTACCCGATCCCATACCCGATCCCATATACCCGACCCCGAACCATATATATTTATATACTTATATTTTTATTGTTTATATATGAGATTGCAAATCTATATTTTGATATTATATACGATTATTATTATGTGATTACTATTTACCATTTTTTATTGTTATTTAATTATTACTTACCGAAAATTATATATAGTATATTATGTGATATATAGTTTTCCAATTCTCGTGTATCCTCTTTCAACTCATTTACTCGTTACTATGCATGCATCTCTGTTGATGGTATCGCATTCTTCTATTAGTTATCATGTATAGCCACTTTCTTTCTTTTTTATTAAGTATCGATTTCTTCTTATTAAGATGCACATTTCATAGATATTAGACTTGTTGATGTTATTAGAAATTGGAATTATTAAACAATTCAAGTAATTATTTAGATGAGATTGTGACGGGTTTTATAATGGAAATTCCAACGAGTAAATTTCGACCTATTACTATCATAGATTGGGATACCAAATACCCGTGGTATAACCACGAACCCGATGATTATTTACGAACCGGGTACCCGACGGGACGGAAGCGGGTATGGGATGCGGTTTCATAATAGGGTATGGGACTGGGATCACCAATACCCGTCCCATTGCCATCCCTACTTCTCTTTAATTTTTGTTATTGTTATCTAGAATATATGCATGAGAGCGCAACAATGTCATAGGCTTATTTTCGTTTTGGCTATATATATTTATAAACTTGTGAAAATTCCACCATGTTGTAGGTTATTTTCGATTTTGTCTTTATTGTTTTAAAATGATGAGAACTTTACCATGTTATAGATGTATATTTTTTTGGGAAAATAGTTATATTAGTAGTATTTTCTCTCAAAAACTGTTCATGTCGTTGAAAAGTTTGTGATTCAAATATAAAGAGTTGAAGAAATGATTGTCGCATCAATAGTAAGTCCAATCTATACTTTACTTTGGATTAAAGTGTTTGAAATGAGAAGTAAAATTAAACGACGAAAAAAATAAGAAATTGATGATTTTCGATGAACTAAATATATTATTCTTTTGTTGATTTTTATATATCTTTGAAATTGTTTCTACTTTCTACAAACATTTTGATGGTTTTCGATGAACTAAATATACTATACTTTTGTTGATTTCAATATATCTTTGAAATTGTTTCTACAAACATTTTATACAATTTAGGAGTTTCTAATGTGTTTTTTGAAAATAAATTTAATAAATGTTTCATTGTTTTTATGTTATTTAAAATTGTAGTAACTATTAATTTATGTTATTTATTATTTATTAGATTGTGATTACATACACACACACAACCTAATGAATAATAAATAATATGAAATAATAATGACTACAACTTTTAATAACATAAAAACAATGAAACATCTATTATAATATTTATTTTCAAAAAACATGTCAAACACTCCTAAACCGTACAAAAGGTTTGTATAAACAATTTAGAACAAATATAGAAATCAACAAAAGAATTATAGATTTAGTTCGTCGAAAAAATTATCAAATTCTCATTTTGTTACATTTTCCCGATCGTTTAGTTCTACTTCCTATTTCAAGCACTATAATCTAACGAAAAATTCACATTACAAATACCGTTGATGCAAAAAACTTATTTGTTCAACTTCATATTTGAATCACAAACTCATATTTGAATCAAAACATTTTCAACCACAAGAATGATTTTTGTGAGAAAAAACTACTAATATAGCAATTATTTCATGAAAAATATACATTGCAATATTTGAATCATAAACTCTACAACCTTGCAAAAGATTTTTGACAAAAGACTATTAACATTGTTGTCTTTGTATGTGTGTGTATGTATGTATGTGTGTGTTTGTGTGTGTGTATATGTATGTGTGTGTGTGTATATATATATATATATATATATATATATATATATATATATACATATATATATATATATATATATATATATATATATATATATATATATATATATATATATATATATTCTATACTCTAATAGAGGCCTTCCAAACTAATATGATTAGATATATTTGAAAGGTTTTGTGCAAACCATGAACTAAATAACCTAAGTTCACATGCAACCTATAAGGATCTATGTTTTCTTCTAATTGAACATATAACAAAACCTAAAGGCCATAAGAAAATTAACTAAAATAATAAAATTAGAAAAACCAACCTTTTAGAATTTTCTGGAAGCTGAGCAGCAAAATTATCCTGCCTCAAATGAAAGTCACACCCAAGCTAGGAGGAGAGGGGATCGAAAATTCCAGAGAGAGATCTTGAAAGTGGCGAAATTTAATGATGCCTGGGAACCCCTATTTATAGTTTCCAAATGGCCAGTTGATAAACCTTAGAGATAAACCTTTTTGAATTCAAATAAGATAAACCTTTTATCTTATAATTCAAACTCCTATTTATCCTATTTATCAATTTCGAAATATATATATATATATATATCTATATATAATTTCTACACTCACTGGTCACTCTCACACTGCCACTTACTCAACTATTGAATAATTACAGTTTTAGTCCCTGCACCTTTAATTAATTAATTTAATCCCCAAATTAAATCCAATTAATTCTGAATTAATTCCTAATTAATTAATATAGTTTCTAATTAATATATTATCACTTTAACATATTAATAAACCATATATTTAATTCCTGTTGATTTATTAATCCCATAATAAATCAACCTTTCTCTCTACCGAATTTTCTACCAAACCTCCAGCCATGAGGGCAACCCAAATGGACTGTGCTTCTATTAATTAGGTAAATACTAATTATTAGTCATGGCTTAGACACCTAATCCAACAGTCTCCCACTTGGATAAGTCTATGACTATAATTACCGATTTAACCTCTAATTAACCAGCACTTGTAGCTTCCTAGAAACCAATGCCAAACTCTGATCTAATCAGTCCTGTCCATAGATAAGTGATCAGATGATCCTCCGTCCAACTAGATATTTTTCAGACTCAAGACATGGATAAAATCAATCTGGTCTGATTCAATGTTCCTCGATTTCCGATTTGCATATGACTCTTAGACTATCAATTCAGTCCCGGTTGGCCAACCATTTTAGTCAACTTCAAAATCATCGAGAGGCCTACAGATATCTGTTCCCCGTTAGGGTCAAGGGACGAATAAACTTTAACTCATATACTTATGTCTTTTACCAGACAAATTACTCACAACAATACGTTTTATAACACCGAGTTACCGATGCGTTTTCGTATTATCAATGAACAACCGTCTAGTAAATCATAACTCATATGTCTTAGCTTAAAGATCAAAAGATATTATCGTCTCAATATTGCTCGTGATGAAATCCATGAAGCAATCCATTGAGCGCGGGTTTATCCAATACTCAATTCTCCATTTCCAAGTACTCACGAATGGTGCAGCAATCCAATTTCAATGTCTAACTCCTTAGACAATCTATTACCAATTCATGACAGTCTTGCTTCATACTTACTCCCTAAAAGTATGAGCGACTGTGGATATTTGAATAATCCAATTATTCAGGAAGTAAAACATGCAAAATGAAACACAATGATATATATATTGACAAAATTAGTAAACCATTACTCATTAATAAATCTCCATTATTAAATCACAAAAGTCAAATACAATAACATTGTTACAAGTTTCAAAACCTATCTAATTACAAAAACTTATATCATCTCTTAATCCAATGCTCCTAGCATGCTGATTATGCTTAATCCTACTCAGAGCCTTTGTCAAGGGATCTGCAGGATTATCTTCCGATGATACCCTCTTTACAAGGAGGTGACCTTCTTCTACCCTATGCCTGATGTAGTGGTACTTTCTGTCGATATGTCTGGACTTTCCATGATCTCGCGGTTCCTTTGTCAAGGCGACCGCACCTTCATTATCGCAGAACAGTTCCAAGGGCTCCTGAATACTCGGGACTACTCCAAGGTCACCGATAAAGTTCTTCAGCCAAGCCGCTTCTTTTGACGCTTCACTTGCTGCTATGTACTCTGATTCGCACGTAGAATCAGCCACTGTTTCTTGCTTGGAACTTTTCCAAGTAACTGCTCCACCGTTCAAAAGGAATACCCAGCCCGACTGAGACCTACCACTGTCTCTATCCGTCTGAAAACTGGCATCTGTATATCCTTCAACTCTCAAGGTATAACTGCCACCGAGGACTAACACCATGTTCTTGGTCCTTCGCAGATACTTGAGTATATTTTTCACAGCTATCCAATGCGCCCTTCCAGGGTTACCCTGGTACCGACTGACCATGCTTAAAGCAAAAGCCACGTCAGGGCGAGTACACGTCATAGCGTACATGATCGATCCTACAGCCGAAGCGTAAGGTACTCGACTCATTTCAGCTATTTCTTCGTCTGTACTCGGACTTTGAGTCTTACTCAATTTTGCATTACTTTGGATAGGTAGCTCTCCTTTCTTGGAATTTTCCATACTAAACCTTTTCAGTACCTTTTCCAAGTATGTACCCTAACTAAGTCCAATTAGTCTCTTCTTCCTATCTCTCAATATTCTTATCCCGAGAATGTAGGCAGCCTCTCCTAGGTCCTTCATGGCGAAACATTTCCCAAGCCAAACCTTGACATCTTGCAAGGTTGGAATGTCGTTTCCCATGAGCAGTATGTCATCGACATACAGCACCAGAAAGGTGACTATACTCCCACTAGCCTTGACATATACGCAGGACTCATCCTCGCTTCTAGAGAAGCCAAACTCTTTGACTTTCTCATGGAAACAAAGATTCCAGCTGCGAGAAGCTTGCTTCAATCCGTAGATTGATCTCTCAAGCTTACATACCTTATTAGGATACTTTGCATCGACAAAACCCTCTGGCTGATTCATGTAAACATCCTCAGTCAACTTCCCATTAAGGAAAGCGGTTTTGACGTCCATCTGCCAAATTTCATAGTCATGAAATGCAGCTATGGCCAGCATAATCCTAATAAACTTTATATTGGCTACTGGTGAGAATGTCTCGTCATAGTCAACCCCTGGGGTTTGAGTAAAGCCCTTCGCAACCAGTCTTGCCTTGAAAGTGTGTACTTTTCCGTCCATGTCGGTCTTCTTCTTGAAGATCCATTTACACCCGACTGTCTTTCAACCCGGTACGTTGTCAACCAAGTTTCAAACTTGATTGTCATACATGGACTTGATCTCTTTATCCATGGCCTCTTTCCACTTGGCAGACTCAGGGCCCGCCACTGCTTCCTGGTAGTTAGCTGGTTCATCCAAATTTATCAGTGTCCTATCACTGACAAATGTGTCCCCATCCGAAGTTATATGGAACCCATAAAACTCGGGTTGCATGCTAACCCTACCGGAACGCCTAAGAGGTAAGGATACATCTGTCGGACCAACAGGAACTTCTTCCTCATGTTGGTTGCTAGTTTCTCCTAAGGTTGCGTCATCTAATGACTCTTGAATTTCTTCCAGATCAATGGTACTCCCACTGTCCTCTTTGAATATGAGCTCTCTCTCTCGAAAGACCGCTCGTCTAGCTACAAAGACCACGTCCTCGCTCGGTCTGTAGAATAGATATCCAAAGGACTGTTTGGGATAACCAAGGAAGAAACACCATTCGCTTCTTTCTGCGAGTTTGTCTTGAGTCTCTCGTCTAACGAAAGCCTCACAACCCCAGACTTTGATATGTGCCAACGAGGGAACTTTCCCCGTCCACATTTCATGAGGTGTTTTAGCAACCTTTTTAGTGGGGACAAGATTGAGGATATGGGCGGCAGTCTCTAAGGCATACCCCCAGAAGTGAATGGGAAGTGAAGCTCGACTCATCATGGAACGAACCATGTCCAACAGGGTTCGGTTGTGCCTCTCTGCAACACCGTTTAACTGTGGTGTCCTGGGAGGTGTCAACTGCGAAACTATTCTGCATTCCTTTAGATAGTCTAGGAACTCGATACTTAGATACTCTCCGCCTCTGTCGGACCTGAGCATCTTTATCTTCCTGCCTAATTGATTCTCTACCTCGTTCTTAAACTCTTTGAACTTTTCAAAGGTGTCCGACTTGTGCTTGATCAAGTAGATATAACCGTATCTACTGAAATCATCGGTAAAGGTCACGTAGAACCGCGTGCCATCCTTTGTGGTTGATCTGAATGGACCACACACATCCGTGTGAATGATGTCCAGCAGACCCTCACCTCTTTCAACCCTTTGAAAGGTGATTTAGTCATCTTGCCCAACAGAGAAGATTCGCATACATCATCCGACCTGAGGTCGAATGATTCCAACACTCCATCCTTTTGGAGTTGGGCGATGCGTTTCTTGCTGATGTGCCCGAGCCGACTATGCCACAGACATGCCTTTTCTACACCACTAGTAGAATCAATATAATTTACACTATGTCCTAAATTGTCAACACATTCAACAGTTTCATACACACCATCACAAGGATAAGCAGTAAAAATCAAAATACCATTTTTGAAAACAGAAATTGAGCCAATTTTATTATCAAAAGAAAATTGAAATCCTTGTCTGAACAATGCATGAAATGAAATAATGTTTCTTACCATTTCTGGCGAATAGCAACAATTAAATAACTCTATACTAACATCACTACTAAGCACTAAACTGTAAACGCCGATCTTGGTAACAGGGGACGATCTCCTATTGCCCATGATCAAGTTCAGTCTACCGTGCTCCACCTCCCTGCTTTCCTTTAGGCCCTGCAGATCAGAACAAATGTGAAAACCACATCCTGTATCAAGGACCCAAGAATTAGAAGATGGTGAGTTTTTAGAGATAGTGTATATACCTGCTGTCGATGACTTTACTTTCCCATCCTTGACATCCTGCAAGTATTTGGGGCAACTTCTCTTCCAATGGCCCTTCTCTTTGCAGTAAAAACAGTTGGCTTCATCGGGGTTGGCCACACAAGGAATCTGGGAAGACTTGGTTCTCGAGCCATTGCTTGACGACCCGACCTGAACCTTTTCCCTCCAATTTTGCTTAGGAAGGCCCTTCCTCTTCTTTCCTTTGCCACTTCCAATGGCTAGGACGGGCTGATTAACTGAGGGTACACTTTTACCCTTCATCCCGTCCTCAGCAACTCGAAGCATGCGATGCAACTCAGTCAGGTTAGCCTGATTGTTGTTCAAATGATAAGCCAGCCTGAACTGGTCATAAGAACTCGGTAGGGAGTTAAGCACTATGTCAACGGCCAACTCCTCCGGTACAGGCATCGCAAGCTTTCTAAGCCGCTCCACGTAACCTTGCATTCTTTGCACATGAGCGCAAGTGGACTCTCCATCTTTAGGTTTGCTGTTCGTGAAGTCCTTAACCACCTCGCACCTCTCGATGCGCTCTTGCTTGCGGAACTTTTCTGCAAGCTCCTTGTGCATCTCAAAGGGCCAGTAGTCTTCGTATATCCTTTGCAATTCGGGGTTCATTGTGGCAATCATGATGCAGGCCACTTTGGTCGCATCATCAGAATGTTTTTGGTACGAGGCAATTTCCTCGGGAGTAGCAGTTTCAGGGTCAACATCGACAAGCTCAGTCTCGAGAACATACTCCTTGTTCTCGTACCTCAGAGCCATCTTGATGTTTCGAATCCAGTCATTGTAGTTTGTCCCGTTCAATTGAACCTTGGAACACAGTGAGAGGATAGAGGGAACACTGGAGTTTGATTGGGGAGCGGATTGATCAGCAGAAGACATCTATAAAAGAAGGTAAGTTTAATTAGATACATGTCGGTCCTTATAATAACCCAATATAAAATAAGGCTAGGATCCAACTATAACAATTTGCAACATAGAAGAGGGATGCCGTAATCTATAAGCAAATTTGATAAAGGTAGGCGAATGACGATTCAGCCAATTCCACCGCGGAAAAATAATCTTATTATAAATGGAATTCCTAGTTTCTTTTGAGATATATTGAACTGTTCAATAGCATGTTTAATCTCAGATATGCCCCACCGTTTGTGACTGGGATGCCGAGGATCACAAACCGGGTGTGAATAACCATGCAAATTAGCTTGGTACTCTCGGGGTCCATTATCATCTCAAATTGATGTGCCGGTAAACCACACACGCTCCATCAACAATGATAACACCCGAGACACCCATTGCCACTCTTTATGAACCCCCATTGGTGTGCCGGTAAATCACACACGCTCCACCAACGTTTCATAAAGTGCAATGTGCAATTTCATGGGTTAGCATCAAATTCACATTTTTCCTAAAGTAACTAGATTTGGATTTTTTGTGTAAAGGTTCTAGTACTTTGATCATTATACTTTTAATGCTTAAGCGGTTCTGTCAAACCCGTTCGGCTAACGACCCTCCACTGATCAGGCGAGCGGTGGGTGAGAGTGTTCACCCATTAGACTACCATTTTATAGGCTGTCTCCTTATACCCACTTTATAGACCAGCTTCATGAATGAGGCCTACTATTGATTTGACTAACCAAATTTATCTCATATATATAGTATTAACTTTTAATAATATATATAAGATGTATTTTAAAACCCTTTAAAATATTCAAGGTTTATCTTTTAATTTTACCAAATTTAACAATTAAATTTTGAATTAAATTAAACCTTAAATTCGATTTAATCAATTTTAATTACCAATTGATTAAATTAATTAAATCTAAATATTTTAAACATTTTAAAATATTTTTCTGGATTTATTCCATTAATTTCGCAATTATAAAATTAATTAAATCCCTTTTGAATTATCTTTTAATTAACAATTAATTAAATTAATTCAAATGTAGATAGGTTTATCCAAATTAATCAAATTAATTAAAACCTATCCTAAACCCCCTAGATTTCGAATTCAAATAATGGGGTTTAAGGTTATCCATTTAATTAACAAGTAAAGTTACCAAAAATAGAAAACCTCCTAAAACCCTAATTGAAATTTTCGAAATTAGCAAGGGGGATTAGGGTTTCCAAAACCCTAATCCTAGAAATCTATCCTCATTAAAATTAGGGTTTATAGGCTTTAAACCCTAAAACAGTTATAACAATTCAACAAGAAAACAAAACAGGCTCTGATACCACTGAAAGGTTTTGTGCAAACCATGAACTAAATAACCTAAGTTCACATGCAACCTATAAGGATCTATGTTTTCTTCTAATTGAACATATAACAAAACCTAAAGGCCATAAGAAAATTAACTAAAAGAATAAAATTAGAAAAACCAACCTTTTAGAATTTTCTGGAAGCTGAGCAGCAAAATTATCCTGCCTGAAATGAAAGTCACACCCAAGCTAGGAGGAGAGGGGATCGAAAATTCCAGAGAGAGATCTTGAAAGTGGCGAAATTTAATGATGCCTGGGAACCCCTATTTATAGTTTCCAAATGGCCAGTTGATAAACCTTAGAGATAAACCTTTTTGAATTCAAATAAGATAAACATTTTATCTTATAATTCAAACTCCTATTTATCCTATTTATCAATTTCGAAATATATATATATATATATATCTATATATAATTTCGACACTCACTGGTCACTCTCACACTGCCACTTACTCAACTATTGAATAATTACAGTTTTAGTCCCTGCACCTTTAATTAATTAATTTAATCCCCAAATTAAATCCAATTAATTCTGGATTAATTCCTAATTAATTAATATAGTTTCTAATTAATATATTATCACTTTAGTATATTAATAAATCATATATTTAATTCCTGTTGATTTATTAATCCCATAATAAATCAACCTTTCTCTCTACCGAATTTTCTACCAAACCTCCAGCCATGAGGGCAACCCAAATGGACTGTGCTTCTATTAATTAGGTAAATACTAATTATTAGTCATGGCTTAGACACCTAATCCAACAATATTATGTTATCTCATGCCATAATGATTTGAAATCTAAATGACTCTTCATATTTCCAAAATTAATAACATTTACTAGAACCTTTTTGTATTGCTCTCATTTATACATGTTGTTACTATATGAGTAGCTTTTTCTCATAAAAATATTAATGTTTTTCAATGTTTGTGATTAAAATATGAAGAGTATAATAAATGAGAAAATACATCAAATGTATGTTGATTTTATATATTGTTGAAATTGTTTTTAATTTTTTTTTCTTGAAATTGGTTTTACATTCTTTATATGAGTTACCTGTGCTTCATTTATTTTTTAATACAAATGTTATAATAGTTATATTGATACTTTTTGTTATTAAAAATTATTGTATTTCCGTAGTATTTGTTGTTCGTAAGATTGTAATATATAAAATGATAAAATTGTTTCTACAACTTTTTTTTTATAATTTTGGAGGGTTTGACGTGGTTAATTGAATGACACAATTTAATGCAATTATTCGATTTTTTTACTTATGTCTTTTCGGTTGTAATTGGTTAAAGTTTTTGTAGAAAGTTGAAAAGTCATAATATTTAAATAATATTTCTTTGTAACTAAAAACCTTTTTTTCTTATATTAGTTCATTACCAATAAATCGAAAAAAATTTCACAATAAAGATTCCAACTATACTATGATTTTATTGTCTTATTTTAACCATTATCTGATGAAAATTTCTTATGTTTATTTATAATGATAAAAACTAATTATTTAGTTATTTTTTAATTTTTTAGAAAGAATGTATTAGTATAAGATAATTCATTAGTGATACATCAACATTTTGATTTCTTATATATAATTGTTATTTCATAGTTGATGACATTGCCTTAGATATTTTCTAACAAAACACATATAATATTATTATAACTACATAATTTTGTTACTGCGCAACGCGTGGGGATTCGCCTAGTAAATCTTATAATAGAGGTCATACAAATCAATATGGTTCAAGATAGTTCATATACTAGCACCATATTCATTTGAAACTCCCACTACAACTCAAGAGTTTTCTAATTTATATACTTACAACTCAAGAGTTTTTAAGTTATGATTATTAATTGGTAATGACTTTTTATTTTTCTCATTTATACATATTATAACTTATATTAGTAGTATATAAATAAGCTTTGTTCATAAAAAAGATACATGTGTTTGAAGAGATTTGTAATTTAAATATGAAGAGTTGAAAAAGTTAGTTTGTATCATCAATGATTATTGCAATATATAATGTTTCTATATATATGAAATTTACGTTGAATTCTATATATCTCTTTATACGATTTGTAAGTGTTTAATTTATTTTTTAATGCAAGTTTATGTTGAATTTTATATATTCTTTTTATACGATTTTTATGTGCTTAATTTATTTTTTAATACAAATGTTAAATACTTAGTATTTAAACTAATGTTATATAATTCGTGTATGTTTTTATATGCTTTTATTTTAAATTTTGGCACAATGATGTCATGTTTATTTGTATTTTGAGAAAAATCTATTTTAATTGTTTGTTTTATTTTCAATTTTACTTATTATAAGTAATTGGTGTATACATAAATTTCATGGTTAAATAAATGTAATAAGAAGAGAAGTTGTTGATGAACGTGCGACGAAATTTCATTAGTAAAAATCATTCATAAGGTTATTTAAAATTTATCTTATTTTAGTCATGTTGAAAATTTTTATTTTTCATAGTTTTTACTTTTAAATTTGTTAATTTATATGCTTAGTCATTAACTTAATGTAAAATAACAAACTTATTTTACTTTTATTGTTTTCATCTTCAAAACTTAAAATATTAAACTTATGATAAATTAATGGTATAATTGACTTTATTGATTGATTAATTAATAGGTTTTACATATATATAAGAACAATAAAATATTAAAATCATACTTGCTTCACTTCTCTTTTTAGTTACTCACATATTTTTTCATCTTTTTCAAATTTTTGTTATCTAGAGTGTGTGAAAAATGACTTAAATTTTGGATGTCATATAATTCGTGTATGTTTTTTTCCCATAATCTTAGAAAAATATTTTATTCATAGTTTGGTTAATATTATATTGTAGTCGTGTTTGGCACCTTCAAGTTTCTATTTTAATATTTAGCACAATGATGACGTGTTTATTTGTATTTTGAGATAATCTTATTTTAATTGTTTTTTTATTTTTAACTTTACTTATTAAAAGTAATTGTTGTATATATAGCTTTCATGGTTAAATATATATAATAAAAAGAGATATTGTTGATAAAGGAGTGACTAAATTTCATTAGTGTAAACCATTAATGAGAGTGTTTAAAATTTATATTATTTTACTCATGTTAGAAATTTTATTTTATATAGTTTTTACTTTTAAATTGATTAATCAATAAGGTTAGTCATTAGTGTAATGTAAAATAATAAACATATTTTATTTCTATTATTTTCATCTTCAAAAATTTAAAATCTTAATTACATGACCAAATCCATATATAACTCCCAAAAAGTTAAAATTAAACTAAAATAAAACAAAAAAGTCAGTCGCATAAAAATTCATGATTACATAAACTATTTTCAACTAAAGTTTATATTTGCAATTTGAAGTGGGGATTAACCGGCAAATACTAAACAATTTAATCACAATTATGTGAAGAGATGGATAATAAGAAAAGAAATGAAAACTCATAAAATATTAAATACCCTTACCATGATAAATAAATCTTATATAAAACGTATAGTCGTATACAAATCATTATATATATATATATATATATATATATATATATATATATATATATATATATATATATATATATATATATATATATATATATATATATATAATGCACACAAAATATTAGATGTCTATAATTAAGTCTTTAAAAGTATGTTTGTAGGTTTTTGATGTTTAACTATCTACATATATAATTGAATTAAAAAAGGTTATTGTGTAACTTTATTCAAGTTTGGATGCAAATATTACTATTAATATGTGAAATATATTATGATAACCATTTATATTTAGTATTTTATGTTTGATTGAATATAAAGTTTAAAATTCATGTGACCAACCAACATTTTACTATATATTTTTACTCATGCGTAACGCGCGGGCATACGCCTAGTTGTTTATAAATCCATAATCCAAAACACAAAAATAACCTACATCGTTTGTCATCTTACAATATCGTTTTCACAAATACCGGTTTGCAAGAAGTTTCCAAGTTTTTCCACATTTGCAACTAATTTGGTTCATTTCCAAAATACATATAAACTTGTAATTTGTGTACTAGAAACGAAAAGCATTTTGAATGATGATTCAATCCAGACTTTTATTGCAAATTTAGCATCCAAAAAATATCGATACAAACCCTCACTAAGAAATTATTTGCATTACAGACCCTCACAAAAAGAAATCATTTGCATTACAAACCCTCGCTAAGAAATCATTAACATTACAAACCCTCAATATTTGTTGTCCCCACATGTTGTGTTTTGTATTTTGGTTGAGATTAAAAAATTTAATGAATTAGTCTAATTTGACCTGGTCAATTTCTTATTCCCTCCATACCAAATGCTACTTTATAGGGTATTATTTAACTCAATTTTTTGAAGTTTGTTACCTCACGAACCACTCATGGTTTATTATATTGAAGTTTGCTTTGTTTGTAATAAGTGTAAGACATGCAACAGGTATTATCTTTGTTATTGGAGCCCTTACCATTCTAGAATGGGTGTCGGAAGGTTTTGGTATGGAGTTTGTAGAGGGACCGCCCTAGTCTATATAGGAAGGGGTGTGATTTTTGGAGGTAGCTCCTTTCATCTTAGCTGTTAAAGTTAGCCCAACTTATCTTGATAATATCTTTAAATTCCATGAACTACTCAAGTCAAGTCAACTGTGGTAGATACGTCGGTACCTTATGGCAAGAGATTGTGATTTTACAAGGTGTCATATCAACCAAAATCTAATGGGCAAACAACATGTGTTTGGAAGGATATCTTAGAAGTATGTATTATTATAAAATGAAAGATTGGTCTAACTAGCTACTTATGGAAGAGGAGCTATCCTTTGTGGTAGCCTAATATACTTTGTTTATTAATTTAAATGTTTTGTTAGAGGTGAAACAATTGATGCAACAAGTTTTTAATTATTAATAAGATATTTTTACATAACGATGTTAATTACAAAAACTACATGTTAAATAAACTTTAAAAAAAAATTCAAAGAGTATTTTTTGTAATTGTTAAAAAATGATGGTAAAAAATATAAAACTTAAATCGAAATGTCAAATTAACTAAAATAATTGTATAAAAACTATTTTTATAATAACTGAAAAATTCCCAAAGAAATAGATTTAGTTAATAATAAAAATAGTTAACAAAACATATAAAATCAAAAAATTACATTACATTACATTTAAAACAACAGTTCATATTTGAATTCATAATCATTATCAAAATTTAAAAAAATGACAAAATAAGTAATTCTTAGTTCAATTGAAAATTGCAATAGTTAAAAAATAACCTTTCATGAAAAATTATATATAATTTTATTGGCATACAACCCGCACCGAAGGTCATTGAGATTGTATGGTTAATGTATATTATCACATAGTTTAAAATAATTACAACATTCTACATTAACTTAATATAAAAAGGGAAAAGACAAATATGTTATATGTCTAACCTTATTGATAATTTTTCAAAAAATAAGATATAATAGAGTTTATTTCATAAAAAACCTTTCATTTGTAACTTTTTTCTGTTAAACCTAAAATTTTATTTTTTTTCAAAAAAGACCTAAATTTTTGAGAAACTTTTTAATTTAGACCCTTTACTCGGTTTTAAAGGTTATACATATTTTTTTTTCAGAAAAAACCTTAATTTCTTTTCTTTTTTCCGAAAAAAACCCTCAATTTTAGTGATTTTTTCACAAAGAAAATTTTTTCTTCGTTTTTGTAATTGCCTTAACTTTCATATACGATGTCCAAATTCTATGAACTTTATATCCCTGGAAAGGTCGTAAGTAAAACTTTGCTTTACTAAATTTTGTTTGAATATGTTCAGATATTTCGTTACACTGGCTTGTTTTCTTATAATAGCTGTATCTTTTGCATACGAGCTCCGTTTTCGACGTTCTATAAGTCGACGGATTCGTAAACACGAATACATCGTGTAATGAATATTATTTAAACCAAAATATTATTTGTATGATTTATCGAATTTTACGATATTGTAGTCTATTATTCGAAATTATATCGTTTACTCGATAATTGATTCGAAATAGCATATTGTAGTATTATAATTTCCAATAATACATTATGAAAGTTATGAAAATTACATTTCAACGTATTATCCTAATTTGTGCTCTGGTTGACATTTGTTGACTTTTGTTGACCAAATTTGACGGATGTCACAGACGGGGTCACAAGAAAGAGACGACGTGACACTTATGTGGTTGTAGTTTGAACGGTACAATTTAAAACTTCATGAGCAGATGAAATTTGAAATAAAAAGGCTTATAAAGACAAACAACGAGCCCGCCATGATCGACAACGAGCCCGCGAAGAAAAACAACGACTAAAAGACATAACGTTTTTGTCGTCGACTAAAAGACCCTAATTTTTTCCTTTTTTTACGAAAAAACCCTCAATTTTTTCTTTTTCATAAAATTTTTTAATTTAGGCCATTTACGAGTTTATCCGCAAGTTAAACTAAACTATTTTTCAGCGATTTTTTCACAAAGAAAATTATTTTTCTTTGTTTTTGGAGTTGACATATCTTTCATATAAGATATCTAAATTCTACCAACTTTATATCTCTGGAAAGGTCGTAAGTAATACTACAACTTTGTTTTATTAGATTTTGTGAATATGTTTAGATCTTTCGCTACAGTCTCTTAAATATGAGCATAAATATAATTAAATATAACTAAATTTCTAAAATTAATATATTAAATATAATTAAATTAAAATAAAACATTTCATTAAGTAAGAAAATAAAATTACAAACATAAACCAAAACGACAAATTACAAATTAAAAAATACGACAAACCACAAACGTAAAAAAAACGAAACCACGAACAAACAATATTTTGGTTTAAATAATATTCATTACACGGTGTATTCGTGTTTACAAATCCGTCGACTTATAGAACGTCGAAAACGGAGCTCGTATACAAAAGATACAGCTATTATAAGAAAACAAGCCAGTGTAGCGAAATATCTGAACATATTCAAACAAAAGTCAGTAAAGCAAAGTTGTAGTATTATTTACGACCTTTCTAGGGATATAAAATTCGTAGAATTTGGACATCGTATATGAAAGTTATGTCAATTATAAAAATGAAGAAAAAATTTTATTTGTGAAAAAATCACTGAAATTGAGGGTTTTTTTCCGAAAAAAAAAAAGAAATTAGGGTTTTTTCTGAAAAAAAAAATATGTATAACCTGTAAAACCGGTTAAGGGAGTAAATTAAAAAGTTTATTCAAAATTTAGGTCTTTTTTGACAAAAAAATAAAGTTTTAGATTTAAACAGAAAAAGTTGAAAATATAGGGTTTTTTATGAAATAAACCCGATATAATAATAATCAAATCATCATTTTGACACCCTTTTTTAGATGTCACTTGCGAGAACGTGTCTTATTTGAAATAAAAAAAAAAAAAAACCACACATGATCATCTATGAAAATCAAGATTTTATTTGCAAAATTGAAAAAAAAAAAAAAACATTTTTTAAAGTTTTATAAAGTTAAAAATCTTCAAAAACCATCTTTCCCAACAAAAAAAAGCCTTGATATTACGGTTTTAACTTGCGAAATTAACAAAAAAATAGATTTCTCGCATCTGCAAAATCCTTAGGTCCATTTGAGAAAATTCTCTAAAAAATTATGCGAAATCATTTATTATATTATTTTTGCAAGTTCAAACTACAAATCTAAACTTTCTTTTGTTGAAGAAATGGGTTTTAAAGGCTAACACAATAAAACTTAAAAAATGATGATTTTTTTCCACGGATAACTTAAGATTTTCACAAATAAAACATTGATTTTTGCATATGGGTCATTTACAATTTTTTTTTAATGTTTCTTTCTTCAAATGAGATCCACGTTTTTGCAGATGACATCTGAAAAATTCACAAGCCATCTGCGAAAATCATCAAAACGGTGTTATTTGGTGATAACTGCAGACGCAAATTTCGCAAATACCATCGGTGAAAATAGTGGCTATAACAATGAGATATATTATTGAAGCAATCGATGAAATTAGATATATTTGGTTTTTTTTCTCATATAAGAACTACTATTTCATAGCTAATGAGGATGTGATGTCTACACTTTTTTTAACAACAATCTAAAACTATCCTAATCCATACCTATGCTTGAAAGATACCTTGCCACTCATCGGTATCGGCTATACGTCATTTGATAAATATTTTAACTGCATAATTGTATCGTGCATTGCAACCATTGTAAATGAATAAAGAATTATCAGCATTTTGAAGAAATAAAGGTAAGTTCGAGTAACCATGAACTCAGTCTATAGAATCAAGTAGATGAATCAAAAATATCAGAGTTGTTGATATTAATTACGAAAATGTTTCAATTTGGTTCCCCCATATTATACAGAAGAACATTCACGAACAATCTCCACTTCTCAAGCTTTGTAATAACTTTAAGTACCCAACATCTTCTGGTTTAATGTACCTACACAGATATTTGATAGACTTCAATTACAACCTTCATTTTAACATTTCACTAAAGTTTATTTTTTACATTTTTTTTGGTGTAAACTTGCCCCAACCCAAATGTTGGTGAATAGTACAAAATGGTCCTTCAACTTTGAATTTATGCGTTTTTAGTTTATTGGTATTTTTTACAATATAAAACACAATACTTATTTAGATAAAACACATAATTGACATATATTACAATCTAGTAATATAATAAAAACACACATTTAAAATATATATTACTTTGCTAGTAATATAAGTTATAAAGTTATTGTAATTAAAAGATGAGTCAACTGTGTAAAAAGCATTCAAAACAGATGATAGTTATATCGATGCAATTCTTCATGAAAAATATAAAATAAAATAAAAAAACAAAGTTCATACCCATGTCGAAAAAGAAAATCAACGATGACAAGATTGCAATTTGCTTTAAAAAAGTTTGTATTTCTGATGACGTCAGCAACAAGTGTCACGGGAAGTAGTTTAAAGCTCCCCACTTCTCCATCTGTAATTTCACAAAACAATTTCAAATTTGTATAAAAAAAAAAACAACTTAATAGAGTAAGTACATTGTCATTTTTTCAGATAATTTTTAATATCATTTATCCAGATAAAAAATATAAAAATAGGGACTTACCCTGATTGTTGGGAACAAAACTTTCCGGAAGCTTCAGATCGTAGCAAAACAAAACATCTCTTTTGAATCTATAACCGTCAATGTCCATGTAGGATACCACACCAACCGGTATAGCTCTGTGTTAATAATTGTTTTTTATTATGCTTATTAGTATTTTTCAAAGTATAATAATCTAACAAGAAAAAAAAAAATAGAAAGTACAATGTTGTAACCATTAGAAACGAAGTAGGATGCTATAATACACAAACAAATGAAAATAGTAAAGTACATTGCTATTTAAATTACCTGCTAGAAATGGATCTTGGTATTCCAGCCTCTTCCTCACATTCTTTCACAAGATTATCTCCAGGTGAGATTCCATGCGGCTGTAATTATTATACAATAATAAGCAAACTTTTTAAATATGTGCAGAAAGATTAGAAGATAAAAAATAAAATAAAAAAATAAAGAAAAATCCCACCATTCCTCCAGCAACAAGATGATCAAGCATTCCTGGGTAAGTTTGTTTCATTTCACTTCTTTTTCCAATCCACAAATATTTTTCACCATCTCTTTCAACATACCCACACATGTGAACTCCATAAACCTACAATAACAAATTACAAATATGTGAAATGAATTATTATAATGTAAGATTTTGTTAATTTGAAAGATTTTAACGAAGATATGGCATGCCTTGATCCCAAAGTAAGGTGCTGCTGCACGTTCCAGTGAGAAATAAACTTGTTCTCCATAAGAAGAAGTGACGGGATATAGCTGCATCACTCGATTAAGTTATAATTTAAGATGAAAAACGATTATGAAAAGTGTAGATTTTAGTGATATATTGTTCTGATGTTGGAAAAAGAGTACCTCATTTCGTATACCTGGAATTACTTCTTCACCTAAGGATTTGATTACATTTTCAAGGGCTTCGGTTCTATGTTCAGGTGTTTTTAATGCAGATTGTAGTGTGATGTGGCCAGATTGACTACCGTATGTATCATCTTTGATGCGAGTGAATACATCCTTGAACTTGCTTAAGTGGTTAAGAAAACTGCACGATGTTCAGATATATTGTACTAAATTAGATTGATGAACGTCAGCAACTTAGAGCACTCACATGAACAAAGGATTAGTAGATCTGGTGATGCACTCGATAAGTGTTTTGATGGGAGAGACATTACCCGTTATGAACATAGCCGACAATTTGGTCCTCGATGACAAAGGGGATGAAATCAGAACGCCTTTCCTGTAGCCAATTCATATGTATTTTAGCCTTATTACTGTTACTATTACTATATCTACATATACTAAAACCAAAATCTCCTTTCAACTACGATGAGAACAAGAGAATGAACTCTTTGCTGGATGATGAAACGCATTGGAGATACGATAATTATAGGAAATTATGCATTCCGAAGAGTTTACCAAGCCACGGTTGCATAATTTCATCTTCTCAAAGTATCCACTGAGATCCGATGAACCATTCCGCTGTTGAGATATTTGAAAAACGTCATCCCAAGTGAAACTGCTGTCATTGCTAATAGAACTAATAATATTTCTAGTTGAACTACTAGGCGATACAGCGGCAGCAACAGAATTGCGATTAAGGGTGAAATAGAGTGATCTGATTTTGGATATGTTTGGAATCATGGGATAAAAATTACGGGGGTGAGAACATGAGCAAGATAGTGAAGAGAAGTTTCTGACACCGTGAGAAGCAAGATGATCGTGGTGGCGTTGGCCGCCGGCGATGATGCAGGAGGAAACGGACATATTTTTCACCTGCTCTACGGAAAAAGCTGCGATGCTCCTGGAAGGATTTCTTTCCCAGGTTTTTGTCCGTTGTATGATATTTCCCGTAGGGTCCCTGAAATTGTGTTATTTATCAAAAGGATACCATAGGGGTAATACCATAAAAATCTTTAAATTTGCAAAAAAAATTATGGTTTTATCTTTATGCGTATTTATCTATTAATTATTTCCCGTCATTTTTGGCATTGTTGTGTACGTTTTTTTTGTTTCGGGTTATGTAACGCGGGTTAAGTTCGGGTCCGGATCTTGCTTTCCGATTTCCTCTCGATTTTGGGTTGTACACCACCGCTTCCTCCATTTCGCGTCTTCTACATACTTTCCATGGCGACGTTGACGATCTCTTCTGATTTCTCAGAACTTGGCCATCGTCATTCCACTGTGTACAGCGCAAGGGTTTTCCGATGCGATGCATGTTCAACAAACCCAAATCGTCTTGAATTTTCGTCCGAAACCCTACGAACCACAACACTTCTTTCGCCGATTGCATCTCACTGTGTTTAATTACCCTGGAAATCGTTGTTCAATGGCGGCACACCCACACACCCTCAATCTCGCAATCGGTGCTGTTCGCTTATGGCAATTAGAGGGTTGGGAGGTCGAATTCCGATTTGGGAGAAATTAATTCATCTCCATTTTTTCTTCTCGTCAGACGGTTCGATTCAACGGCTTCAGGTATGTTTTTCTCTTTCTCCTTAACCCTAATAATCTCAATTTTTTCAAATCATATTGCATATCTGTAACACCGATAACGTAGGAGGAGATTGCGGATTTGGGGATATGATATGGCGCATAAACAATCTAAAAACTTCAATTTGTTTCATAAACAAAGCATTTCGCCCTTCTCGGTAAATACTTGTATTAAATTACATCTACGATCCATGTTCATGAGATTTTAGGAAATGTGGAATGCATCAAATTTATTGGCATTATTGGTTAGTTATTTTCACATATTTTTGTACTTAATGAAAGCCAATAACATTTTTTTTCAGGTGGTGGAAGATGGGTACGAGTTTTTTGCTAACCGACAACTTGTACCCGTGTTTTCTGCACCAAATTACTGTTGGCAAGTAACTGATTAAGGAAAGGCATGAGTTTCATTTTCCAAGTCTTTTTTTGATCAAAAAGTAGTGTTTTCCCGTGTTTTTAGGCCATAAATGAAAACGTGACTAAATATCAGCCTTTTTGGGAGTACCACCACTGGTAAACCTGGAAATACCCCAGCTGGGATCAAGGTACTAATGACACATACTTTTTAGATAAATGATTTTTTTGCTTTTAAATATTAACTAATAGTTAATAAAAAGAGTTTTGAAGTCATATTCTTGATAATCCATTAACATTGTATGGTTTCTTGGTGCCTCTAAATCTAATGGTGTTTATTTGGTTTGTATAGCAGTTTATGGGTTCAAGAGTATGAGATTTGTGGCAAAGTTTGAGACATGAAGATAAGATGGATGTACCCTTCACTCTAGTGACGTGTAATACTTGAGATTTCGTAGGTTGGTTTTAATTCACTTATATTCTCCTATTTTTATTTTCCTAATAAAAAATATTGTTTTAATGACTATGTCTGTCATTCAGCCAATTTGGTGATATTTATCAAGAAGATTATTTCATAAAAACATTAAATATTGAAGTTAATATTGTAAATAATCTCCCTTCTCATTTGGAGTCACTAGATGTCAAAGTACTCGGTACTCTGGTATGCCGTTCTTTATTTCAAAGAATCTTTTAGTTATTAAATCCAGAAAAAAATCATAATTTATATAGTGTTGATTTTCAGATAACAGATGCAGATCTCACTAAAGAGGCAACACCAATCGAATATATTAATAAAATACTTCCAATATTGTCAAAAAAATGGAGTTGTTCATTTCTTTGGATATGGAAACCGGCTTGGACTTATCCTTTACCTTCTGAACTTCAGGTTACAAACTTAGAATCCTAAAATTTATAATTATTTCTGTAAACACTAAATCTTACATTACATTTTTTACTAAATCTTATTCATTTCGTTTCAACGACTCATATGCAAATGTAACTATCATGCTTTGAAGTTTGTACCAAAAATCCAAAAAATCGATTCATTGTTAAGTAGAAGAATAAGAAAAAAATGATGGCCCGGTGAACAAATTAGATAAACAATTATTAGGAAACTTCATCACAAATACTCGGTCAAACGGTAAACATACAGATAGAGAACCACTTAAGTATCTTGCATTGCATTTGAGAATTGAAGTTGACATGGTTGCTTAGTCTTTATGTGATTTTGGTGGTGGACAAGTTGAAAAAGATGAAGTTCAAATTTACAGAGAAGCTCAGTTTCTATTGTTGATGCAACGATTAAAGAAGTCAAAGTATGTACCTCAAAATTAAGCAAGAAATAGCAACGTATTTTCATTGATTTGTTTCCCGATCAATTCTATATGTTATAAAAAAGCAAATTTTTCAGTTTTTTTGCACGCCCTTTGTTGTTGTTCAAAACAACTCACTTGTAGTTGTTATGTCTTTAAAGTCTTAAATCAATTATTTACCTTATTATATGACTAGTAGACTTACGAGCAAGCATTACTCGATCATTTAATAGTATAGTGCAGGTAAGTAAAGGTATCGAATTTCCACAGGGAGTTATTAACTAACTTAAAGTCTCCAATTATCAATCAAACAATTTAGAGGCGAGTTTTAATGAAAACTCGTAAAACTTTGTTTTGAAGGTTTATAAAATAAATAGACGAAATAATAAATTAAAATGATCGTAACAACACGACAATAAAGAGATGATATGATCAAATGATAACAAGGGAAGCTTTCGCCTAGGATTTGTTGATTCATATAAACTTATGTTGACTAGTTTTGATTATGTGCAATGAATTTAAATAGGTTGCATTAAGTGGTAGGATCATATGGTCAATTCACCAATTCTATGACTTCTAAATTAATTTAGCACAATGGTCATGCAACTAAATAACTTATAATCATGAATTATTAATACAATCTAGCATGCAAACATAGTCCATATCCTAATGGTCATAGTGACATGTTCATACAATCAAGGATCATGAGTTGCAACTAAATGTGATATAAGTCTTATTTCACTAATCAAGTTTATATCTTAGATAACCTTCCTAGTTAAATGGTCAATAACTAGTCCAATGATATATGGTTGTCAATTACACATAACAATGGTTCATATGATCAATGCGTTTAAATGGTCAATAAACTTAATCATATGAAGATGGTTATCAAGAGTACAAACCTTAATCACATTTAATATGTTTAGCATGCAAGTTACATATTCTAACCGATATTAAACTCGAATCAAGAACTAGATCAACACATATTTATATTAATGAATCAACATCACCTAGGCAAAAGCTACAGGGATTTAGCCTAGCATGGTATCAAACATACAACAACAATATGAAGAATACATGATAAAAGATACCAACCGGTTATAATCGATGAATCCTTGCTACAATGAAGATCTTAGCTCCTACTTGTAATGAAAATAACTCTTAAAAACACTTATTCTATATGAAATGATGAAACACACCAGATATACTAAATTTAGAATGACAATTCTCTGATTTCTCTCTTGGTTTTTAGCCTTGGTTTCCAAAATGGTCGTGCATGGCCTTGTATTTATAGCTGGTGAATGCAACGGGCGCGGTGCGCCTAGTGGGGAATCTTCCCACCGCTGGCTGGCTTTATCGCTGGAAAGACCACGTGACATTTCACTTTTAAGATCGGATCTAAGGCGAGGTGCGCCCAAAAGTAGACAGGGTGCGCCCATGCACATGTTAGGAAAGTCTGTTGAATCATTGGATGAAACCACGCTCCATTATTTTAATCCCAAGTAGGCAAAAATGACGATTTCTGAATTCTTCAAAGGCGCGGTGCGCCTGTGGTGTGGGCGGGGTGCGCCCAAGCTGTACTCATTTTTGCACTTGGTTTCTTTTAAAGCTCAATTCTTTTGTGTAATCCGTTCCTTTGCTCCATACGTGTCTTTTTAGCTACCAAATGAATTTTTAAGCATATCAGGTATCTTTAGTTCATAAAATGTATGAAACTAAACTAAAATGACACTGATATCGCTCGGAAAATGTGTATAATTTACGCGATATCAAAATACCCCAAACTTGAACTTTGCTTGTCCTCAAGCAATTTTTTTTTTTAGAATAATTTTAGGTTAAAAATCAATCCAAATAAACAAATACAGACACCATAGAAAAAGGTCAATGTCAGTCAACATGGTCAGAATCAGTTTTGTAAGGACCCTATATATTGAACAAACGTTACCCACTTTTAGCATTGTAAACCACTTTCTTTGGCTACTCGAAGGACGAATAGACTCGTCAAGATTTGGCGATTAGGAGTGTGTATCAGACAAATGAAACAGAGGATGTACCCAGTGGGGGTACTTTTCGTCTATCTTTGATGAGGCTTTTATCCTAAAGAAATTTGGTTTTTAAATGTCCTTTGGGCAAACATCTGGTTTCGATAGTTTCACCCTTGTACTGTCCTTTACTTTTTACCGTCTCAAACCTTTCATTTCCTTTTTCTCATCACCAATCATAAAACTTCAATCTTCAAACTCAATAAAATACCAATATATGCTAAATCTTCAATTTTTAGCTCGTGTTTTTTTTAGTCTCTATATCTTGTAGTCTTCTTGATGTTTCCGTCTTTTTGTTTGCTCTTCATTTTCTTGAAGTCTTTAATTAATCATCGGTTTCTTTGACTTTTTCTTTTCTCAAAAACTTGGTTTCTAAGAGATTTTATCGTAAAAATTTCTCAGATATGTGGAAACGGAGTAGACTGTGATCAAACTGGTATTATCGACAAAAACTTGATCCCAAAGATGTATAATAGGGGACCGTCTTCAAAGTTCATCAAGAATCCATTTGTAGGATGTGATGAATCAAGAATAGTGATGAGAAAGTGGCAATGTAAGGTTGGTTGAGACTTAGGAGTACAAAGGGTTAATCCTTTCAGAAGCCAAGATGCGAATTTTATGATCTTCAATTAATATGCAAGGTTTAATCTTTGTGTGTACACATCATCCCAATCAACCTCCTCTAAACGTATCTTAATTCATTGAGCACCTGCATCTGTCTTCCAAACAAGTAGTTTTAAAGTGGTCCATTAGGCTCAAAGTGTGACCCATTTGTTCAGTATAAAGAATTTCAAACAAAACTCGGGACCAATCTTATGATTCAATTTTTATGACTTGGCACTATGGTATCTGATTTATAAATTTTTCAAAATTTTACCTGAAATTAACCTATAAATGCTCAAAGACAAAGAAAATACAAGTGTAAGTACTGCAATCCCTACCCCATACTTGATTAATACAACGTCCCTGTTGTATAAATATTTTATAAATTAAGCATAAGAAAAAGGAGTATTGGAACAGACTCCCCTGAGGTATAGTACACGTGATTGCAGATGCTGAACTTGGAGCTCTCGGAATGGATCGAATAAGATTCGTGAAATGTCATCCTTTAAGTGCGATCTTATTATTAAATTTTTTTATTTTTTTTTATTTTACTTTTTTAAACCAAAGGAAAAACAATAAATAACACATACCAATCAACAAACTCGGGTTGCCTCCCGGAAGCGCTTCTTTTTCATAGATTTGGAGTCTTTTTAGCTGGACTCCATTCCACTCTAAGTATCTACTGTTTGGAGTGGGATGTCTTCGCGTTCGTTCTCGTTTTGAACGCCTTCTTCATACCTTTTTAGCTTGTGCCCGTTCACTTTGAAACTTTCTCCTCCTTCCTTGAAAAGATCCACAGCCCCGTGTGGATACACTTCTTTTATTGTGAACGGACCATACCATCGTGTCTTCAGCTTTCCAGGGAAAAGTCTTAAGCGTGAATTGTAAAGTAAGACTTTCTCCCCTGGTTGGAAATCTTTGTTTCCTTTTAACCTTGAATCATGCCACCTTTTGATTTTGTCTTTGTAAATCGCCGAGTTTTCGTATGCGTCATTTCTTAGTTCATTTAGCTCGTTCAATTGACACAAACGGTTAGTACTAACAAGATTAAAGTCCAAGTTACACGTTTTTAAGGCCCGGAATGCCTTGTGTTCAACCTCTACTGGGAGGTGACAAGATTTTCCGTACACTAATCTGTATGGGGTAGTGCCAATTGGTGTTTTGAAAGCGGTTCGAAAAGCCCAAAGTGCATCGTCAAGCTTTTCTGACCAGTCCTTTCGGCTTGTTCCCATGGATATTTCTAAAGTGCGTTTTAAGGCTCGATTTGTGATCTCTGTTTGACCACTTGATTGCGGGTGATATGGTGTGGAAATTTGATGGGTTACCCCATACTTATTTAAAGCATTTTCCATTTGTTTGTTGCAAAAATGAGTATCCCTATCGCTTATAAGAGCTTTAGGGACACCGAAACGTGCAAAAATGGTTTTCAAAAATTTAACCACACCTCGAGCATCATTTGTGGGTAAAGCTTTTGCTTCAGCCCACTTTGATACGTAGTCCACCGCAACCAATATATATTTATTTCCGTGGGAATTAGGAAAAGGCCCCATAAAGTCAATACCCCACACATCGAAAATTTCACATACCTGGATAGAATGCAATGGCATTTCATTTTTGGACGAGATATTACCCGCTCGCTGACACGGATCGCATGTCTTGACGAAATTTGTTGCGTCTTTGAAGATTGTGGGCCAATAAAAGCCTGCTTCAAACACTTTTCGCGCGGTGTAATTTTCTCCGTGATGTCCACCTGTAGGTCCTTGATGGCATTGTTTGAGTATGTCTTGTATTTCCTTCCCGTGTACGCACCTCCGTATGATGTTATCCGGACATGAGCGAAAAAGGTATGGTTCATCCCATAGGTAGTACTTGATGTCGGCAAAGAACTTCTTCTTCTGTTGATGAGTAAGCCCTCCGACAAGCACTTTGGCTGCAAGGTAGTTCACAATATCCGCATACCAAGGGGTCTCCATTTTAACATGAATTGACATTACATGTTCTTCAGGGAAGGAGTCGTTCACTTCTTTTTCTTTTCTCGCCTTTTGTTCCGGATTTTCCAGTCTTGACAAATGATCTGCTGCCAAATTCTCGGATCCTTTCTTGTCTTGAATTTCGATATCAAATTCTTGCAACAACAAGACCCAACGAATTAAACGTGGTTTGGCATCTTGTTTGTTGAAAAGATATTTGATTGCAGAATGATCTGTGTAGACAACGGTTTTTGATAAAATTAGATAAGGTCTGAATTTATCAAATGCATACACCACTGCCAGGAGTTCTTTTTCAGTGGTTGTGAAGTTTTCTTGGGCAGGATTCAGTGTTTTGCTGATGTAGTAAATCGGCTTGAATTTCTTGTTGATTCTCTGGCCTAGAACAGCCCCTAACGCGATATCACTTGCGTCTGTCATCAGTTCGAATTGTAGATTCCAGTCTGGGCCGACCCTGATTGGGGCAGTGGTTAATTGAAGCTTCAAAAACTCAAAAGCATTAACACATTCATCGTTGAAATCAAATTTTACATCATTTTGTAAAAGTTGTGTTAAAGGTTTTGTTATTTTAGAAAAATCTTTTATAAACCTCCGGTAAAAACCGGCATGTCCCAAGAAGCTTCTGACCCCTTTCACGTTGGTCGGTGGTGGAAGTTTAGCAATGACTTCCACTTTTGCTATGTCGACTTCAATTCCTCGACCCGACACTTTGTGGCCCAAGACTATTCCCTCTTTAACCATGAAGTGGCATTTATCCCAATTGAGCACTAGATTGGTTTCTTCACATCGTTTAAGCATTTTGTCTAGATTAGACAAACAATCTGTAAATGAGTTACCAAACAGTGAGAAGTCATCCATGAAGATCTCCATTGAGTTTTCCATCATGTCATGGAAGATCGCTGAGACACATCTTTGAAAAGTGGCTGGAGCATTGCATAGACCAAAAGGCATTCTTCGGTATGCGAAGATTCCTAAAGGGCAGGTGAACGTGGTCTTGTCTTGATCTTCTGGGTTAATGGAAATTTGAAAATAACCTGAAAAACCATCCAAAAAACAGTAATAGGCTTTCCCTGATAATCGTTCCAGCATTTGGTCGATGAAGGGAAGTGGGAAGTGGTCTTTTCGTGTTGCATCGTTTAATTTGCGATAATCGATGCACACCCGCCATCCTGTCACTGTTCGTGTAGGTATTACTTCATTTTTCTCGTTGGTTATGACGGTTATCCCTCCTTTCTTTGGAACGACGTGGATTGGGCTTACCCATTTGCTGTCAGAGATTGGGTAGATGATACCAGCATCGAGTAGCTTCATGATTTCTTTATCGACCACTTCTTGCATTTTTGGGTTAAGCCTTCTTTGATGTTGGGCTGTTGGCTTTGAATCTTCTTCCATTAGTATCTTGTGAGAACAGATGGTTGGGCTTATTCCCTTGATGTCTGAGATGCTCCATGCGATGACATTCTTCCTTTTTTTGAGAACTTTCATAAGCTCTTCTTTTTCTTCTTGGCTTAATTCAGCTGAAATGACAACTGGGTACTCTTTGGTATCAGTCAGAAATGCATACTCCAAATGGTTTGGAAGTATTTTCAATTCCGGGATGCTCTGGTTCCTTGGAGATTTTTGCTTTGGAAGTACAGTTTCTTCTCGGTCAGCGAAATGTGGTTCATCTCTCAAGAGTTCTTCTAGTTCCTTCAGATCCTTTTCAGGGTCGAATGATTTCTCAGCAAGTTGCATTTCGTGACTATGGCTTTCTTCTTGTATGGCTCTGGCTTCTTCTTCTAATAGTAAGTCGAAAGTGTCAATATGGAAGACTGTGTCATCACTCATCGTCGAGTGTTTGATCGTGTGGTCTATGCCAAAGGTGATAGCGTTAGTGCCAACCCGAATGGTTAGTTGTGTGTCATGGACGTCTATTAAAGCTCTCGCTGTGGCTAAGAAGGGTCTTCCGAGAAGAATGGGGACTTCATCATCTTCCTCCATATCCAATATGACAAAATCTACAGGAAAAACAAATTTGTCAACTTTTACAAGAAGATCTTCTACAATCCCTCTAGGATAAGTCACCGCCTTATTAGCAAGATTAATTGCCATTCGAATGGGTTTTGGTTCTGGTAGATTGAGTTTCTTGTAGAATGAATATGGCATTAAATTTATGCTGGCACCTAAGTCTGCTAAACCATAGCTGCTAGCATGGTTTCCGAATGTGCAAGGAAGATGTAAACTGCCGGGATCTCCCACTTTCTCTGGTAAGTTTTTCATCATCGTAGCATAGCATTTTTCACTTAATGTGACCAATGACACCTCTTCCATTTTCTTGCGGTTACTGAGAATGTCTTTGAGGAATTTGACATATTTTGGCATTTGTGTGATTGCATCAACGAAAGGAATGTTGATGCTTAGCTGCTTTAGGTGTTTAAGGAATTTCTTAAATTCTTTGTCTTCTTTCTCTTTCTTCAACCGTTGAGGAAATGGAATGGTCGGTTGGTGTGGCTCTGGTGAGGATGTTTCTTCACCCTTAGTTTGCTCATTATCTTTCTCTGTTTTACCCTTTTGTGATTCAGGAGTTGAATTGATGGTGTTTTCTATGACTGCTAGTGGGATGATTTTACCGCTTCTGGTAGTGATTGCTTTTGCTTGGGCTCGTGGGTTCGGCTCGGTGTTGGTGGGAAGCGTCCCTGGTAATCTTTCTTGCAAAACTTTTGATATTTGGCCAATTTGGTTCTCTATGTTTTGAATAGAGGCTGCTTGATTTCTGAGTTGAACTTCGGTTGCTGAGTGTCTCTTTTCTGATCCTTCCATAAATTTGCCCAATATGTCTTCTAAGCTTGGCTTCTTTTCTTGGGTATGTTGTTGGCCAAATCCTGGTGGTGGCTGCTTTTGTTGATTATAGGGTTGTTGCTGGCGTTTGAATGGTGGTTGTTGCCTTTGTTGTTGGTTATAAAAATCATTTCCTCCCCGCCAGTTATTTCGAGGTCTTTGGTAATCGAATCTGTCTCCGGATGAGTAACAAGCATCTGCTTTCTTGTTTCCGTCTTCATCGTAAGGACAGTCTTTTTGTAGGTGAGGACCGCTGCAGTTGTCACATCCTACCGTGATGGCATGGATGTTTTGATTCATTTTCTTGAGGTCTCTCCCAAATTGGTCCAGTCGGTTATGTATGGCTGACATTCCTTCCACTGCTTCTTCCTTTAGCTTCCTTCGACATGATGGATCTCTTGAGGAATGGTAGTGGTGGGAATGTTTAGCAAGTTCCTCAATTCTTTCGTAAGCATCAGTGGCGGTTAGGTTTATGAGTGGTCCTCGTCCGTCGAGTAATTGTCTGGTTTGTGTATTGATGCAATCATAGAACTTCTGTACTTTTTGATGTTTGTCCATATCGTGTTGTGGACAATCTTGAATCAATTCTTTGAATCGACTCCATGCTTGGTACAAAGTTTCATCTTCGTCTTGAAGGAAGTTTTGAATTTTTGCTTTCATTTTATTGATTTTGGAAGGTGGAGTGTATTCTTCAATGAAATCATCTTTTAATCCGTTCCATGTAGTGATGGAACCTGGAGGTAGTCTCTTCAACCATTTCTTTGCACCTTCGCGTAGTGTCATTAGGAAAATTCGTAGCATGATTGCGTCTGAGGAAATTCCTGGAATGTTGAAACAATCAGTTATTTCCGTGACTTGCTCGATGTGTTCGACTGGATCTTCTTCTTCCGTCCCTTTGAAAGTAATGCCTTTTAGAGCGGAAAGGTAATGGCCTTTAAGCTCAAAATTTGCATTTTCAGGAATTTTTGGGCGTATAAGGCTTGGTCCTGTTCCGTCTCGTGCTCGGTTGTAGTATGCTTTCAAGGTTGGTTCTGGTTCGTTTACTGGGGCTGCCATTTCTTCTATTGGTTCTTCTTTTGGGAATATGCTTCTTCTTGTTTTTCTCCTTATGTTAAATTCACGTTCTGGTTCGTTCAGTGCAGGTATGATGTTCGGTTGTGAACTTCGGGTCATAAACTGCACACTAGAAACTGTTTGCAAGTTGGGTGCGTCCTCTTTTTTTTTTAAATTATATTTTTTTATTAATAATAATAACAAATGGAACAAAAAGTTTAAAACCTTTAAAACCTTTATGTAATCAATCAGTTATAACAACCGAATATCTTATCAAATCCACTATAATGCATTGACTATCAAATAAAGAACGGCCAGGCAGGACAGTAGAGAGGCAGGACTCTTTCGGTCAATGACCTTTCGAAAATCCAACAACCAAACCGGATCTGTCTATTCTGACACCGTTCTCGTAAGTAGAATTACTAGCAAGATAGTTGGATTGATAATCAATTTAGTTTGAAACAACTAAGTAAATTGCAAGCGGGTCTTAAAATTATTTAGTAAACAACTCACTTGTAGTTGTTATGTCTTTAAAGTCTTAAATCAATTATTTACCTTATTATATGACTAGTAGACTTACGAGCAAGCATTACTCGATCATTTAATAGTATAGTGTAGGTAAGTAAAGGTATCGAATTTCCACAGGGAGTTATTAACTAACTTAAAGTCTCCAATTATCAATCAAACAATTTAGAGGCGAGTTTTAATGAAAACTCGTAAAACTTTGTTTTGAAGGTTTATAAAATAAATAGACGAAATAATAAATTAAAATGATCGTAACAACACGACAATAAAGAGATGATATGATCAAATGACAACAAGGGAAGCTTTCGCCTAGGATTTGTTGATTCATATAAACTTATGTTGACTAGTTTTGATTATGTGCAATGAGTTTAAATAGGTTGCATTAAGTGGTAGGATCATATGGTCAATTCACCAATTCTATGACTTCTAAATTAATTTAGCACAATGGTCATGCAACTAAATAACTTATAATCATGAATTATTAATACAATCTAGCATGCAAACATAGTCCATATCCTAATGGTCATAGTGACATGTTCATACAATCAAGGGTCATGAGTTGCAACTAAATGTGATATAAGTCTTATTTCACTAATCAAGTTTATATCTTAGATAACCTTCCTAGTTAAATGGTCAATAACTAGTCCAATGATATATGGTTGTCAATTACACATAACAATGGTTCATATGATCAATGCATTTAAATGGTCAATAAACTTAATCATATGAAGATGGTTATCAAGAGTACAAACCTTAATCACATTTAATATGTTTAGCATGCAAGTTACATATTCTAACCGATATTAAACTCGAATCAAGAACTAGATCAACACATATTTATATTAATGAATCAACATCACCTAGGCAAAAGCTACAGGGATTTAGCCTAGCATGGTATCAAACATACAACAACAATATGAAGAATACATGATAAAAGATACCAACCGGTTATAATCGATGAATCCTTGCTACAATGAAGATCTTAGCTCCTACTTATAATGAAAATAACTCTCAAAAACACTTATTCTATATGAAATGATGAAACACACCAGATATACTAAATTTAGAATGACAATTCTCTGATTTCTCTCTTGGTTTTTAGCCTTGGTTTCCAAAATGGTTGTGCATGGCCTTGTATTTATAGCTGGTGAATGCAACGGGCGCGGTGCTCCCAAAAGGAAGGCGCAGTGCGCCTAGTGGGGAATCTTCCCACCGCTGGCTGGCTTTATCGCTGGAAAGACCACGTGACATTTCACTTTTAAGATCGGATCTAAGGCGAGGTGCGCCCAAAAGTAGACAGGGTGCGCCCATGCACATGTTAGGCAAGTCTGTTGAATCATTGGATGAAACCACGCTCCATTATTTTAATCCCAAGTAGGCAAAAATGACGATTTCTGAATTCTTCAAAGGCGCGGTGCGCCTGTGGTGTGGGCGGGGTGCGCCCAAGCTGTACTCATTTTTGCACTTGGTTTCTTTTAAAGCTCAATTCTTTTGTGTAATCCGTTCCTTTGCTCCATACGTGTCTTTTTAGCTACAAAATGAATTTTTAAGCATATCAGGTATCTTTAGTTCATAAAATGTATGAAACTAAACTAAAATGACACTGATATCGCTCGGAAAATGTGTATAATTTACGCGATATCACCCTTAATGTTAGTTATTTTGGCAGCCTGCCATAAGGAATCGAGACTTTGACTGACTTTGCAGAACACCTAGCTGCTTCTGTGGACATAGTTTTCCCTGTTATACACGATACACGGTAGTTTTGGTGAAGATGGTGTTATTCAGGTTAAAACCATTCTTGCTAAATTATATCATATAAAAATTTTATAAACTTTTATAATGGTTATATTTATATTTATCTGAGGTTTTGGCTTATCATCGACTCTTCAGGAGGTTCTAGAAAAATCTAATGTTCCATTTGTTGGGACAAGATCAAAAGAATGTCGTACTGCGTTTCACAAGGTAAGATTACATTACTTGATCTTTTGTATTCTTTTTTCAAATGACTAAATGCAAAAAATAGCAACGTACTTTCATATTTTGTTTCACTGCTATATTTCTATAAAATTTTCCAAGTACAATGTCCTTATAAGAAAGAATTGAGAGTCCCATGCTATAACTGGATTGAGTTTTTCAGAGTACAATGCCTTAACAAGAAGACAATTTTAAAGCACAGTGCTGTAATAGAAAGAAATGAGCATAGATATTATGGTGATTCGTAATTAAACATTCTTTTCTATTTATATCCATTCACATGTCTTAAATTTTCACACAATAACGGAGATACATAAGGGTAAATGAGTAATTTTAGGCTGAAATTTTTCACAATAAAAAAACATGGTGTGATTTTCAATCTTTGAAGACGCAATAAGAAAAAAAATCGTGCGGTGCACGGTCTCCCACTAGTTTTGGATTCAATAAGTTGGAGGTTTTGTTTAATTTGTGCATTTATGGTATTTATCAGGTTTTCCCCATTGAAGTCGGTTACCCCCGTCTAATGAGATGTATAGGTGGGGCATTTAAGATGAATTGGCAGATGGAGACCATAAGTGGACTCCTAAGTGGCAAAATCTATATTTATATCTATATAACTCTTATAATAGAGGCTATCCAAATAAATATGGTTAAAGATATAGCTCTATCTTGCACCATATTCATTTAAAACTTCATAAACTCTTCAACTTATTCTACTTAATGGTTTGAGTAAATGAGATGTTTTGGCTATATAAGAACATCATTTTACATGCTTGGTTACTCTTAACAACATCATTTTCCATGTTTGGTTACTCTTAATTCCTTGTATTCTGTTTAAATTTCTTTTTGTAGAATGCATGGAAGTTTAGTACAATGGCATACTCATCTCATTTGTAAAAGAAAAAGTTCAATGTTGAAATATGTCGTGAGATATGATCTTCTTTTGGTATATCAAAGATTTGAATGTTTGAACTTTTCCATTGGTTTAAAACATGGTGATGCGTCTCTACGAATGTATCACAACCACTTTTGAAGAATTTACATTAATGAAAGGAAGCAAGTTAATATGCTTAGAGAATTTGAGCATTTCAAACATGAATAAGAATCTTATTTTCCATGCTTAGTTAGTCTCATTTGTTTTTCTTATCTTTTCAAATCTATATCTATATAACTCTTATGTAGAGTGGGTGGCAATGTAGGAGTTTATAGTCGTATGATGTTTTGCATTACAAGTTAATTTATTTTCGTTATATTGTTTTTCACTAATATATCATCATAATTGATCCCTTAATTTTCTTATTAATATTGTAACTGTTTTCATTCCTTTATAATTATTTTTAAATAAATCATTATAGCAAACCGTTCAATTTAAGATAGTTTTGTCTGTTCTACTTGAACAAATAAATAAATGTGCATGGTTTCATGGCTATCGATTATGATTTTTGTTTGTAGGAGGATCTTGTTCCTAATAAATAATTAAGGGTTCTCTTAAATTGTCGTGAATATGAAAAAATAACATTATTAGAAGCAACTAATTAATATGTCAATACCCTTGATTGTAAGAAAACTCAAATTGGGACCTATGATTGATCAAAACACTTATCATTTGACGGTCATTACTAATAACGAATGAGAGTTTGACAAATTCAATTCTTCTTTTAGTTTCTTGGTCTGAAAATTAATATTTTAAAATTCAAGAAAAAAAGATGAAATCGAACTAAATATAAGACAAAACTAAATTACTTAATTATTCTTAACATTAAATCTCTTTGTTCCAATTTGTTAATTTCTCAATCGTATTTGATTCTTAAACTTCATAATAACAACTAATCACTTTTAATAAAAACAAGAACGAAGTAAATATATTTAGTCTTTTTATTGAATTTATTTTTGCACAATTTATATAATAATATATTTTTATGATATCAATTTTAAAAGACTTAAATAAATTGCTCAAACGCAACTCTATGTATCTGTTTTTATTTTCAATCTCATTTGATATAATTTTTGAAAGTTAGAATGTCTGCGTCTTTATTAAATTAATTTTGTAATGTTAACCTATAAAATAAATCAACTAAAAAGAAACACCGTCACAATTTAGATATTGACGGAAGTGTAAAGTTTTTGTAGCAATTGCAATTGCTATTTCAATTAAAAGAAATTGATTAAATTGATTAACTAAACTAAAGTAAGTCTCATAAACATACATTAAATGTGATAAGTAAAACAAACATGTTATAATGGTAATAATATATAACTATTACATGGAATTTGAAGAGTTATAGTATTAAAATATATTTTAATACTTTATTATTCATGTCAATCATATTTAATGATTCTAATAAATATGAATTATGTGTCAAACTAAAAAGACTTTTGGGTTGTAGTTTTTTAATGTTATATAATCATCACTTGAAATTTTAAGAGTTGCACTATTAATATACATCTTCAATACAATTAATCAATTTTCATTACATTACATTAATGTAATTTAAGATATATATATATATATATATATATATATATATATATATATATATATATATATATATATATATATATATATATATATATATATATATATATATATATATATATATATATATATATATATATATATATATATATATATATATATATATGTTGAGCCACATGATAATCTAATATGAAAATTATAAGTTCATTGAATGTATTTTCTTTTTGTTGTATGAAAATTTATGTGTTTTGTAATAACAATGTTTAAAAATATGAGTAAATAGGAGCTTGATTTTTCTTTTATTTTTATATGTATTGTTCATTGAGAAAAAGAAATTAGAATTAGAATTTTTTTTTTTAATTTTGTTTCACAAATAAATCTCTAAAAACATATTAAGTTCACTTTTTAGTATATATAAAACTCTTTATTATTAAACTTTTAAAGCAAATTCATTAACTTTTAACATAATACACTTCATTTATTAGTTTAGATATATTGTTGTATATAAAACATTATCATTTTAATGTCACAACATTTTGAATTATTTATGTGATATATCTAATTTGTTAATTCAAATATCAAATTAAAAAAACTTAGTCAAAATATCAATTAAACTTATACAAAAATTTCAAATACTCTTTTCTTTAAATAGTTTGTAAAACCTAAAATGTATTGCCAAATTAATTAAAAGATGTCCACAAACAAGTTTTTTTTATAATCATAAAACTTTTCAAAGAGCTAGCTTTAGAAAAATAATTAACAATATCAATAATTAAAAGTAACATTAAATTAAAAAGTATATAGTTACCTTGAGAAAAATAGAATGTTTGATATTTAAAATAATCGTAATGATCAAAATAAAAAAGTTGGGCAAATATGTTTCTCTAAAATTAATTAACTGTAAAATTGTTAAAATTAACACTAAACCAAATCTTATATTTAGTTTTTTTTACACGCAACCCACGGTCATACATTTTTGAGATAATGTCATTCTATTATTGATGGTACAAATAATTAAAAGTAACCCTAAATAAAAAACTATATGCGATTTTTTTACAGGCAACACATGGGTAGAGACGAATGAGCTTATATAGTTTTAAAATATATCTCTATTATTATATGATTCAAAACGATATTATTTCAAAGTTTATAACAGTGACATTATTATTTTTGCTAACATATATTTATAAATACTTTAATCACGTAATTGTCGTCCGCGCAACGCGCGGGTATTCGCCTAGTAATAATAATAATAATAACTCTCACCCCCTTTATAACATCTTCCTCCTCGCAAGAGTTTATTAACGACATTATTCTTCTGCCACATAAGAATGCCAACATCCTCACCAAATCAATCTCCAATAGGGTTTCACTAGGCAAAAAGAATGGAGTAATCACATGCAAATGTGGTGATGTTTGTCCTATTTCTGTTTCAAGCACACCATATAACCCACGAAATAAATTTTGGGGTGCTTTAATATTATAAGGTAACAATGAAATTGATTTATTTTAGGATCCTAAACTTTTTCATGTAATTGGGGTTGCCCAACCTACCTTATTTTGTAGGTATGTGGAGGCAATTGTGGATTTTTCAAATGGGTTGACAACCAACACGGTTTCAAAGACTCAAACGAAAACTTACCTAATACAAAGCAAAGACAGATGGTGGCATTGATGCGGATGATTGTAGGGTTGTTGGTAGCTCTATTGTTCAAGCTTGTTTTTTTATATCCTATTGTGCAAGGTACCAAGCAAATAACCTCACGTGACTGTTGTAAAGAACATCTTTCGATATCTTCGTAAGATCACTTCATCAGGCTTGTGGTATCCAATCAACACAAGATTCTTCATTCAAGCATTTTCAAATGTTGATCTTGGTAGATACTTACTGATCACAAGAGCACAACTCGTGGTTGCCAATTTCTTGATGGAAAACTTGTTAGTTCGCAATCTAAGACACAAAATAGTGTCTCAATCTCAACAATCAAAGTTAAATACATGGCAACAAGAACTTGTGCATCTCGAATCATATGTGTAACGCCCCGATTTTCATATACCTTAAATGGTGTAATATTTGATAAAACTTAATGTGAAAAATCTCATATTTCAAAACCTTGTTTTGGTTATGACAAAAACGTTGTGGAGCAAAATCATCACTGTTAAAAACTTTTCTCACGACATTAAGTCATGTCTTAAAATTATGGTCCCAACAAAACAGATAAGTTTTAAAAATGTTTAGATAACTTCGAGGGTTACAACTCCATATCAAACTATACCATAGAAAGCAAGTTAGGATTACAAACCATTACATCATCCAAAGTTCACTTCATCTAAAATCCCAATTTCTTCGGGTCATCTACTTGCTTCTATCCATTGTGTTTAGAACATGGAATACATGACATGAAAATAAAGTTACATAAGACAGACTTATCTCGTCAGCTACATGGGTTTTAGACTCAAAAACATTATTGAAAATATTTCATAATCAATATCATATATTTGACACGTTTCTCTTCAAAATCCTTTGCAAAATAAGTCATATAAATAACATTTACTTTCCAAAATCTTCTTTACAAGTCAAGTCATATAAATGACATTTACTTCCAAAATTCTTTGCAAAATCAACTCATATAAGTGATTATTTATTTCCAAAACATCTTTAAAAGTAGATTCATACAAACAACACTTTCAAAGTAGAAGATAATTTATTTATCTTTTACACCTTAACATAGTTCATGCAAAAATGCAAGTATGCAATGCATGATTCGCACACTAATGCAGCTTACGAGCTTTCTTGTCCGCCTGATAGGGTCTAAAAGACCGGGTCCCTTTGGTAACAATAGCTTACGGTTAGATACCGCATCATAGGGTTTATAAAGACCGAAAGCTTACCAAAATAGGAGAACAAATCTTCCTATAATGTCCTCATAGGAGACTTCTACTTCACGACGGGAGGTACCATCCCAGTAGAGTCTTGTTGTCCCGTTACGGGGACATGTCCGGACCTCACTAACTCATATGCAATCACACTCTATGTATACATGTATTCACCATTTTTCTTTTATGCAAGTTAAGCACACAATCTCATGAGATGCATGTACAATAACATAAACATTAACAATTCAATCTTTCATAAACTTACATAAAAATTAATTCATCACAAATCATGTAACACATATAATCATTATTCATGTGAAAAGAAGTCATAACTTGAACACATAGTAGAATTGCTACCAAAACGTTATTTCATAAGCATAGTAGGCTTAAAGCCAAAGCATTCTTTCATAATTATCGTATAAAACTTTCACAATCAAAACATAAGTAGAAAGATTTGTATCATTTCGTATTCAAGAGTCACATAAAACCTTTATCAATACATTGTCATGTACCCCATAGTGGTAAAAAAAACTACATATACTCACCTTAGTAGCTAGGTACGTCTAGCTACACTAATACACATAACTCTAGTCATTCGTTGCTTCTAAGCCTCCTTCAATCTTTATTAATCTAATAGAATATTAGAACTTATTAGATAGCAAAACATACAACGTTTGTCTAATCATTCTTGAACTATTTCTAGTCATTATCTAATTCTATTCCAATGGCTAAGTGTAATTCCTAAAACATAATAACCATTTTGGACACTTTTACCCTTTTGTCCCATTTTGACCAAAAATGATATTTTCGGGTTCTACAAGGTTATTTCAACAACTTTCTACATTTTAACTCTTTATACGTTCACCACAGTGTTTAGATGTCAAAACATCTTTCATTTTACCCATTTACGTTTACTTGACCCTAATATGCTCATAGTACTTCATAAATGTTGTTCCATTTTAAATTTTATGTTCTCTTTTACACTATTTTATATATACTAAAGTTTTCTCATCAAAGGTTGAATTTACAATTCCATTCCAAATCTTTGATTCTCTTTTTTGTATATCATAAGAATCTTTGAAACTTATTGACAATAATTTGTATTAAGACCAAACTTATGATCCTTTTGATCAATTAATCAACACACATTCAAAATTTCATTCTTTATTCCAATATAAAAAATTCTTCCAACATGTAAAGCTTTACTAGTTTTTTTAGCCATAAACTTGAAATTTCGCTCAAACAAATTACCAAATTCGATATTTATCCAAGATGTATTAAAGCCCTATATACCAATATATATTTCAAACACTAAAACTTACTTACAATCCCTTTTTAAGGTCAATTTTGACCAAAACAGAAGAAGACAATGATACTAATAATCCTCTTCTAAAATCCCAAGATTCACAATTTCATAATCCCAAGAGTTTGTGTAACACCCGGCTTTTAAAACAAAAACACCCCTGAAAATTTTTCATTTTTAACAAAGGTTTCAGTACATAAAACCATAAACAAAGGGGTATATTTTTAATAAAAACGGGTACAAGTGTATCAAGGAGTATACAAATATAGTAACCTCCATATAAGCCGGGCTGCTACTGACAGCATCTACAAGTCCACTTCTTGAGTCACGGACTTTATCCTTACCCTTATTAGGGTTACGCTAACCTGCAGGGACATTTAACAAACGGTATGAGCTACAAAGCTCAGTGAGTAATCGTATCTGCAAATAACACGTATAAAAATGCATTCATATATAATTTCCTATATATGATAAATCTATTAACCGTATATCTCTGTCTGGATATCGGTCCCACACGCTTAGCCGTTCTGGCTAACCATATATGTCTTAGGATTGCCCATCCTATCGCATAGTCTTACGGGTTGTTATTTGCATACACTTCCGTCCCATATTTCCTAGTCATAATTGACCGCATCGTATTTCATGGCTATTTAAGCCGCACCCTGTGTCATAGCTATATAAGCTGCACCAAAACATTATCAATATATAAATCATAGCCCGAAGGCCGCACCAGTTTAGGTTCAGCAACCCGAAATCGTAGCCATAAGGCCGCACCGTCTCTATATAATAATATCATAGCCATATAGGCCGCACCAGTTTGATATAACATCCAGAATCATAGCCGTATAGGCCGCACCAGAATATCATACAATACAAAATCAAATATGGCTCACGGGTTAGCCCGATGTTGCCTTGGCTCACGGGTTAGCCCGCTGTTGCCTTGACTCACGGCTTATCCGGTCTTGTCTATATAAGTTTAACTCATCAAAATAAACTATGGCTCACGGGTTAGCCCGCTGTTGCCTAGACTCACGGCTTATCCGGTCTTGTCTATATAAGTTTATATAGATATATTGACTCACAGCTCCGTTCTTGTCTATAACAGACTCACGGCTTATCTGGTCTTGTCATATCATAGTGTATATATATATATATATGTATTGACTCACAGCTCCGTTCTTGTCATCGCAATGACTCACGGCTTATCTGGTCTTGTCTTTTACATATATTTTTACACTTGTCGTTTTCGTCCCTCGAAGTCGTTTCAACCTGTAACAGTTCAATCATCATATATCATATATGATATCAGTGAGATTACTCACCTGGATACTAGCTGCGTTTAAATCTCGGTTGTTTCTTGCCTTTACGTGCACCACAACCATTTTGTCCCATACCTATATATTCATTTATATACCAAATGATAATAGGTTAATAATCATTTCAGTTGACTCTACTACACAAGAGTCCTATACAATACCATTATAAACAATGCCTAGATAATAAACTTTACATTTACTATCTTTTTATGAATTTTACTATTCACCGAGGCATTCGAATCGATCTACAGTGCCCCCGAGGGGTCGAAAACTCAATATAAAAATTTTCCCAAACTTTTCAGACCATAACGAGCCTATGGTTCAAGTTTGAGCTAAATCGGACAAGCCAAACAAAAGTTAGCGTTTCTGATTCCCTGCCTTGGAGGCGCATCGCGCCCAAAGTGTAAGGCGCGTCGCGCCCAGTCCTTCGAGTCGCGAGCGACCACCTGGTCAAGTCGCGAGCGCTGGGCAGAGATGCAGAAACTCCGATTTTTAAGCTACAAAATCCCATTTTCTCCTATTAAGTCCTTAATACATGACTTAATCGATAGAGGATTGTTCCAGGTCAAAAACCATTCATTAACATCTAGTTTTAACCCATGGAAATCATATGTTTCAAACAATTTCCAAAAATTCCCGTTTTTGACATTTTGGTCCAAAAACCGAAATTCTTTAACATTAATCACTTCTACTGATTATTCTCATCATTAACAACATTTGGAACTCATTAGAACTCATTATAATCCACTGGATTATATAAACATGTATTCTAGGGTTCTTGAGCAAAGTTCCAATTTATCAAGAATAGCAATCTACTTTGCTATTTTAACATATGTTCTTACTACATGAACACATTTAAGCCCAGAAATCATATATAAACTCCATGGATTTCACTAAAATTGCAGATTTCAGTTTACCCACAAAACCCACCAAGAACACTTCAAGAACTTGGAATACTAACCTTGTTTAGCTTAGGAATCACAAATTCCAAGCTATGATTCCAATTCCATGCTTCAATCCTCATGAATTCTGCAGAAATCGCATCCAAGAAATCCTCCCGATGCTTCTGAAATGTTCAGCCACACATAGGAGAGTCAACTCTCCTATTTATACTTCCAGAATTTACATTTTTGGTCCCTAAGTTCCATTTCTTGAACTTTTACCACAATAATCAAGTTTTATCACAATAAAACTTTCTTTTCTTATACTTTTGCCACAACTAACAAAGTTTATGACAAAAATCAGATTTTACAACATTTTAAGTCCAAGACTCAAAATATTATTACAAAACAAGTCATTTTCTGTCCAAAAGACCAAATTACCCTTCTAAGGTAAAATGACAAATTTACCCTTTTTATTATATTTACATAAAAAGAGTGTCTTGGCGTTACAGTTTGTCCAATTCATGACGATTTTTACCAACAACAAACCCAAACTAATGTCATTCAATCCATGCATTTACATAAACTATTACCAAGTTAATTTCCTTCGTTTCATCGATCCTTTATACATCAAATTCAACATAAGTCTTAAAGTTTCACTTTCATGAAAACCAAATCTGTCTAAGTTCCAAAACAACTCAAGTGTTCTTGATTCTTGAAACAATTATCAAGCATGCATTCATTAATCCAAACCAAAACCTTACCATCATAAGTGTTTCTCGAATCCATAAAGTTTTTTAAACAAAAACCCAACTTCAATTTCAACATGCATGAAGAATTTTCGGTTTTAACAAACTAGGGTTTATCAAAATCGAAATATACCTTTGAAATATTCTGTCCTAGAACTAAAAATCTGAAATCATGGATGTTCTTTCCCCTTTTTATGAATTCCCTACTCAATCCATGTTCAAGACCCAAATCAACGCCAAATTTTTGACATGTATGTAAGTGTTTCGGTTCTAGTAATCTAGAATTCCAAAATCAACATCTACCTTTCAAGTTCCTATTAACAAAAACTGAAATCAGATATTAGAGCTGATACGTGCGAGAAATCGGGATAATACATCACCCTCATCACCACCTGTCGTCGCCATTACCGGTCCCTCACTAATGCCCACAGCCCGGACCTCCATTACGATGACAATAGCGCTTCAGGCACCGTTCTACATGTCGTTGTTGTTATCTCTCCCGTCTTCTCTCTGTCCTCTGTCATTGATTTTAGAAATCGTACACAGAGTCAATGTGTGTGTGGATGTTGTGCTTCACGACCTCAGGAGCCCCCAAGGCAGTGCCAATGCCGCTCTTCTCTACCTTTCCTTCTTCTGCTCTCGTGGTATCCGGTTCACGTGCCTCTTGCCCCTGTTCTCTCTCTCTACCACATGTCGTCCAACCATTGGCGGGGCTTTTATTTTTATTTCACCCGGTTTGTTTTTCGGCTATAACTTTTTTTTCTTTACAAAAAAAAATAATTCTAAAAAACCAAAGTTCTTAAAATTTAATTCTCTACAAAATGAGCACAATCATGAGAATTTGAAAAAATTATTTTTTTAGTTTTTTATTTTTATTAAAAACCCATAAAAATATTTTCCAAAAATTATGAAAATTTAAAGGATACTTCTACTCACTATACTAGTGACTTTTGTAAAAAGAACTTCTTATAAATAAGTTTTTGAAGTGTTTGTATTTTAATTTTATCAAATATTTTTTTATAAAACACATTGAAAACTTTTTATCCAAATTCAAAAAAGCAAATAAGATTATTCAAAATATTTATGATTTAGAAAATTTATGATTCAACATTTTATGATCCTTAATTTATTATGATCTAAAAATATTTTGATTCAAATATTTTATGATTTTTAATTATATCTTTTATGATTCAAAATTAAATGATTCATAATTTATAATGATCCAAAATTTGTTATAAACAAAAACTTTATTTAATTAATATATTATTGATCCAAAATCATGTCAATTAAAAATGATATGATCCAAAATACTTTGATTCAAAATATATTGATACAAAATTTTGTGATCCAAAAATAATATGATTCAAAGATAGTATTATCTGAAAATATTATGATGCTTAATTTTTTATGATTCAAAACTTTTATAATTGTTAAACATTAAAAACTCGAACATATATTTAGTTCAAAAACATAAAAAGGTAAAACAAAATAAAAAAATAAACCAAAAAATAAAAACAAAAACAAAATAACACTAGTAACTTGAAATATGTAGTAAAAAATTAAAAAATCAAAAAATAATAAAATAATAAAAAATTTAAAAAATAATAATAAATAATAACAAAACGAATAAAATAAAAAATAAAACGAAAAATATAATATAATAAGTGAAAATCGAGTATATATACATTTAAAAAAATTTAAAAATAAAAAAACAAAAAAGAACAAAAATAAACAAAAAAACCCACTTAAATGACGTTCTATGGACGTTCCTCGCATATGATTAGAGTATAGACTCTGTGTTACGTTCCACGGATGTGCGTCGCATGCGATCGTATCATGTCCAAGTATTGGGTTCGATGTTTGTGCCATTGACGAAGTGGGTGGTGGAGAATTGTCCTCACAGTCCTCACCATTTTTTAAGTCCTTACCGGATCCACACCCTATATATATATATATATATATATATATATATATATATATATATATATATATATATATATATATATATATATATATATATATATATATATATATATATATATATATATATAGAGTTAGGTTCTTTTAAGAACTCAAAAAACCCTGAGATCTTGAGAACTCTATATTGACCTTTAGATCAAAAAAAAAATAATGGCTGAGATCAAAGATGGCTTTATTGTAATTATTAACACATTTAAGGGTATCTTTGGTATGGATGAAAGCTGATAAGGGTATTATAGGGATTAAAAAGATCCATAAAAGTTAATCCCCTAAAATCAGCAAAATCAAAATTAAAAACCAATTCTCTTTCTCTCTCATATATCGAATCGTGAAAATGGTTTCCATCTTGACTCGTTCTCTCTCAAACAGCTTCTCCACCGCCAAAGAATCCGCCTCCTTCGTCGCCGTCTTCAATCTCGCTCACGTTTCCCTTCGCCGTCGTCGCCTCATTCGTCACTGTATTTAATTTTGTTGTCGCCTCCTTCACCGCCGTCTCCTCCTTCTCCGGCGATTTCAATCAAAAAAACCTAAATCAAAAACGGCATTCCAATCTCCGGCGACCTTCGCTGCTGTTCCGATTGGGCTAATGCATTGCAAACATCGGTTGTTGTTCCGATGGGGCTAATGTCGCAGATTAAACTAGGGTCAGGTTATTGTTCCGATGGGGCTAATCTCTCACTATCCCTGCTTCTCCTTCTCCGTTGACATCAACCTGGTAAGTCGACGAGGGTTTTCCAACAGCCTAATTGACGGGGGTTTTCCAATATCAGAATCATATTCTCTTATCTCTTCTCATCTCTCTGCTACCTACTCTTTCCTAGATGAAAACAAGATTTGATTTCTAATTTTTGAATAATCGATTTTTGAATAATCGATTTCTGAATAATGGTACACTGTGCGATTTTTGAGTTTCTTAGCTACTGATTTCTGATTTTCGATTGGCATGTTTTTTGTTTTTGCTTAATCCGAATTTTGCTTAATCTGATTTTTGATTCATTGGCATGATTTTTGATTCATTAGGTCTGATTCACTGCATATGCATAGTCAATGTAGAAGGTAACTTTCTATGATTTTCAATCTGATTCTCTCAAAGTTCTTAAATTTTAGTTGCAGATTCAAGTGTTTGTGTGGGTGATGAGTAAATCGCGACAATTGGATGGCCACCACAATTCTCTATTGATTCAACATCCATGATCAAGAGAAAATCACGATTTCAACAACCAGGTTCAAGAGATTTTTTTTTGCGTGTATTTGTATATGTATTTGTGTGTATCTACGTTTATTTGTCTATATATTTCAATTAAAATTTATTGTTTATTATTGTACATGTACATATGTGTTTGGCATATATGCATATGTGTATGTGTATATGTGCACATGTATATGTGTATGCCTATGGGAACATATGTATATATACACATGTGTATAGACATACGTATATATGCATGTGTATGTGTATATGTACACATGTGTATATGTTATGCATATATGAATATAGACATGTATTTTATGAATGTTTGTATGTATTATCCATTTTGTTCATTTATACATGTGTGTGCATATATGCATATGTGTATATGTATATGTGCACATGTGTATTCATGTATCTATGCATTTATGCATATGAATGTTTATACAAATTGTCAATTTACTCATTTATATATGTGCCTATGTGCATATGTGTATATGCATGTAAGTATTTTTTGAGGGTTTTTTTAATATGTAGTTTTATAAATGTATATATGTAACATCCCAAAATTTTTGAGTAAATTTAAAAATTTTTAAATGAAAACTTCAATATAAGAAAAGCCACTTAATTAATTTTCATAAAATTCCATAACTTATAAGTTTAATGAAAACACCCCAGGATTAACAGAAGTTAACGAAATCACAATATAGCGGAATATTAATTCAAAAACAGTCCTCCAATGAAGCAGCACAGTGTATACACGTCACGCCTTGCCATCCATTGTACCTGATGTACCTGAAACAGTAGTTTATATAGGGAAAGGGTAAGCCCGGAGCTTAGTGATTTCCTCAAAATACCATACGATCCATCACATAACATACAACACACAATAACCATTCATATGTCTGTGAGACTCACGGGCTATCCCTGCTCCGCCTGAAGACTCACGGGCAGTTCCCGTTCTGTCTTATCGCTCGCAGGCTTTTCCCGTTCCGTCTAATGACTCGCAGGCTATTCCCGTTCCGCCTATTGGCTCGCGGGCTATCCCGTTCCATCCACAAACAATCATTATCATAGCAATAATTCATACAATTATCATAACAGGTAAGATCACCTTAGTCTAACATATCTTTCTTCCTACGCATGCAATATCACCTATAGTATAGTGAGAAGACTCACCTGATTGTAGTTGACTATATCGTTTATCTTTCTCGCCTTTGTATTTCCTTTCAACTTTAACTGTTAACATAATAATAAATCTATCATTTCTTAATCCTTAACTATATTATAGTCGCATCATTAAACCCTTCAATAATTCCAATATGATACTCCATGATTTATCAAGTAAAGAACGACCAGGTAGAAGATTAGATGGGGTGGCAGGATCCTTTCAGCATTTTAGCCTTTCGGAAAATCCAACAACCAGGTCCCAAGTAATCGGCCTAGTCACCGTCCTCGTAAGTAAATCAATCGGTATTATATTCGGAAATTACGAATTGTTATAATAACGACATTTTAAGGTTTTTGTTTACTATTGTTAGAAATTAGTATAATATAACATATGTTATACTTATTAAATATTCTACTTCTTAACACAAAAACTATTTTACAATACCTAATTAAGCTATAGAAAAGTTTGTAGTTACCTTATGACCAGTCGTCGGAACCTATAACTTCTTCGCTAGGCTTTTGAGCTTCCTTCCGCTCACTTCTTACACTCTAGTGCTTAGAAACCTCTATATATTGGATTGAGATTTGTTGGTGTGGTTTATGAGATGTTTTGGGGGGTATTTATACTTGAATTCTTGAATAAAAAATGGCATGACACTTTTGACAAAAGATTTTAATAATATAATTTTGTTGAAATTAAAGGCCTTCTAGAATCAGTCTGTTCAAGATTGGTTTAGCCGACTTTAAACCCATGAAATTCACGTTTTTATTTGATATTCCAGAAATTTATCTCAATACCTTTCCAGGGATGTATTTTACGTATTTATACGATTTTTCTATGATTTATTATGAATTTTTGAAAACAGACTATCTAATCTGTCAATTCCGAACGAATCAGTAAAGATTGCATTTTTTACCATAGATAATGTCATTTTCAAGCTTACTATTATTTTTGGTAATTGTACTAGACTCAATTTGTAAACTTTGTGCACTGGTTTGAGGTCCAAACGATTTTTCTAGAATTAATTATGATTTTTCTAAAAACGACACAAAATGCTGATTTTCATATGAAATTGTAACTAAAGTTTTTTCTTAGCTTTATAACTACCAATGATCATATAATTCCTAACACTCTTATTTTAAGTATATGTTATAATCAGGATACAGGTCTTACAATATATGCATATATGCTTATATGCATATAAATGCGTATGTGCACATATGCATATATGCATATATATGCAAAAATAGATGTGCATTTGTTCATATGCGTATATGCATTTATGTATTTATTTTAATGATTTTGAATATACTTGTATATTAATTTTTATTAATGTTATTGCAGATTTTGGAGAAGTTATGGAGCAAATTGAAGAAATGAAAATTGAAAAGAGTTTTATTAATTTTTATTAATGTTATTGCAGATTTTTGTTGTACTTTTTATATTTTTTTGTATGTAATGTTGATTATTTTTCGTTGTACTTTTTAAATTTTATGTATGTATCGTTAAAAACAGTTGTATATTATTGTTTATAATAAAATACGTTATTCATTTTTTACATTTAGATATTAAAAATACGAATACGTATATATGTATTGTGAAAATATGCATATATGCATTTTCGAGTATGCATATATGCATCTGCGAGTGTGCATATATACACATGAAATACACTAATATGTTTTTTAATTTCGAATTTTTTTTAAATTCATAATTTCTTTGTTTTTTTCAAATTTCAAAAATTCTCATATTTAAAAAAACGAAAATTTGAAAAATCAAATTCCAAAAACATCTGATTTAAAAAAAACGAAAATTTGATTTTTTTTAAATTTGAAAATTCAAATCTAATAGGCTTGATTTTAGGAATGGTTATTTTGTTGCCAAAATTAAAAAAATCAGAATTAAATGAGATTTTTGGTAAATGACTATCATGTCCTTTTAGGTTCTAACCAATCAGAATGAGTTCTCAAGATCTCATGAATATTTGAGTTCTCAATAGAACCTAACCCTATATATATATATATATATATATATATATATATATATATATATATATATATATATATATATATATATATATATATATATATATATATATATATATATATATATATATATATATATATATATATATATATATATATATATATATATATATATATATATATATATATATATATATATATATATATATATATATGAGAAAAATGAATATACTGTTGTTATGTATATAAGCTTGCGTATTAAACATCCAATCTAGGCAGTTAATCGCGCGCTATAGCGGCGCTATAGCGGTTATCGACCCTCCACCGCTATAATTATTTATTTAGCGTTCCAACTTCGCGCTGCCGCTATTAGCGGCGATATTCACCGCAATTTTACGCGATTTAGGCAACCGCTATTGCAGTTTTCGCACGCTATTTAAAACTTAAAAACTTTGACTAGGGTACACCTTTAAATAAGAGGCACACCCAGTTTAAAAACCTTTTATTAAACCAATGATCGAGACTAACCCCATCAGGCTATCACGCAAGGCTTAATGAATGAAATCCCTTGTCTCCAAGGCTATCTATTTATAGTAGAAGGCGTACCCAATACTTTCTTCAATGAGGCGATGTGGGATGGTTTAAAGGCAAAGAACCAACTTTATTCTTATTTCTTTAACTTCATTCACATCCCTTCATTTTTTTTTCTAGACTTCATCAGATAAATGGAACCAGTTACTCGATTGCAATTCCATCCCGAATCAATTTTCACATCCGTTCAGGTTCGAAATTTTCACATCGATTGCTCGGTTCGAAATTTTCACATCCGTTCAGGTTCAAACTCCAAAGTCCAATCCCGAATCAATTTTCACATCGATTGATACTCGTTCAGGTTCGAGTTAGTTCAGTTTGCATTCCGTTAGGTTCGAGTTTGAATCAATTTGCAGGTTCGAGTTAGTTCAGTTTGATACTCGTTTGAATTGATTGCAATTTTCACATCCCGAATCAATTTACATTTCGTTAATTGTTTGATTGCAGACATCGATTTACATTTCGTTAACATCGATTTGCATTTTTAGAATCAATTTGCAGTTGGAACCTGCTTCGATTCCATGGAAAACCGATCACAGAACCTGCTTCGATTTTAGTTTGATTGCAGACAGAACCTGCTTCGATTTGTGATACCTGCTTCGAATTGTGTGTGTATTTGTATATATGTTTAATGATTTTAGATGTTTTTTCTTGATTCCATGGAAAACCAATTACGGATTCCATCGAATTGTGTGTGTATTTGTATATATGTTTAATGATATGTATGTGGATTTGTATTTTGTTGGGATGTTTTGTCTCGACTAGCTTAGTTTCCTTGTATAAAAATGGTTGAAGCTATATCAAGAACCTGTATAAAAAATGGGTGAAGATATATGCATTCAAGGTGTTTGGTCAAATGCTTGAAAGAAAATTTTGTATATATGTTTACATAGTGATTGTTAATGAATGAAAAATCTAGTTAATTAGCAATAATCAATAAGAAATTAGATGTATTACTGATATAATATAAAATTATATATAATATAAAAAAACGCTATACCACCACTATACCACCGCGAGAACCGCGATTTCGAATATCGGTCATTGACCGCTATTTGATTTCCGACCGCGATAACTGCATAGCCTCCAATACGATGTCGTATTACATGTATATCGCTTATTTTCTTATTCTTGTATTATTTCTTTCTTGATTTTATGATCGACTCAACAATTATTTAACCTCAATCATGTCTTTCTCTTTCAACAATTCTTTAGTCCCGATACGACTTCCTGATGATCTGAAGGAAGAAGAAAGAATCATTGAAGGAGGAAGACCCGATCGGGATTAAGGAATTATTGAGTCGAACGGAAATTCAAGGAAGAAAGAATACGAGAATAAGGAAATAATAAAAAATACATGTAACCCGACGTCGTATTGAAGGTTTAGTACGCAAGCTTATATACCTAACAACAGTAAATTCAATTTTCCATATATATATATATATATATATATATATATATATATATATATATATATATATATATATATATATATATATATATATATATATATATATATATATATATATATATATATATATATATATATATAGAGTAAATTACACGGATGGTCCCTGTGGTTTACCAAAACTAACACTGAGCACCCAAGTATTGGATTTACACTAGATGAGTCACTAAAGTTTCGTTAAACAAACACATTGGTCATTGGTCTATATAAAAAGACTTTTTTGCCTTTTTTATTTTCTTTTTTCTTTTTCTTTTTATCCTTTTGTTTTTTTAATAAATAGAAAATAAAAAACCACCCCACCCCCACCCCCACCCCCACCCACCCCTCTCTCTCTCTCTCTCTCTCTCTCTCTCTCTCTCTCTCTCTCTCTCTCTCTCTCTCTCTCTCTCTCTCTCTCTCTCTCTCTCTCCAATCCAAAAAACCCACTCCAATTCCATTTTCTTCTTCCTCATCTTTAAAAAGATAATAAAAAAACACACGTACGACAAAGAAACTTGTATTAATATATTGAAAGAGACCCAAACTCACAATTTGAGTGTTATTAATACTACGTTTGTGCAATGGTTTCGAATGGATTATACCAATCCAAAGTGGAATTATAAACATCAGAAATAATGAATCGAAAACAAATATAGTATAGTTCGAAACAATATGGTGAACCGAACAAATGTTTAGGTTTGTTTTAATATGAAAATACAAACATGAAACAACATAATTTCAAGTTTAAGCTTTTTTAAATGTTTAAAGAGCCAATGAACGAGGAGCTAAATTTAGAAAATATATTGAATCAAGAACTAAGGCTAAAACTGGTTTTGGAAAAGAATTCTACAAATCAACAAACCAAACGCAACATTGCTACCAGGACTTGTACATTTTGCATTTTAATTTGTACATTGTTCTGGATTTGATTTTTTAGTCTTTATAGATTACTGTGTGCGAGAGAATATATACTACACAAGAACCGAGCTTCTTAAATCCTACAATGACTACTTGTACGCGATTCGAGGGTAGTGGGAATACAATTAAGGCGAAAGGATGATTTGAGTGGATCTTTCTGAAAACGGGGAAACAATAAGAGAAAAGTGTGAAGCTTTTCACAGTCGATACGAAGATGGTGTAAAACACTTGTTTCCTTTACTTCTAGGATCTCAATCACCGGAATGAGATCCAAAAAGACGATCGAGAAACGGGAAAAGGAGGGCTGAGTGGGGTATTGGGGTGTGTCCAGTGGGTTCCGGGAGGTGGCAAACTGACAAACTGTAGAAGTTTGATTGCTTGGCAATGGAGGAATCGATGTGTGAAGATTGATTGTTTGAGTTGCAGGTGAGATGAGGAAGAAGAAGAAGTAGGTGGGGTGGGTTTTTTGGATTGGAGAGAGAGAGAGAGAGAGAGGTGGGTGGGGGTGGGGGTGGGGTGGGGTGGTTTTTTATTTTCTATTTATTAAAAAAACAAAAAGGTAAAAAGAAAAAGAAAAAAGAAAATAAAAAGGGCAAAAAGTCTTTTTATATAGACCATGGACCAATGTGTTTGTTTAACGAAACTTTAGTGACTTATCTAGTGTAAATCCAATACTTAGATGCTCAGTGTTAGTTTTGTAAACCACAGAGACCATCCGTGTAATTTACTCATATATATATATATATATATATATATATATATATATATATATATATATATATATATATATATATATATATATATATATATATATATATATATATATACTAGCTGCGTACCCGCGCAATGCGGCGGCGGCAAATTGTTCGCTCCGCTGAATAGTTGTCGGACGATTTTCATTTTTCTTGGTTCTGATTTTGGTTTACTGATTTTGATTAAGAGGATCGAAATGCAATTTCGATGGCGGATCCGGTGGTTTCCCCAGTCAAGAAGAAGATTTGGGTTGTGTTATGCGTTTGTTGGGGTGGCGGTGCTTCAGGTAGGGATTGTTCCGAAAGAGATCTGTAAGTTTGGGTTTGGGTTTGGGTGTTGATATGGATTGATTTTGGGTTTGTGCGTAGATATGGATTCCATCATATTTTTTGACGAGATAAACTTTAGATGGCATGATTCCAGCATATTTTTTGACGGGTTTGGGTTTATGTTTGTAGATCTGAGTTTGTAAAATGAATGAATTGTATATTATTGTTTGTAGATCTGAGTTTTTTAATCTGCATAACCTTTACAGGTATCCGGAGATAAAGAGATATAAGTCACTTGTACATTCATGTTGGATTTTGAAGACAAAACAGAATAACCATCGATTTGCATCTCTGATATGTCTGTGCTTCATAAATTCAAAAGAAAGGTACGCAAACTGCTCCTTTGCATTCATTGTAGATTTGGAAGACAAATTAAAGAGCCATTAATTTGCATATCTAATTTTAATCTGATTTGTCTTGGTACAAAAATCCACTAATATAAATTTATGATAGCAGATATGATTCAAGAAATCTAAAAACAAAATACAAAGCAAACAAACAAACGGAACTGGGTTTTTTTTACTAAAGCTACTATACAAACAAACAAAATATAATATTGCATTCAAGTATCGCTGATACTTTTTGTATGTTAATAACATCAGTAAATTTATTGTACTTGATAATATTACAATTAAATATTACTGGTACCATCTAAATGTTACTTATTATATTTTTCAAAATTTCAAAAGGTTTGATACCAGTAGATTTTTTTTCAATAGAATATATAAATATTATAAACATTATAAATCAAAACATTCATGCATGAGATAGATAACAAATCAAAATAAATGACGAAATTGTGTACTTTTGGAATATTACAGAATTTCATACAAAAAATTGCAAGCTCTGGTATTTCAAATGAAGAACAATGAAGAGATGAAGACAAAGAACGTCCGATGGTAGCTTGTTCAATTAGTGATTTGTATTTTTTTCGGGTACATATCATATTCAAATAACATGTATATGGAAATGTCAATTCTATTAAAGATGATAATGACAACAAAATAGATGGGAAAATTTGAGGCCAAATTGATAGCACATAGTCTCTTTCGATGCATAGTTTTGGTGCAATGGTTAATTCATTTGATGATCCATTTTTGAAAGAACATTTTGATAAATAATTCATTTAAATTTTTCTTGGATCTTTTTGAAACCCGCACGACGCTGCGGCAAAAAATAATTCGTCTCGGTGAATAATTTGTGGGTGTCGATTTATTTCATTTTGTCATAGTTTTCGGACGGTGTTTAGTTTCCCTTCGGCTAATATTTGAGCATGGAATAATCTTTTTTCGGTAATTAGTTTAATTTGAAAAACATGTCAAGTTTAAATTGATTTAGGACCACTCAATATGAACCTACATTCAAAATGACAACAATAAGTGACAACATTAAACCATGTAATAAATTAGATCCACTATCAACAGTCAAAAAATCATCTATGGTTGAAACTTCTAATAAACCTGCAAATGTTAATTTGAAACAATCACAAACTTTGCTTCTACAATTTTAAGTGCAACAAAAGGTAAATATACAAAAAAAAATTGAAATTTCCCCTACAACAATGTTTGCACAGGGTAAATAAAAAGTAGGATGACACAAGTCACACCACTCTCGACCAAATCAAGTACATCGTAAATCTCTTGCTAAAAAGATGAGGTAATAAGTGGACAAACTTTATTACAATTCGAATGTTTTTTTTTTTTTTAGAAAAAGCAGAGAGTGGGAAACAGCAATTGTAGCTATCAATGTTTTAAGAATATAATATATAACACGAGCTTTTAAGATTATTTAAATTTAAAATTTTCAAACTTTTCAAATTTTCAAAATTTACAAATTTAGAAAATTATATAAATTTTCAAATTGAGAAAATTATAAAATATTCAAACTTTTTAAAATTATTCAAATTTTTTTTCAGATTTTTCAAATTATTCAAAAATTTTAAACTTTTTAAATTATTAAAATTTTCGAAATTTGAAACTTTTCAAATTATTCAAAATTTTCAAATTCTAAAAATTTGAAAATTAAAATTTTGAAAATTTTATATTATTCAATTTTTTCAAAATTTGAAAATTTTTAGATTTTCCAAATTTTTCAAACTTTTAAAATTATTCAAAATCTTCAAACTTTTAAGATTATTCAGTTTTAAAATTTTTCAAACTTTTTAAATTATGTAAATTTCCGAAGTTTTTAAAATTTTCAAATTATTCAAAATTTTCAAATTTCGAAAAATAGAAAATTTTCAAAATTCAAACAAAATAAATATATAGTATCTCCTTATTTATTTCAAAAGGTACATAATAAGATATGTAGACATAACCATACATATACGGATGAAATTACAAAAGCTATCAAAAGTAATGATGTCATCGATTCTTGTTTCTAATAAAGAGAAAAAAATCATAAATAATATTGAAGTTTTATGCCATAAGTCCAAAAATTATGGTCACCTAGGAACAAAAGAAAGCCCTTGCAATACATGATTACCACCACATTAACTATAACTCAAGTTTAATATCTCGAGTGGAGGCAGCAATAGAGAAGACTCCCCTTCGGATTTTTCGATCATTCCTTTTTCTTCTAGCATTCTATGCCAAATCAATGTAGATAACAAACAAAATTAAGTTGCTATTTGTGTGATAGGCAGATCCACTGTAGCTCTTTAAGGTTCCTCTCTTCGCCTAGATTCACACTGTAAAAGGAATTGATAAGCATCCATCAAGATGGCTATTTATTGCATCTTACAAATTAAAGGCATTGTACTTAAGAAATTCGACCCAATTAGATCATCATACTTATAAAGAATAAGACAGGTTACATGTTGACCAACACCAAAGCATCTTAGACTGTAAATGTTTGATCTCACATCAAATAAATTGAGTTAGATTCCCAATTCTCTTATATCTAACAGTATAATAAGAATGTATTTGTTTCACAAAAAATATGAAAGCTGTTAGGCTTGAGCTGATTAGTATCAAACAATATCAAGAACTGATTACCTTTAAGTGGTCAACCAAGGATCAACCATGATCCTTTTCAATGTAGCAGAAATTCTATGCTTCCCTCTTGTATTTGCTGCCACCAATCTTACCTGCTATGATCTTTCTGTTTGCATTTTTCCCTCATTGTAGTTGAGAAATAAAAAATGTAATTGTAAAACCTAAATATATAATTTTCAGTCTTCTCCCCACCAGATCCGAACAACCCTAGTTCTCTACTGAAAAAAGATAGTTTAAAATATGATATAGATATCATCATATAATATATATTCTAAAACATTTTAAACAACACTTAGTGCAGGTACCTGCCTCTACACTTCATGAAACTCAGTTATGAATCAAATTGGAGGCCAACACAATGGATACGCTTTGGATCAACCTGTAAGGCCAACACAATGGATATGCTTTAGAAGGGTAAATTCGGTAAAGGTACAACCTAAAAGAATCAAAAAAAGATTTTATATGATATTTAACCTTTCGGAAAAGGCTTATATAAATTATATATAATGTTCGTTTCAGATGCATACCGCAAAAGCAGAGGTAACAGGGAGCAGTGTAACTGATCCGTAAAAGTAATTCTTGTGAACAATAGTCCCCCTGCATATCATCAGAATGTACCAACATCATATATACAATCTTAAAAAATTAAGTTTGACAATTAAAATGTTTTAAATTATACAGGAATCAGTACCTCATGGCAATATGCCTTAACCTTCGGCGAACAAGTCTTGCATTTAAGCTTCAATTAAAATCAAACACAAAGATATCAGCATTTGGGCTTAATACTTAGGTCGTATCAAACAAATCGCACATCTACCAAATTGATTTCGTAGTTTTGAACGATGATTCACAAGACAAAATGAAGACACCAAACGAACCTTGATGGGAAGACAACCTCCACACCAGTTAACTGCTTGGGAATGGATTTCAAAAATATCTCAGACGGCTTAACACGCGACAAGAGGCTTAATTCCACACTACATTAGAATCAAGAAGAGGAAGAAAAAGGGTTAAAATCAATCCCTGATAGGGAAAAGGTAGTGCATTATAACATTATGATATAAGATCATAGTTGTTATACCCATGAATCTTGCTCTTGAAACTGCCGGGAGGGGCCTTCTCCAGACCAGACCAAGCTTTATTCATCTAAGTAGTGTAAAAAAGTTAAAGAAACTATGAAGATCAAATTAGAAATTAGGGAGGACGAAAAAAGAGAATAGAACTACCTTATTAGCAACAAAATCAACACAGAGCTCGACATTAGCGGTAGTTGCTTTCTGAGATGACGAAGAAACCTTTTTCCATAGCTGTTTAAATGTAGCCGGAGATTGTGATTATTGAGCTTGAGCGGTCAATCGATCTGATAAAGCACCAATTCTTTCCTTTGATTGGAAACACTAATAATCTTGCTCTCATCTTTGATCCTTATGTATTCTAAGCCATGAAACGATTAAAGAGATTTTTAACGGCGACTATAGAAATTGCATATTAACGGTTAAAGAGATTTTCAACACACATAAAAACGAATCATATACACACAGATTTAACAAACAACCAAAAAATCGATTCAAAATAGATAATCAACTAAGAAAATAAGATAAAAACGTACCTAGATTCATAAACAGAAAACTGATAACGAATATTGGATCGTGCAATGGATGTTGTTAGGCGTAGATCTAGGGTATTCTTTTGGATGCTGAGATGTGTAGGAAGAGTGAAGCGGTGACCGTGGGGACGAAGGAGATATCTGGTGCGATGGCTGACGGCTGATTGTGGTTGCAACAAAAACACTTTAGAAAGTGACAGAGATGGAGATATCTGGTGCGATGTACGATGGGGACGAAGGAGGATTGAAGGGTTTTTTTTATTAAGAGATGTTGGTGACAGAGAAGATGGATGGTCAAATAATCCTACGGTTGAAAAGTTACAGGTTGGCAATCCATAGTCACCACGCTGGCAATCCATGTGAAGTGTGTTTTCACTTGTGTAATACGCGTATTCACATATGCAGCCAAAGTCTCATGCATTGAAGTCTTGTACAGTCTTAATTTTTAAGACTTTCATGCATAAAAGGGTTGTAATTTATATATGGTTTATAGTATAGTATAGATATATATATATATATATATATATATATATATATATATATATATAACAAAGAGTATATGTAATAAAACTGAATGTTTTTCAATTTTATTAGTAGGCTTTTCGTACAAACTATAACTTTTTTTTAAGAGTTGAGTTGTTATTGCCTTTTAACACCTCCTAAATACAGAAGGCACAAAGGTACCTAATATATCTAGAACAAATTGAGCCGGCGGGTATCTAAAAATTCCCAGTACGACATTTCATACAATTGTTTTTTATTCCATTTATTATCATAGAAACAAGATAACAACTACTATTTAAATCCTTATGTCGGCCCACTGTTTTATACTGTCAGATTATGTATCGAATTTTTATATCTTTTTAGTAAAATTTTAGTCTTTAATTTTAAGATATGTGACATGTAAATCATATATATAATAAATAGTTAACGTAATATTTTAAGAGCATTATAATGTAAGAACTTTTTAGTTTAACTTATTTATGAAAATAACTTGACACATCCACAAAAGATTTTCCATTAACTTATCTATGACCCAATGATTTGTATTTTTTAATTACTTTTTTTTTTTGTCATTTATGGGACTCATCTATTTTTTATTTTTAAAAAAAAAAGCTTTCATTGAGATTTTAACTGTGCAAACTCTTGTAAAAATGCTTAGAATAAAAAACTCTCACAATACGACTATACGAGCCAGCCTTTGTACATGCTAAACGTCTAACATTTGACAATTTCTACGAGCATAACACATCTATTTATCATATATATGATTTACATGTCACATAATCCCGACTTTGTGATATGTAAGGTATTTTTCCAAAATTGCTTATCATTATAGAATTTAAATTGGACGCTGATTGTTGTATACAAATATTAATATTGAGAAGATAAAACAAAAGAAACTTAAAAAGATTAAGCAAAGAAGCTTAAATTTTGAATAATGTATAACTTTTAAGTTGTAAACCATGACTTTAAGTTTGAAGAAAATTTATTAAGTTAGTCTATTATTTCAAGTTTGAGGTTTACAACTACCATTTATTATATGAAATTTAATAATTATTAAAGCGTGTTCTTGTAGCAGCTTACAACTAGAAAAAAGAAAGGGGAAAAAAGATGTTCTAGTAGCATCTTTGAATAAAAAACGTGGGTCAAACATTACATAAGTTGATAAAAGTGGTACCGTACTTCTAACACTGCACGACAACCGTGTTGCCTGATTTTCTACACAACCTCCTAAAAAATAAGTATCACGCTCCCAATTTGTTTACGAGGGTTGGTTTGATTCACATATTACAAATTTCTGATGCATCTAATTTTGTAAAATTTAATAGGTTATTTATAGAAAAGTCTCGATATTTTGGAGAAATTAATGAAAAAATCCTAAAATAGTTTTTTTTTAATAGAAAAGCCCAAGAAAATAGAAAAATTATTCAATTTAACCTTTTTTACCGGCTACCGGTAAAATGGCTAAACTGAATAAATTTACCAGTTTCCTGGACTTTTCTGTAAAAAAATTATTTTGGGACTTTTTCGTTAATTTCTCCAAAGTATCAGTTTTGGTCCTTAATAGTTTTGGTCCTTCACAATTTTGGTCGTTAACAATTTTAGTCCCTAATAGTTAATCCTTCACAGTTTTGGTCCTTAACAACTTTGGTCCTTTACGGTTTTGGTCCTTAACAATTTGGTCCTTCACAGTTTGGTCCTTCACGGTTTTGGTCCTTTACAATTTTAGTCCTTAACAGTTTTGGTCCTTCATAGTTTTGGTCCTTAATCCTTAATTTTGTCCAAACTACAGGAAGGGATAAAAATTTCAGAAAGTCATGGAGAGGTTATGTGACACAAACGATGTTCTTATACAGGCCCTATGTACTCAAGAAAATCGTGGGCATGTACGTGGGATGGGAAAATATGTAACCCAGCACCAATATTTTTTTTGGCCAAGATCATTAAACACACTACATGGACAATGAGAAAAAAGTATTGGTGCGGGGTTACATATTTTCTCATCCCACGTACAAGCTCACGGTTTTCCTGAGTACCCAGGGTCTGTGTAAAAACATCGTTTGTCTCACATATAACATCTCCATGACTTTCTAAATTTTTTAGCCCTTCCTATAGTTTGGACAAAATTAAGGTTTAGGGACCAAAACTATGAAGGACCAAAACTGTTAAGGATTAAATTGTGAATGACCAAAACTGTTAAGGACCACAACTGTGAAGGACCAAACCGTGAAGGACCATAACTGTGAAGGACCAAAGTTGTTAAGGACCAAAATTGTGAAGGATTAACTGTCAAGGACTAAAAGTGTTAAGAACCAAAATTGTGAAGGACCAAAACTGATATTTTGGAGAAATTAACAAAAAAGTCCCAAAATAATTTATTGACAGAAAAGTCCAGAAAACTGGTAAAATTATTCAGTTTAGCCCTTTTCTGCCGGTAGTCAGTAAAAAAGGGCTAAATTGAATAATTTTACCGGTTTCCTGGGCTTTTCTGTTCAAAAAAAAATATTTTAGGACTTTTTCGTTAATTTCACCAAAATATCGAGACTTTTCTGTAAATAACCAAATTTAATATGCATTTAATTGCCAATAAATGAAAAAAGATTTAATTTCACTCCTTCGTTTAGTTTATATATAAAAATTGTTGTAGTTAAACAGAACAAATTCCTGATTATAATTGTTTCTATTGAGTTAAATGTTTTATGTATTAGAAAATATATATATAAGAATCGAACGCTATAAATATTGAAATTAATACTGAAATTGAGGAATGAAAATGGTTCCTAAAAAAATGGGATATTAAAATGCCATGTGGCATGTTGAAAGCGGTTCCTAAATTACCGAAAAACATTAAAAAAATTTAACCATAAGATGTCACATGACATATTGACGATTTGAAAATACATCAAATAGCATCCTAAGTTATTTATCTACTAGATATAATAGATAACTAGTGGGGCCCCGTGCTCCGCACGGGTTCCGATGCAACAGTGCTTTTGGGAAAACAGAATGTACGATTAGTGAGCAAATATAAACTGCAAATAAAATTCATTATTAATAACCTTCAAATCCATCATCTTTAAACAGAAAAGCTTCAATTGACATACAGATGTGAATAACACCCACCTGCAATACGATAGAAAAGAAAATAGATGTAGTTTGGGTATCTAAAGAATAAAAGGACATATATACCCTTTGCGATCTTCATATCCTCTTGTTAAGATTATCCACCGCCGCAAGTACTCCTTGCTCGTTCATAGCAACCACCTCATACCCATCAGGCAACTTCACAGCCTCATCAACATCGCTCATCCACACAAATTGCTTATAACCAATATCATATTAGTAAACTCTCCGACATTAAAAATGACAAATATACCCTAAAGACACGTGTGCCACCTGATAGCTGCTCCATATCACTGAAACACTCTGTAGGTGGCATAGCAGTGTACTTGATCCCATGTAAAAACGGTTCATCGTCGAGTGAGACATTTCTTCAAACACTTGATATGCATCTAATTACTGATTTTTTTCATAAAGCAACCTTATTCAAATGTACCTAAATTTAATGCCATAAATTCGCACAGAAAGAATATAGTAAAGAAAGGAGTGCATACCTTTTGATTGCCATTTTTGCTCCACATTGTTGATGAACACTTTGACGATGCTTCTAAAAAAGAATTATTCGATCCTGTAATCAGGCTTGGTGATGAGGCACGATCACTACATCCAAATATGCAACTCTACTGGACTTTGATGCAAAACACACTAATTAAGCTTCAATCAACAAATCCAATAATCCTATAAAAGTACCAGTGCCATACTGAAATCATATGCAAACAATTAATACAACATTTAGCTAACTATACCAACACTTGAACTCGACTGAACTACCAAAAAAATTTTAAAATTATATAAAGAAAAATCAGTATTGAATATAAAGATAATAAGAAATCAAAGACAATCGAGTCATGCTGTATTCTTACCCAAGCAAGTCATGCTTTCCATTAGTGTTAAAATTGAAGCACTCAATAACTAATGGACTGTCCTGTGTAAATTCAAATAAAACAAAAATTAAAAAAAAACTTTTACTATGAGTCTTTGAAACGTTTATCTGATATATATTAACATATATACTGTTTATACCTTACTGCCAACTTGTGATATCTTTAAAAAATAGGTTTCCAAACAGGTTTTAGGTTGTTTTTTAGAACCTCTGTTCTGCAAATTGGAACGGTAGTCCCAGTCTCCGTATATTTTGAAATTAATAGAAAAGGATCCTGTAAGAAACAAAATAAAATGAGTCTATGTAATTATAAAATATAAATAATAATAACCCTTAATTGACCAGAAGTTTCTCACACTCTTGGAGATAAAATCTTTATTTTCTAAATCTGTGCACTTTAATACCAACTCTGCTTTAGTTTTGGAGACAAGTTCTTCTTCTGCATGAACAGTGAGCTGTCCTAGTATTTTGCGAGTTGACTCAGCAGTTTCTGCAATATTCACAAGATCTAACATGTGCACGCTATTTTTATTAGCGACTATCTACATGGAAATAGAAAACATCCTTAAAAGATGACACTTGTCATTGACAATTAAAACACAATAAAACAACTATAGACATTGCAAAAAGATAATGGATAAAGGGTGGATACCTAAGACAATGTACAAGTAGCCTCACCCAAATATTGTTGATCATCTAGCTTAAGCGCCTGTAGGAAAAATATGAAAATGTCATTATGGTACTTGATGATATATATTAACATATATACTGTGAGTCTTTGAAACAAATAAAACAAAAATTAAAAAAAGCTTTTACTGTGAGTCTTTGAAACGTTTATCTGATATATATTAACATATATACTGTTTATACCTTACTGCCAACTTGTGATATCTTTAAAAAATGGGTTTCCAAACAGGTTTTAGGTTGTTTTTTAGAACCTCTGTTCTGCAAATTGGAACGGTAGTCCCAGTCTCCGTATATTTTGAAATTAATAGAAAAGGATCCTGTAAGAAACAAAATAAAATGAGTCTATGTAATTATAAAATATAAATAATAATAACCCTTAATTGACCAGAAGTTTCTCACACTCTTGGAGATAAAATCTTTATTTTCTAAATCTGTGCACTTTAATACCAACTCTGCTTTAGTTTTGGAGACAAGTTCTTCTTCTGCATGAACAGTGAGCTGTCCTAGTATTTTGCGAGTTGACTCAGCAGTTTCTGCAATATTCACAAGATCTAACATGCGCACGCTATTTTTATTAGCGACTATCTACATGGAAATAGAAAACATCCTTAAAAGATGACACTTGTCATTGACAATTAATACACAATAAAACAACTATAGACATTGCAAAAAGATAATGGATAAAGGGTGGATACCTAAGACAATGTACAAGTAGCCTCGCCCAAATATTGTTGATCATCTAGCTTAAGCGCCTGTAGGAAAAATATGAAAATGTCATTATGGTACTTGATGACAAAATAATTTACTTTAAACCATATTGATGACTTAAAAATAATGAGTTTTAAGAAATTTATGGGATGTACCTTTATTGTTGGGCTATGAAGCTGAGTATCAACATCATAGACACGGAACCTGTAATATATGACAATTACTTGTATTAATGAAATTAACAAAGATGTGTGTATAAATGAGGTAGTATCACTTAGAAGAGTGTTTGAACCATCTCAAAATAATATGTGACTTTAACTTTTGTAATCCATTTGGGATTTAATGAATTTAATACAACTTCTGTACGGCCAAGCTCCTGCAATGAACCATCCTTTCCTTTTGCATATACAACTGCCATAGGATCACTCTATAAACACAACACAGATATATGAGATACATAAACCTTTTTCTGTGTTCCTTTCTTTCTCAAAATAATTAGTAATTTTGGATATGACATTTCATAAATGTACACAATCATAAAATTTTAACCCCCAAGTCCTTGTAAGAAACTGAGAAACTTACCTTGGAAAGCACATCCGTGCCACGCAAGTCTGAAGCAGATAAGGATAGCTGCAAAAAGTTGTTAATAACATCAGTATAATAAATGTCTAGTGTAAATAAGCAGAATAATTTGATTATATTAGCACGCAATGCAAAGCTAACCATGCTCTTTAAACTTACGACTACTGAAATTATTGAACATGGAGATAAAACATAGTTACAAAAAAAAGTGTTACATTAAAACATTTATATCAAATACGTTTCAGATGCAAAACACAATTTGGCAGGAAAAAGTTTCAATTTTTGTTATGCGGTCTAGATTTTAAACATGGTAATCAAATTAGCAAGAAAGTTTCAGAATTCACATCATATTTTTTATATTAAAAGTCAACCAATTTGAAGTATAGTCGATATGTATCCATCTTTTGATTATAAGAAACACTACACAGATAACCTGATCCTCCCCTTGCTGTACAGACTTACTCCTCGATTAAGAAACTTCAATCACTTTGCCATAAGATGATAACCCAATTACGCAAATGGTGACTGCAGAATTAATCAATTTAAGACCTGATTTATTGGGATTTAATCGGGTAGTTCGACTGAAGCACTGAAATCCATTGCCGATTGAAACCCTCCGGCCTCCACCCTGGTAATGTTTTCATTCACCTGTAAGAAATTTGTAAGGTTCTTTCGCTATCTCTTTCGTGGGGATTGTCGCCGACAAAGAAAAGAGAATTTTCTTGGAGCCCGGTGTGGACAATTGGCTTTCCGGCCTATATCGTTAGCGAAAGCTCCAAATCTCGGTCGTTCCTTTCTTGATTTTTCACCTGGGACTTCCATTCCTTGATTTTTCTTGAAATCTCCGGCGAGATTGCTCCATCTTTTCCGGCACTGAACGGGTTATGATCTATGAACAGACATGAAAGTACCTGCGGGTCAAGATTCCCGACGTACGCGGTAGCGTATTGGTTCCTCTGCGCCGAGTTGCCGCCGCTTCTTCCGGTAATCGAGCGGCAGGACTACACGTCTCAGCATCTTCACGGAGCAGTCGGTGATTATGGTATTGAGAATAGTAGCTGTGATGATCGGCAGGCTTTGTTCAAGCAGCGGGGACGATGGGAAAAAGAGGGTAGATAGAGACGGTGATGGAGATACGGCAATTCGACAGAGTGGCAAAGGAGGGATTGCAGCCGGGAAGAAAAGAAAACCCATCGCCGACATAAGCTAAAGAAAGAGGCGGAACGCAACACGTGTCCAAACCCGACCCGCTTAAACCCAGAACCGGAAACCCGCGTTACATACCCAAAGAAAAGATTCACATGTAACGTTGCTCAAAATCACGGTTTTTAATTAATAGATTAATATGTTTTGTATTTCTATATACAATGAAACTTTACGACAAATAATGAACAAACAAAACTAATTCCTTCCAAAAATGATAAATGGTGTGTTTGGCATGGAGCTTTTTGGAGCGTTTAAGAGCTTCTAGCTTCTAGCGTTTAAGAAATAGATCTAATAAAAACCAAAAGCTTCGTTCGGCGACGCGATCTTGAAGCTTTTATTTTAAACTAAACGCTATTATCTTAAAAGCTAGTTGAAGTAGCGTTTAACAAAAAGCTCTACCAATTATATAATTAATTACTAGAATATCCTTAAAACTATAACCAATAATTACGCAGATGTCATTTTATGTAATTTTACATATTTTAAAAGTTTCCAGCTATTTTTGCCTAACATTCATATACAAACTAAAAATCACAGCTTCCAGCTACCAGCTACCCGCTACCCGCTACCAGCTATCAGCTTCCAGCTAGTTTTACCAAACACGCACAAATTCCTTCAATAAAATAAAAAATTAGATTAAATTTATTTAACAAACAAACACGTCATTAAATGAAATAATTGCAATGTCGTTCAATTTTATTAAAATCCACATACAAAACATTGTTTCCATTCTAAATTTAATATCTATTCTATCTACTATAATAAAATAAACTTTTATATGTCACTTGACATTTTCTACAATTATATTTTACCACATGACATATTTCTAGCAGACTTCTAATTTTAATTCCCGTCTAAATAATGCACAATGTGTTGTTCCTACAGTGCAATGGCTACACCTTACCACCCCGCATCGAGCGTGAGAAGTATAACACTTGGTCTAAACAAAAAGGCCGTCAAAGATTCTTGCTCTTATATTTTTGTTTTCAAAAAATAAAATACTATTTAAATAAACATAGATGATTAATTTGTTATACATTCTGATTAAAAACTCTATACTTCAATACTTATAGCATCTTCTAATGAGATAAAACTGGAAAAAGAATGCAATCAATTCCGTCAATATATATAGTTCTTTCGTAATTAGGCTATTTGGTGTGGGCAAAAGATAGCGTGCAGGGAGATGAGGGGAACCGCGGGAAACACCGCCCCCTTGCAGTGACCTCGCAAAAACAGCCCCGTGAGGGGTATTCTTGTTGTGCAAGGAAAGCTGTTCAACGGCTATATAGCCATTAAGTTTAAAAAATTTTACTCTATTTTTCTCTATTTTCACCCATAAATGTATACATACACCACAATATTTTATTATTATGTATTTTTTATTTTATTTTAATTAAGTTAATGTAATTTTAAAATTATTAGGTTTTAATTTATCTGTTTTGATGGAATATTTTATTTTGAAATTAATTTGCTTATTTTATTTTAAAATTAGTTTTTAATTTAAAAAGTGGGAGGAAGTGAGGGGTAATGAGAGGTGACCATTTTCAACGGCGAATGAAGGAGTAAGAAGTACTGACTAGATACTACTGATGTATCAGAAAAAAAGTGAAAGAAATAAGAGCTAACACCCCTAGCGTTAGTGTATGTGTAAATTAAGATAAAGTATGACATTCTGATTTAAAAGTCTATACTTAAATATCTAAAGCATATTCTAATGAGATAAATCTAAAAACAAAGACTAAATAAATTTCGTCAGTTTATAGGTTTTTTTTAATTAATGGGATTTTATCCAATTTGATAATTTACTTCAAGAAGTTGAGATGTTTGCTTTTTTGGTGTCACAAGATAAGTGGGTGCGGAATTTAAATATATTGGAAGTGTTTTCGATGGAGGCTGTATTCTGCGTTCACTGAAAACACTTTTAAGATGTCTAAATTCCACACCCACTTAGATTTTGCTTTCGAATGACGCGGGCAAAACTTGATAAAATAAATATTTATCTAAAAAGGTTAATAATTTGGTTGGAAGGTATTACAGAATGGAGTGACCTTTGCTCTTATATACTTAACATTTTGGACTAAAATATCGTTATTATTCTACAAAATATCGCTATGTGAGGAAATTCATACAGGAAGTCCAGGATTTAGACCCTGATACGTCCGAAATATCGTGTTTTAGTGTTAACTTCCTACGTGAGACTTAAGTGAATTGATGTGGACCGCTAAAATAGTATAGTTTATTATTTTTTTAATTTTATTCTAAATATGTTTGATAGAAAAAATGGAAGGGCATTAATGTCATAAATCATGTAAATAAATACGGTTAGGGCCACATTTTCCCGTGACCTTCACCCGTCACACTATATATATACCCAACAACCGATCCTATTCAAGCACAAAAAAACTTGACCTCTAAATCCAACTACTTCCCGTAAATCATGGATGCCTATTCATACTTAATCCGATCGTCAACGGATTACCGACGTAAAAAGCGCCGGAAGTTTACTTTCCGGAGAAGGTGTATAACTATGGTGAAGCAGCAGAGAACCAGGCTCTACATACTCCGACGATGCGTCTCTATGCTTATGTGTTGGAGCAATCACTCCGTTTCAGATTGATCATGGAAGAATTAAAATCGATACAGAGAATGTTAGCCGGAGAAGATGGATGATTGATCGGTGCCGTTCGTGAAGGTGTCCGGCGATTTAACCTAATCGGTGTAATTAAAAAGGAAATCGGAGGTATCTGTAGAGATATAATAAGATTTCAGCTTGATATTAACTGCATGTTGGCTGCGGCGGAGACGGTGGCGGAGAGAGAATAAGGTTTTCAGTTCCAAAATTCTATGGTGATGCTGAAACGTAAAATCTGTAAATATCAACGAGACTGCATCAAAGTATTATGAATATATTCAGGTCAATGACTACTTGTATTTGATAGATATCTGGTATCTACAAATTCCAGTACATGCTTATTCACATTGCGTTTTGAGTGATATTCAATTCATATTAATATAATAACATCTGCAAACGTTTATAAAACATGATAAATATATATAATTTTTAAGTCGTCTCAAAATTAAGGATATGTTTTTAAAAGTTATAGTTTTTGTTTGTGTAAAAGCATTTGTCAAAGCTATAAGATTTTTGAAATATGTAAAATTATATAAGATAAAAAGCTGCAAAATAAAGAAGCTTATGGATTAAAAGTTTTTTTTCTAAGTTAAAAGCTTTAATTTGATGTTCTAAGATGCTTTAAAAAATTCGTTACTGAATACTCCCTAAATGAGATTACTAATACCATCATGGCTTAAAGTTTGGTAAGGTCTAGTCCCCATCACTACCACGAGTGATTTAGAAGTTATAGATCTAACTTCCAAAGAAATTAATTAGCACATAATCGAAATCCAAAAATAAACAATAGAACTATAGAAACAAAAGATATTTCCTTCCTTATGCGAATATACTTGAACATATGATTATCAAGGAGCTGATTGAATAAAAGTTGACTGAATCAATATCTTACTCAGTCAGACTCATCCTGAAGCTGTATCTTACTCAGTCAGACTCATCCTGAAGCTGACCAAGTAAAAGGTAAATTTTAGAGTAAGAGGTAAATTTTAGGGTTTAGGACCGAATCGGATATAAAGTTTGGGGTTATCAAACGATCTGACTCGGACCGAGTAAAACGTAACCTCTAACCTGACTCAGTAAAAAAGAAATCAAACAGCTCCTAAGATACATTTAAAATTCCACAGGCAATGAGAACCACTACATCAAACTGCTTTTGCTATTGTGCGAAATATAAAAAATTAATCTTCCCCTCCAATTTTGTTTTCACAAATATGAAAGAAAAAAAAACAGATTTGGTATCTCTTAGTATTAAAAAGATGTTTTTTTTTTTGTTCATGAAAAATATATGGCACTCTAAAACTAGTTGCTTTTAAATATTATCAATTGCTTGTGTGAAGATAAATATGGGTTTTCTGACTTTAAAGGAAGAATATCAAAATTTTAAGTGTTCTAATAATTGAAGGATCTAAAAGTACAAATTTTGTGGACACTTTTCTGCAAAATATGGAAATACATAGGATTTTAATAGAACCTTTAAAAATATAATAGGGTTTGTGAAAATGTTGTTTTTGGTTTTATCTAAATTTACATTGCCACCTTGTAGTTTTGATTATTTTTCTGTTTTATCTAAATTTGCATTCACACTTTGCAATTTGAGTATCGACAAATCAAGTACTTTGTATTTAACTAACTTGGTATTATCAGTGTTGTGACTTCTAATAATATTAAATGAGGTAAATGGAAAGTTCACAAAGATAAACAAATAATGAAACTTGCAAGTCAGAATTTCTAGAAGATCCCTTGAAGTATAACCGTAAGTGATTTTGGGTCATTAAAAGTTAACTGTAATACAAAATTTTATTTGGTAAAATTACTTTCGAAAAAAAAATCGACGAATACAAATCGAGTGCCCTACAAAAAGTTTTTAATATATATACATCAAAATTAAGCTTATAACTTATAACTCCCCTTTAAAAATAGTTAAGTGGTTTTTGTTTTATGAGAAGAAAATGTTTATCAAATGTCATTATCGACTTACTTTTCACTTACCTTTAAAATATACATACTAGAATAGACCATAACTTATATAAGGTCTAAACTTTTTTACACCTTATCTTAGCATTTGGCCAAGACCATTTATATACGTTAGGTCACCAAAACTTTTTGGCTGCCATCGAGAAGCTTGAAAATGAAATTTTGTCCAAATATTTTGTTTCTTAACAATAATTCAATAAATTATAGACCCATTCCAACGTGCGATGCATTGTTTTCAACCAATGGCAATGCTTGTAATTTGTCTGTCTCGTTTTAAATATCCATAAGCAACACCAAATCCCACCTCAATGGACAAAAGTACTCCGATTTTTGTATTTATTGTTACAAAAAGGGTTATGTTGAGTTTGTTATTCAAGTATTCACCATGTAACAAGTTGGGGCTAGCCCACTTGGCTAACAAGGTGATATACTAACAAGGAGGTCATGGGTTCAAACCCTGACACTAACATAACAATGAGTAGTTTAGGAGTAGGAGTAGGATAGATTTGCCGTTCTAAAAAAAAAAAAAAGTATTCACCATGTAATTATTCGATCATTAAACTCTAAGACTAAATTACATGTTTGGTCCAACGTTTGGTCAATATAACACCTTTGGTCCAACTATTGCAATTGTTGCAAGTTTAGTCCATATTTCATACTAAATTAGCATGTTTGGTCCCTCAAACTAACTCATGTTAAGATGGAACTGTTAAAAGTCCTCGTGTGCCTTGCACATGAGGGCATTTAGTCATTTTGCCCTCATTTTCTTTTCTCTCATTGCTTTTTGATTCTCACTCCTCGTCTCCTGCACACCACCATACATTTTTCTCCGCCCCACCACCATGCACAACAACGTACCAGCTTAATAAATCGAAGGAAATTTTCATTGAATCTGTATATTGCTATTCTAATGTGTCTTTAGGCCTTGGAAAATCTCTACATAAGATTGCTTCAATAAGAAAGCATAACAATGCTCAGAGAGTATTTTTCAAGAACAATGCATAACACACACAAAACATATATCAACCAATAAGTTTAAGTTCTTACTTAAACGTTGTGCTCCTAAACATGATTATAGTGTTATATAGATTCACTAAGCTTATTATTTCCTTCATGAATTTGAACATAGATGGCAAAGTAAACATGTAGTTTGAGTATCAATTACTATCTAAATCCAAACCAAAACTAATCCAAAAATTCAACCACAAGTTAATCCAAACATAAACCAAATAAAAATCCTAAGCAAAACCAAACCCGCATGTACATAATAGTCTACCATTCATAAGAAATTGAAAGTTGATTAAGTTGCTACACATGATGAAACTAGAACCTATTAGCATTTACCATTGATTATATTTTTTGTCATTCCTTACAACAACCACTATTGTCAACCATGCATAAGTAACACTAAACCAACAAAAAAACATGAGACACAGCCCTACCAAACAACTACCTCCATCAAAATATACTTTGCACCAAAAGTTACCCTCCATCAAAAGCTTTTATACAGGATCAAGTGTCTTTCATCACAATATCGTCACGACCTCCATAATATCCATCACAACCATCCTCAACACCTCCATCGTTACCCTCACCAATACACTACCTTTCACTAAATTAACCATCTCGATACTACACCTCACCAACACAATTCCCTTCACCATAGTGCCCTCCACCAACATACTGACGTTCAACATATTTCCCTTCTACATAAACCACAATGAAGGGAGTTAGCCTCTTTATCAACATGTACTCCATCATCCTGTGAGCCATCAATAAGATACTTTTCATAGTCTATTATTATCAAGGAAATGACATGTTTTTTGTAGATCTAGATTTCATTGTTGAGTGCAATAAAGTGAGACATAAATGTGGTATCCATATCATTATCTAAAGTTATCCATCCACTATCCAAATCAGCATGGGGTATCAAGTAATATTGACAAACGGGGATACCTTCATCATACTTCAAGTCCCTCGTCATGCTATATAGATCAAACATAGTAAAATCTTCGATGTCGATCACATCAAAATAATCAAGTTAATTATTGATGTATATTCTTCCAGGGGATGGGGTGAACATCCCACCATGCTGCATATTCGTTGTGAAAATGTGGTGCTTTGGCGATTTGTTGTGATATAAAATAGTTATTGAAAACAGATTTTGCAACAGAAACAAACAATTAAAAAATTTAACCCTAAAACCATGAATCTAATTAAAAATAATATTACCAACTTACTAACAACCATAAGATATTTAGAATACTTACCTATGAAGCGTAGGACCTTTGACGCAGGAGAAAACAACAAAAGTAGGTTGTTATTGTTGGATTAGGTGTCTAAGCCATGACTTTATATTTTATATTTATCTTGTTAATTGAAGCAAAGTCCATTTGGGTTGCCCTCATAGCTGGAGGTTAGGATAGAGTTCAGTAGAGTAAAAGGTTGATTTATTAATTGTTTAATAAATCAATAGAATTAATTAAATGGTTTATTAATATATTTAAGTGTTAATATATTAATTAGAAACTATAATAATTAATTAAGATTTAATCTAGAATTAATTGGATTTAATTCAGTGATTAAATTAATTAATTAAAAGTGCAGGGACTGGTTTTGTAATTATTCAATAGTTGAATATTGACTGACCAGTCTAGGGGTTAAAGGTGGCGAGATTTGTGGTGCCACCACAAGGATCTCGAAACCCTAATTGGGGTTAAGGAAAGCCTTGTCCAAATGGTTAACAGGCTTGCCCATTTGGAGGCTCCTTAGGGTTTTGACTGTAACCCTTGGAGGCTATAAAAGGAGGCACCTGGCACCCTCATTCTCTGCGCCATTTTACATCAAGAATACTCTGCTGAACTGTCTTCTCCATTGCTTTGGGTGTGACTTGCATTTGAGGCAGGACACTTGTGCTGCTAGCTTCTAGAACAAGATTCAAAGGTTGGTAATTCTTGTTTTAAACTTTAGAAATTATTATTGGCCTTTAGATATTAGTTTATTATCTTCATAGAAGAAAACATATATCTTTCTAGGGTTGCATGTGAACCATAGGTATTTTGTGTTCATTGTTTGCTAAAAAACCCTTCAGTGGTATCAGAGCTTAGGCTGTTTTCTTGTGAATTGATATAAACTGCTTAATTGTTTTTTGCCTTGGTGTTTTTTGCGATGAACATCACCAAGGATGGCCTAAAATTCGGGGCTTAGGCTAGGGTTTCCTAACCCTAGCCGCCACCCCTTGGATCCCCTTGATTTGCTTGCCTTTTATAAGTAGGGTGTTATTTATGGTAATTATTGGATAATTAAATAACTGGATCCCCTTATCTTTGCATGCTGATTTCGTGATCTAGGGATAAGGGTTAGGAAATTAATTTGATTAATTTTTGTGATTCCCTTATTAGATTTAATTAATTTAACTAATTGTTAATTAAAAGATAAATTAAATCAGCTTAAAGATTTAATTGAAATTTTCGAAAAATATATATAAATTCACGAAAATTCTTAGAAAATTAAATCTAAAATATTTTAATGAGATTAAAATATATCTTGTATATTTATGATTAAAAGTTAATTATTTATATATGAGAAAATTGGTTAGTCTTACCGCAAGTAGGCCTCATTCACAAAACTGTCCTATAAAGAGGGTATAAGGCGACTGACTATAAAATGTTAGTCTAATGGGTATCTACTCTTACCCCCCGCTCTCCTGGTCAGTCGAGTGTCGTTAGCCGAACGGGTTTGATAGAACCGCTTGATAGTGTTTTATTTTTACAATAAAACACTATCATTTAAAGACTATTTTATCGCATAAAGACACTCAGAGGCACACGAAAACGATATTTTTGTGCAAAACAAAAGAACTCAAAAACCGCCTTAAAACATGCAAAATGCTTATCTATAACAGATATGGTTCAGACAGACCCGTCTAACCTACCTCGTCTGTTAAACAAATAAATCACATTTCATATAAGAATGCATGTTTTCTCAACATCAAGGCAAAATCTCACATTCCAACGGCAGCTCCTGATGCACACCACAAACTCCCAAAAGTCTGGCGGTGATAATAGATCTACTGTCGGGTCAATACTAGCCCAAGCCAGCCATTTGTTTTCGCATAGAAAACATCTCACAAATCACGGGAAAAAGCCTATTAAGATATCATTAATTTTCTCAAAAGAATTATGATTAAATTGTCTTTCATCCCCAGACATCCTCACAAAAATTGCAAGCTAACGAGAGAATATCTCATTTGTTCATACACTGCACATCACGGCCCACTGCTGTGTTGCAGATGCAAATCTGCCAGAACTATGGTATTTACCATAGGAAATCCTGATAAGCTCAACATTAAAACAGGCTTATATTAACAGGTGGCTAAACATGAATTACGATTCATGTTTAACTTGAACAGAGTTCTCCGGAGCTGCTGGTGTGAGGAAAACACGAGGGATTTGTGTGTTAACATTTATGGCTTATTTTCAGGAACAATACCCAAGAAACTCTGATAAGAAACCAAACCCGAGGAAGTGATGCTCCAAACCGACGAGTAAAAAGGCGAAAAACGCATAAAAAATACAGCAATCGCGACTTGACAGTCTCTGTGTCGCGACGTGAAGAAGAGCAAGGCAGAAGACCAAAAATCTACAGCGCTCGCGCCGCGACGGATGCATGGGTCGCGACGCGAAGACATAGGACGCGACATCACCAACTTCTTGGTCGCGAGACTACCAACAAACGCACTAGCCAGACCAGTGGCCGACAAAAGCAACACCATGCCGCACCCTCGCGACGCGACGGACCCTTTGGTCGCGACGCGAGCACTGAGCACAGCAAGTATAAATAGAGACCTTCCAAGCACGGATTTAGACACCAATTTACATCAATTCACTCCAATTCTCAGAAGATTACTCCAATTAGTTGTAATAATTCAAAATATATCTTAGTTAGTTGTTTAGAACCGATAGATCATCTATCTCGGTTGTAATTCTAATAGTAATTCAAGATAATCCGAAGGATAAACGCTCCAAGTTACATGCCGAGGAACACCAAGACCATCTGCACGATCATCACTTGAATGGAAGGCTAATCTCTTCAGATTACTTCCGGTAATGTTATCCTACCTTTAGTGTAACATGTTTTTATTTTGATTCCGAACAAATGTTTTACTATTGTAATTATTAAACTCTCATATCTTTGAAAACAACTAGTAAATCATTTGTGTCTATTTCTACTTGTTATCATATTCTCAAGACATAGTATTACCAACATATTATTCGTGCTTATCTCACCTAAACAACGAACTAAGACGGATAATCGGTTAATATACTTTGTGCTCAAGTAATATGTAATAATTTGTAACGTTACTATCATCTAGATAAAACATAATATTGCCAAATCATTGTTTGTACCTAATCTACTCAATTGTTAGACAAAGACAAATAATTGACTCAACATATTATGTATTTACCCATGTAATAGTAATTGTTAGTAAACTATAATTATGTCAAAGTAATGATATCGGAATCATTATAGTAAAACATGCGAAACTAATTGTTGATAACTAAACCGGAAGTAATTCTTTCTCTATTCTCAAGTTACAATTTCAATATTTTTTTACCATCACCGTCAATATTTACTTTACAACTCATTAAAAGTTAACCACTAAATCCTTGGACTCGACCCCGCTTGCCCTATCTACGTAGTAAAAGTGGGTTATAAATTGTTTTTGACGCGTGTGACGATAGCGTTGTCACCGCTAAGCCTCTTAAAAGTATAATGCTATAATTGAAAGTACTAGAACCTCAAACAAAACCCAATCTAGTTACTTTAGGATAAAAAAATGTGAATTGGTGCTAATCCACGGAATTGCACATTGCACTTTGTGGAACGTTGGTGGAGCGTGTGTGGTTTACCGGCACGCCAACTGGGGTCCGCAAAGAGTTGCAATGGGTTTCTCGATTTTGTCATTATTAACGGAGCGTGTGTGGTTAACCGGCACGTTAATTAGAGATGACAATTGACTTCGAGAGTACCGAGCGAATTTGCATGGTTATTCACACCCGGTTTGTGATCCTCGGCATCCCAGTCACAAACAGTGGGGCACATCCGAGACTAAACATGCCATTGAACAGTTCAATGTGTCTCAACAGATCTAGGAATTTCATAAGATGAAATTGATAAGTGTATTATCTACCTTAATGACCACTGTGTTGTGATTACGGCGTCCCTCTTTACACCATAGTTGGGGTATTTTGGGTCCTAGCCTTAATAAATAATATATTGGGTAATTATTTAAAAGGATTAATTAAACTAATAAAAATTCTGTTTATTTTAGATGTCTGAATCAAGTGTCTATTCTCCTCCCTCTCCTCCTTCACCCATTTCTGAGAGCATCAGAAAGCACCTGCTAAATATGGAAAGGCCGATTGGCCTTAACTATATGGTATGGCTTCATAAATAGAGAATAGTTCTCTGTTTTGCTGGCAAGCCATATCTGACTGAGTGTCCGCTACCCAAAACATGACATCACACAGTAGCCTGTGATGAGCATGACTCCTTGATTGTCAAGTCAAGGAAAGTTCGTTACCTAATACTATTGATCATTAACCCCGAGTTCCGCAGGAATTTAGAATTCCTGGGGTCAGATAAGTTAACACAGCTAGTTGTGGAAAGGTTCCATGAACTGGTTGAGAAAGGACGAGCTAAGATCTTCAAAGAGTTTGAAGTGTGCAGGAAGTAGCACCAGTTCACATGTTCTCAAGACTAAGAGACACACAAGTGAACTCTATAAATTTGGTTCCCTTTTTGATCGGGAGTTAAAGCATTAGCTCGACTCGCTGATCCGTTCATCCTGATGTACAGGAAGGGAAACCAGATAAGACAATCGTGGATATGCATTCAATGTTGACTCTGTATGAGTCGTTCATAGAGAAGCATAGTTCCATTAATTCAGCTGCTTCGAGATTGAGTCCAGTAATAGGACACATCAAGAAATGATCCAGATAGTCTGGACCGGTTCCTCGATGGTTCAAACTGGGAATCCACAGGGTGGGACACAGTCACGGAAAGATTGGAAAATGCTCAGAAGCCGAACAGTTTGGCTACTCAGGAATATCTTAAAACTAAGAACACCTGATCCTTAGTTCCTTGATACAGGATGTGTTTCTCACATTTGCTCTGTATGCATGGACTCTGTAGGATGTGGGATGTTGTTGCATAGGAGCATATTCAGATTGGATCAGAAGCTCATGCAGTTTTAGAGTTTAGTTAGATGTTGAAATCATGTTATTGGCTTATCAGCTGCGTATGACATTGTCTATCATATAATACATTGTTCAAGGATTTTGTTTTAATAAAATTGTCAATTTTCTTTTAACACATGTTGTTTGAAATATCCTTGAAATGTTGTATGATTGTGTTGAACGCATGATTAGTAATAACTTGAATATTGATACATCTAAAGTGTTTGGATTTTAGGAATTGTGCTCCTTATGATTGTTAAAGTGAATATTATAAGAATCAATTCAACCAAAGGTCCAGTTGAACAGGACTTTGGAATCATTTGACTTAAAGTCACATGATGAATTGAGTTCTTAATGTGTTAAGAAATGAATCAACCAAAGATCCAGTTGGACAGGACTTTGGAATCATTTGACTTAGAGTCAGATGATGATTAAGTTCTTTATAAAGCACATGTGGCAAGAAATGAATCACCCAAAGATCCAAAGGATAGGATTTTGGAATCAGCTGACTTAGAGTCAACTGAGGATTGCAAGTCTTGAACAGAATTAACAAAGTCATAAATTTACATAGAGATGTAAAAGAGATTAAGATTAGGAACAACAAACACATCAGTTGCTGTGTGTTGCTCGAATCTTCAAATAGAACACAATTGGTTGTACTTCGCAATATTTGTCATTCCGTATGACGAATATGGCTTCGCTTATCAGAATAAGCGATTGGATTGAAACCTTGAACAGTTCAAGGACTTCAAAAGAAGTACAAGATCCACAGAACCTGAGTGACAACACAAACTGGGAAAATGTTTCACGGTTATTCTCTTCCAATAACATTAATAGTTATAATGTGTCTTAGGGAAGATGATGGAGCATTGGTCGAAACAGTTCGATCCTCGATGTATGAGATACATTTCCAATTAGTTTCCCGTAAATTAAATACCATACCAGTCAGACCATATAAACCATATTCCAACCACATCCCTCGACTAAGTAGGTTTTGTGGACACTGTCTGAAATGTAAAGCTGGGATTGTCCCACCTGTACATTAAAGGTTCAGGGTCTTGTAGTGTTCGTCCGAACCTCATGACTGGCCTGAACCTAATCAGAAATGTCATTTCACTGTCTATCCCGCTGTACTTGGAAAAGAAAGAGCTCTTTTAGAAAGAACTCATATTCTAAGGAGACAATGGGAGTTGGGACAGTCCTGAATGAGTTCAGGATTAGCCAGGTGAAAGAACCTTTAGTCATCACTAGGCTTAGAGCAGAAATCAGATTTCTGTTTTAATACTGACATAACCTTCTCTTAACCAGTAGCATTGATCACCGTCATAAGTAATTATGATCGGGGTGACATACCGAATAGTGGTAAATCACTATAGTTGGTACGGATTTTCAATCCGACTACTTGGAAGCATTGGTGAGCCCGGTTGCTGCCAATTAAGAGAACTTTAGGACGAGATACAGTCTATGTGACAGTATGATTGATTTTACAACTGGTCTTAAAACCAGTGGGAGTAATCATCAAAAGAAACCAACATGGATTCTCAACTTCATTTTTGATTCTCAACTTCATTTTTGAACTCTTTGAACTTTTCAAAGGTGTCTGACTTGTGTTTGATCAAGTAGATATACCCGTATCTACTAAAATCGTCAGTGAAGGTCATGTAGAACCGTATGCCGTCTTTTGTGGTAGATCTGAAGGGACCACACATCTGTGTGTATGATGTCCAAAGGACCTTCACCTCTTTCAAAGGAACCCTTGAAAGGTGATTTCATCATCTTGCCCAAAAGACAAGACTCGCATACATCATCCGATTTGAGGTTGAATGATTCCAACACTCCATCCTTTTGGAGTTGGGCGATGCGTTTCATGTTAATGTGCCCAAGACGACAGTGCCACAAGCACGCCTTTTCTACACCACTAAAAGAATCAATAAAGTTTACACTATGACCTACATTGTCTACACATTGCACAGTTTCATACACATCATCACAAGGTAAAGCAGTAAATACAGAAATACCATTTTGAAAAACAGAAATGGAACCATTGCTGTTATCAAACGAAAACTGTAAACCTTGTCTAAACAATGCATGAAATGAAATAATATTCCTTGCCATTTCTGGCGAATAGCAACAATTAAAAAGATCTAAACAAACACCACTACTGAGCACTAAACTATAAGTCCCGATCTTGGTCACAGGCGACGATCTCCTATTCCCCATGATCAGGTTGAGTCTACCGTGCTCCACCTCCCTGTTTTCCCTTAGGCCCTGCAAATCAGAACAAATGTGAAAACCACATCCTGTATCAAGGACCCAAGAACTGGAAGATGGTGAGTTTTTAAGGATAGTGTAAATACCTGCTGAAGACGGCTTGACTTTGCCATCCTTCAAATCTTGCAGGTATGTAGGGCAGCTTCTCTTCCAATGGCCCCGTTCCTTGCAGTAGAAGCACTCTGCTTCCTTGGGATTGGCATTGTGAGGAATGCCAGAAGTCTTGGGTCTGGAGCCGTTGCTGGACGATCCAACATGCACCTTTTCCCTCCAATTCTGCTTAGGAGGGCCCTTTCTCTTCTTCCCTTTTCCACCAGTAATTGCCAGGACTGCTTGATTAGCAGTGGGTATACTTTTACCCTTCATTCCGTCCTCGGCGGTGCGGAGCATGCGATGCAGTTCGGCCAGAGTGGCCTGAGAGTTGTTCCGATGATACGCCAGCGTGAACTGTTCATATGAACTAGGCAAAGAATTTGGCACTATATCTACAGCTAAATCCTCGTGAACTGGCATCTCAAGCTTCCTAATCCTTTCCACGTATCATTCCATCCTCTGCACGTGGTTGCAAATGGACTCTCCGTCCTTTGGCTTCGCATTGGTGAAAGCTTTGACTACCTCGCGCCTCTCTATGCGCTCCTGCTTGCGGAACTTTTCCGCCAACGCTTTGTGCATTTCATAGGGCCAGTAGTCTTCATATATTCTTTGCAATTCCGGGTTCATTGTAGCTATCATGATGCAAGCCACTTTGGTTACATCATCAGAGTGTTTTGAGTATTGAGCGATTTCTTCGGGAGTAGCAGTATCGGGATCAATTTCAGCAAGCTCGGTTTCCAGAACATACTCTTTATGTTCAAACCTTAGAGCCATTTTGATGTTACGGATCCAGTCATTATAGTTGGTACCGTCCAACATAACTTTGGAGCATAATGACAAGATAGAGGTAACATTTGAGTTTGATTGGGGGGGGGGGGTTTGATCAGCAGAAGACATCTATAAAAGAAGATAGTTTTAATTAGATATTAATAATAATCCTTATAATAACCCAATAGTAATTATAAGGCTAGGATCCTACAATAACAATTTACAATCTCGAAGAGGGATGCCGTAATCAATATTGTAAATTTTATAAGGTATGCGAATGACGATTCAGCCAATTCTACCGCGGAAAGATAATCATATTAAAATGGAATTCCTAGATTCTTCGAGATTTATTGAACTGTTCAATAGCATGTTTTAATCTCGAATATGCCCCACTGTTTGTGACTGGATACCGAGGATCACAAACCGGGTGTGAATAACCATGTAAATAAGCTCGGTACTCTCGGGATCAGTTACCATCTCTAGTTGATGTGCCGGTAAACCACACACGCTCCATCAACAATGATAACACCCGGGAAACCCATTGCCACTCTTTATGAACCCTAATTGGCGTGCCGGTAAACAACACACGCTCCACCAATGTTTCATAAAGTGCAATGTGCAATTTCATGGATTAGCACCAATTCACATTTTTCCTAAAGTAACTAGATTGGGATTTTATTAAGTGTTCTAGTACTTTGAATCATTATACTTTTAGTGATTATTAGGCGGTCCTATCAAACCTGTTCGGCTAACGACCCTCCACTGATCAGGCGAGCGGTGGGCGAGAGTGTTCACCCATTAGACCGCCATTTTATAGGTAGTCTCCTTATACCCACTTTATAGACCAGCTTCGTGAATGAGGCCTACTAATGATTTGACTAACCATTTAATCTCATACATATAATAATAACTTCCTAGTTATAATATATATAAGATGTAATTTTTTAAACCTTTAAAAAATTGTTTTTGGTTTATCTTTTAATTTATTGTCGATTTAAACTATTAAATTTTAAATTAAATTAAACCATTAAAAGCCGATTTAATTATCTTTTAATTAACCAATTAATTAAATTAATTAAATTTGATATTTTAAACCTTTTAAAATATTTCTAGATTTTATCTATTAATTTTCGGAATTTAAAACAATTAAATCGAAATTAATTAAATCCTTTTAATTATCTTTTAATTAAACAATTAATTAAATTAATTAATTTTGCATATAGGTGTCACAAAATAATCAAATTAATTTAAACCTATCCTTATCCCCTAATTTTCGATTTTTTGGATAAAGGTTTTAAGGTTTATCTTTTAAACAATTTAAAGTTACCAAAAATAGAATACCTTCTAAACCCTAATCAATAAAATCGCTAAGCAGGAGGGGGCCGGCCAAGGTTTTCAAACCCTAACCCTAATTTTCGAATTGGCCAAAAATAGGGTTTAGAGACTATAAACCCTAATTTCAAGGAAAGCAGTTATAGCAATTTAACAAGAAAAACAACCAAATGCTCTGATACCACTGAAAGGTTTTCTGCAACTATGAACTAAAAATCCTAAGTTCACATGCAACCTATATAGATCTAAGGTTTTCTTCTAGTTAAACATATAACAATTCCTAAAAGGCCAGGAAAAATAAACTAAAAGAAGAGATCAAGAAAAACCAACCTTTAGTGAATCTTGGAAGCAAAGCAACAGAAATCTCTTGCCTCAAATGCAGTCACACCCTAGCTGGAGTCTTGGCCGAAAATCCTTCAGAGAGAGAGAGAGACTCAAAAATCGTGGGTTTAGGGTTTGTGAGCCTCCCTATTTATAGGCTCCAAGCAGATGACCATATAAACCTTTAGAGATAAACCTTTTGAATTTAAACCAAGATAAACTATTATCTTATTAATTCAAATCCTTTTATCCTCCTTATTAAAATCGAAAATATATATGTTTCCATATATAATTTTCGCTGGTCACACACTCACTCAAACTGTCACTTACTCAACTATTGAATAATTACAGTTTTAGTCCATGCACCTTTAATTAATTAATTTAACCACCAAATTAATTCCAATTAATTCCAGAAAAATTACTAATTAATTATTATAGTTTCTAATTAATATATTATCACTTAAATATATTAATAAACTATTTATTTAATTTCTATTGATTTATTAATCACATAATAAATTAATCTTTCTCTCTACCGGACTTTCTACCAATCCTCCAACTATGAGGGCAACCCAAATGGACTATGCTACTATTAATTAGATAAATACTAATTATTAGTCATGACTTAGACACCTAATCCAACAAAAGAGGAGGCTCATTTGGGTTTCTTGGTAACTCTTTCCATAAAATACATGTTTCCTTTCTTATATATTTGCATTACTGGTTAGCTTTGAACTAAGCCTTTAAACCATTAATCAAGCAAGTCTAAACTCGGTTAACTAATTACTTTAATTAATTATTTTTCCTATCACTAAATAAATCATTTATCTAATTATTAAATAAACCCGTTTATTTAATTTTGCTTTGACTTAATAAATAATAAATAAGACTCTTTTATCTAAATATTTATTTGTTTGATTAATAGTAAAATTTTATCTAAAAAATTATTACTTATCCAAGACCTTTTGTGGCTTTGAGTGTGTTACCTCATAGTCGCACACATAATTAGTAGCACAATAAACTTTTTACTTATTGCACACTGTTTCCAAAAGGACACCCATTTGTACAAGCAATAAAACATGAAATTGTATAGACAATGGTAAGTGTCTAGCAATATATCGCTGCCCTAATTATGTGAGAGTTTCTTAGATCCAAAAATTCACCATTAAACTTTTAATGTGCATAAACGTTACTATCTTGTTTTTCCCTTTGTTCTGATGTTATAGAGCATGATGCATGAGTGTAGTCATTATGTTACTCTATAGGTTTTCTCAATCTGCAAACTCATACAATAACATATAACATATCAGACTTCTACTTCGACAGTCAGGGTATGACCATATGCGTCATATTATCTAATTCTATTGAAAATGCCCAACCATATATCATACTCCAATTTCTTGGAGGAACAAATCTTGTTTTGCGTATATGTCCTCCTCACGAGTTTCATGATATATATGATAACAAAATTTATAACTACCATGTTCCACATCAATGTTTGACGTATTTTAGGTATAACATTACACTTATTTAGAGCTTTTCATATATCTTAGTTCAAGGATAACACAACTCAATATGTTTTGTTCAAGATTTACTTAATAAGGCCAATACATGGAGTGCAATCTAGAAATTGGCTAGTCCAAATTCAGTCTCATGAATACATGTAAAATTTTGGATCTTCCACTAAGATACATCTAACTCATGGATCCTCTAAAACCTTCACAATTGTCTTTTTCATATAATTACCCTAGTAATTTTAACTAACTTATGACATATTAAAATAAATCAAGGAAAGGTAAAACATGCAAACTTGTAACATAGTAATGGTAGACTATGAAAAATTACTTCGAAATATTAAAGGGTATTGAAAAAAATTATAAAGGTTCCGAATATCCAAATACAAAATTATTTTAAATAAATGATCTCAACTAATCACATAATTAAACCAATGCCATTAGCATTCTCATGTTGTAAAAGAAAAGGCATGGTCATGGATCAGTGATTTCATCTAAGTGAAATTTTTAGGAGATAATAGCTTCATTTGGTCTATTCATTCATGAATGTCACAAATAGGAGATCATGTTGGTTTTCTTAGAAACCTTTCCTCACATGAAAGTGATTCAAAGAAGTACATGTACATGTTAAACAATTGCCTAATCAAAATTTACCTCTTGTGGGGCAATCTAACTCTAATTTTCACATGATCTCAAAGGTGTGACAAATCCACGTTATGTTGGGATGTCTCTCATTATATTTGACATATTTCTCTTTCAAGAATGATTTTAGTATGTCAAAAGTTCCATACATGGTGAAAAATATAGCCTGACTAAAATCCAAGATATATCTTGATAATATTGAAAAGTTTATGTCATTGGTACGACAGTCTATTGATCTCACAAACCAAGATATCCATCCATAAACCAAAAAACATATTATACTAAGTATATAACATGTCATTTGAGGTATTCTTAATAGATTAAAGTCTAGTGGACCACATACCTCATCAAATATTGTCTTTTAATGCCATGTCACATTAATATGACCTCAAACTGAATCATATATCTTGGATCAAGTTTAAGACTTCCAATATTTATACTTTGACTAGTGCAAACTCTTTTACTAATGCCTATCTAGTATAAATTATGATTCCCTTACTGTGTTCGTAAATTTAGTTATAACAATGTATGATTTGTACATTGACCACATACTAGACTCAATGAATCAACAGTACTCCCGCTACCTTTAATGAAAACCTACAATCCTTCTTTTATTGTAAGATCAACTTAATCGATTTCTAATAGGAAAAGAATCACAGGTAGATACATGCTTCAGATGAAGCTCGTAGACTTCATGTGGATGCCTAGACTTCCATAAATATTTTCATGCATCAATGAATCTGTCATAGCCAATATGACCATTCAAATATAACTCTAAAGAAGTTTGTTTATATCTAATAATCAACATCTTCATGACTACTCTGCTTTGTTTCATAAGAGAAAAAACTATTTCCTCGAGGTTCGCATCATTTGGTTGAGGCAAATGCATCACTAAAAGTAGTGTACATTATAATCCATTTATATCTTTTACATTAAAAGACTCTACACATCTTAGAGCAGCCATATGCTAAGATAAGATTAACTAAGTACTGTCTTAGTCATCCTCTTAGATGACATTTATGTATTTATAGTTTTATGCCTTTTATCAATAATTAATATTGATTAAAAATACATATAAGACGTTAAACTGATTTTACAAATTACATGAATCATTTAGTTCAGATCTCCAAATAGATACTTGATCTAATCTAGAGAGTTTTTCCAAAAACTTAAATCCGAGTTGGTTTCTTAGTTACGCCTCTATACATCAACACATTATCTCTTATTGATTGTGGAAGGTAATGTAGTATGGCTTTTGGATCTATTAAGCTCCCAATTGCCTCTTACAGGGAGAGAACATAAGGTTTATTAATCTCCAACTTGCTTATTGCAAGAAGAGAGCACACAATCAACTATTTATGTGAAGGTTAAAAATGATCTTGCACAACATATATTAGAAAATCTAGGAATTGTCGAAGCAATATGTCAAATATTAGAGTTGCGGTTCTAGATTCTCAATTATGATAATTTTGTATCAAAATATTCATAATCTATAATGTTGTCTTTATCATCTCCCTTAGTTAGTTACATTCAAGAATGTCCAATGTATACTCTAAGGTACTTATGAGACATCAAGGTTCCAAGGTGGAGTAGACTTATGAGACAGTCTCCTACTTCGACAAATATTCTAAAAGGTCACATTCTCATAAGTATGATCCAATCTAATGGATTTTCTTCTTACCAAGTTGAACCTTTACTTAATTCCAGGAACACTTTAAAACTATTTAATGCTTTATGTTTATATATAAACTATTTTATAAGTTGTGCTACACAAGACAATAACATAACATGTAATTATTCTCTTTCTCCTTAAATTTTGAAATTGTTTTTACTAATTGGCTTGGGCAAGTAAACCATGTAAATAAAGAAAGTATTTTTAAACTATATGTTGTTCTTTGAAACTAGTGGCACTTTATTGATTCCATATGTGTTTTTGCTTCAAGTTATAGCTGAAGTTATGGAGTCATTGAAATTTAACCAAGGAGTAGGGTGTGTGCTTTTTGGAATATTCAACATTGAGTGGTAACTTCCTTTCACTTTTAAACTTAATTAGCGTCAATAATAATATGTTTCCTGTTATTTTCTTAAATTTCTTTAATTTTATTCTGATAGCATCCTAATTTTCATCAATGTCCAAACACCAAGAAAAATGAGGAAATAAACAAAAAGTTAAGTTACAAAAATAAGCCATATGGTTTATGAGTTCTTTGTTTACGGTCCAATACTTGATTTTACAAATCTGGTCCCAATAACATAATTTTTATGATCTTGTTTCTAACTTTGAAGTTGTTAATAGATGGATGTTGAAAGCATGTGAAATGATAACACGCCCTACCTTTTTCTCTGTTGTCTATTATTGTCAATATACTAAGATGAGTATCAATGGATTTCAAATGGAAAATAGTTTTAAGTTCTGTAATTTCTCCTCTCGAAAATTGCAAACAAGTGCTACCTTAAACCCATTATTTTTTTATTGCTATTAAGAATTGAGTATCACATTTTGTAATTGAATTTTTGAGATACATATTTTACATTTATAAAATGCTTAACATTTGGTAATATGCTTAATCTTAACTTTTTCAATTTTCAATGTTGGAATGTGTTTGATATAATAGGCTACACTTTTTTTCTTGCATATTCGATAATGCGTTATTTTTGTATTAGTATTTTAATGATGTTAAATAACAATTATTGAAAACTTTCAGGGATTCAATGGTGCTTTTAACTTGCCTTAAATTACTACCAGAGGGATATCGGATATTGGGAAGCGTTAAGGAAAAATGATGTACGTAGACTTCAGTTGGGACATTATACTTTTGAAAACACATATTGTTATATGTATTTTTCCTTCTATTTACACGCCCATTTTCTGCATTTATATTGAACTTTAGTTTGATTTTCTTGCAATTTTTACTTGTTTTGGGATAATCAACTTTTTGAGTAGAATGCCTTGTACTTCACTATTTTTATGAAATTTTGTAGGCAACCTCGGCAAAGGACCGAAGTAGAAGGCATGGAGCTAAAGGAGATACAGAGCGGGAGGTAATGAGGCATAGAGCTAAAGGAGATTCAGAGTAGAATGACATAAATTGACTTATAGATGTCAGAAGCCAAAGAACAAGATCTTAGAGTAGTGTGAAGCATCAACGTGAGCATTTTCAGAAAACATGGACCGCGTAATAAAAATACGGACCGTGTTATTTAACACTTCCTATCTCTATAACTTAGGGGATATGGATTCATTTTGGGACAATTCAGTTCAAAGGCAAAAGAATGTGATTTCGAAGATTTTTGAAGGCCGAAAAACATCCTAAAACATTCGGTTTGTTTGGATTGATTTTAAGCATTAAACAACTTTATTTTCGAAGTGTTTGTTTTTAATCACTTTTAACCATGCCTGGCAATAAACCCTAGTTTCCGGTTCTTTGTTCAGACATGTTTGTAGCTTAGATGGATGCTTATAACTTGATGTTTGTCTATGGTTTAATCCTAGTGAGCATGTTCTTGTTTCTAACTTTAATCCTTAAATTCGGTGTTTTTTCCATTGACCACTTAAACAAATAGAATTTTTACATAGTTAATTAACTCATAAGGCATAATTTCGTTTAATGCAGTTAATGATCAGTAACAAACAATAAAATTTATCGTTCTAAAACTTGATCACATGTTTTCACAATTTCGAGCATATGAGAAGAAATGAACATTATTCGGAAGCTTGCATCTGTAACGCCAAGATACTCTTTTTATAAATATAATAAAAAGGGTAAAAAGGTCATTTTACCTTGGAAGGGTAAATTGGTCTTTTGGACAGAAAAGTATTTTGGTTGAAATAATATTTTGAGTTTTGGACTTAAAATGTTATAAAAAAATGATTTTGGTCGTTTTACCGAAAAAGGGTATTTTGGTCATTTGACCATGTGAAAGATCAAATATGAAAAATATTGTTGGTTGTGGCCAAAATGTAAGAAATGGAAGTTTTATTGTAATAAAACTTGATTTTGTGGACAAAGTTCAAGAAATGGAACTTTAGGACCAAAATTGTAAAATTTTGTGGTATAAATAAGAGAGAGTTGACTCTCTCTTTGACCATCCATTTGTGCAGCAACGGGAGAAGAGAATTGAGAGAGATTTCTGGAAAATCTTGAAGGATTGAAGCTTGGAATTGGAATCATAGCATGGAATTGGTGATTCCCAAGCAAACAAGGTTAGTATTCCAAGTTCTTGAATGTGTTCTTGATGAGTTTTTGGTAGCAACTCAAAACTGCATTTGCAGTGATAATTATGTTGTTAAGTTGATGTAATACTTCCATTAAGTCATGCTAGAAAGGACTTAACTCAAGAAAATGGAAGTAGGTTGTTATTAGTGATGAAATTGAAGTTTGGGGTTGTTAGAACTAAGAACCCTAATTCTTCATTTTGATGGATTTAGTTGTTTTGAATGGTTGAAAACCTTGTTAGAGTATAAGGTTTTAGCCTAGAAACAAACCCCAATCGATTAAGGACTGGATTAAGGACTTAATGGTCCAAAACTGCTTGCTACAGTGCATAAATCGCGACTGCCCAGGAGCTCTGCACAGGCGCAGGGCGCAGTGCGCCCAGGATCAGGGCGGGGTGCGCCCAGGCGCAGTGCGCCTGATTCCTGGCGCAGTGCGCCTCCAAGCAGGGGACTTCCGACTCGCTAACTTTCGTTTGGCTTGTCCGTTTTAGCTCAAATTTGGACCATAGGCTCGTTATGGTCTGAAAAGTTTGGGAAAATTATTAAGTTGAGTTTTTGACCCCTCGGGGGCACTGTAGATCGATTCGAATGCCTCGGTGAATAGTAAAATTCATAAAAAGTTAGTAAACGGAAAGTTTATTAACTAGGCATTGTTTATAATGATATTGTATTGAACTCTATTGCATTAGAGTCAATTGGAATGATTATTAACCTATTATCATTTGGTATATAAATGATTATATAGGTATGGGACAAAATGGTTGTGGTGCACGCAAAGGCAAGAAACAACCGGGATTTAATTGCAGCTAGCATCCAGGTGAGTAATCTCACTGATATCATATATGATATATGATGATTGAATTGTTACAGGTTGAAATTGACTTGTGGGACGAAAATGACAAGTTTGAAGATATGTGAAGATGACAATACCAGATAAGCCGTGAGTCTATAGTAGACAAGAACGGAGCTGTGAGTCAAACCTTTATTGACAAGACCGGAACCAGCCGTGAGTCAATAAAATAAAATGACAAGACCGGGACCAGCCGTGAGTCAATAACACTTATATAGACAAGACCGGGACCAGCCGTGAGTCTAGGCAACAGCGGGATCTTCCTGTGAGCCATACATTTACTTTTATAGACAAGACCGGGACCAGCCGTGAGTCTAGGCAACAGCGGGATTTTCCCGTGAGCCACATGTTTCAGGCAACAGCGGGCTAACCCGTGAGCCAAGGCAACAGCGGGCTAACCCGTGAGCCATATTTGATCGTGAAGAAACTGTTAATAGATGGTGCGGCCACTTGTGGCTATGATGTTCCGGTGCGGCCTTCGGGCTATGTCTCCGATGCGGCCTTCGGGCTATGATGTTCCGGTGCGGCCTTCGGGCTATGTCTCCGATGCGGCCTGCAGGCTATGAATTATATACTGATAATGTTTTGGTGTAGCTTATATAACTATGACACAGGGTGCGGCTTATATAGCCATGATATATGATGCAGTCCATTGGGACTAAGAAACATGGGACAGAAACGACAGATATGATTATCTGTGCAAATAACTGATGTGGTTTGATAATTGCAGGTTGTCACGAAGTAGTCTGTAAGGCTACAAAATTAGGATGTGCAATCCTAAGAGATATATGGTCAGCCAGTAAGGCTATGAGTTTGGATTCGATATCCGAACAGATATACGAATATATTTGATACATGTTAATTGCAGAAATGATTACTCACTGAGCTTTATAGCTCACGATATTTGTTACTGTCCCTGCAGGTTAGCACGATACTGATAAGGGACTAGATAGAGTCCGTGACTTTGATGTGGGACTCGTAGATGCTGTCAGTAGCAGCCCGGCTTCAAAGGAGATTATGGTATTATATACTCTCCTTGATACACTTGTACCCGTGTTTCTTAAAATATACCCCTTTGTTATGGTTTTATGTATTAAAACATTGGTTTTAAATAAAAAAATTTTCAGGGGTGTTTTGCTTTAAAAGCCGGGTGTTACAGCATCAAACCTAATGCAATTTTCAATACAATGAAAAAGCGTGTTTGGGTTGAATTAGTAAAATAGGTTTAGTCAAAAAGCGTGTTATGATTGAACAAACTGACGAACAAAAACGTTAGAGCATATTAATTTCTTTTAGTACCAACTAGGGCTGTTAAATAACCGAATGAACATGAACGAAGGCTTGTTCATGTTCGTTCATTTAAGTTAGTCGAATAAACGAACGAACATGAATGGATAAACGAACGTGTTTTCTTGTTCATGTTCGTTCTCTTAACAAATTATATTGTTCATGTTTGTTCGTTTATGTTTGTGAACATGCTAAACTAACATAAACAAGCAAACATAAACGAACATAGATAAACAAACAGAATTGAACATATATGAACATAAATGAACATATAATATTATAATTTAATCAAACACAATTGCGTATATATGAACATAAAAGGACACAAATGAACAAAATAAATAACGGTCACAAACATAATTGAATGAACGAGATCATTGTTAATGTCCGCTTGTTTAACTAAACGAACGAGAATTTGTGTTCGTGTTCGTTCATTTATTAAATAAACAAACATAAACGAACTTCCCGCTGAACAATTCACAAACGGTACATTGAACGCTCGATTCGTTTACGGCCCTAGTAGCAACATATGATAATAAATTATGGACTACATCAAAGCATAATTCATCTTGAATGGTAAACATTGAGATTTGGAACGGATTCATTTAAATCATTGTTACAACATTTACATTTTATTTAATTCATTTTCATTTTAATCAAACAAAACCTCCCAAATCGTCACTATTGTACCCTGCACAAAAAGGTATAGCCAATTATTCTCGTGTCTCTGTGGTTCGACCCTATTTATCATGTACTCTATTTTTGGTATAGCATAGCAGTACACTCAACGTTTATTTATACTCTTTTCATTTGTGAGGTTTGAGTTTTGACACACTTAATACATATCCAATAAACAAAAAAGGTACTTCAATTGATAATATGCATCCGACAAACATAAAACCATCTTTTTGAGTTTATTCATTTTTAGTCAATTGATAATAAGAAACATGCATCCAACAACCATAAAATCCTTGAGTAACAATTATACTCTGCTGCAATTTATGACTTACTGCATTGCACGGATAAACAACTAGTAACTAATAAATAGTTTTTCATATGCAAAATATAAAATATTAACACATAATGAATCTAGAAATGGATTACGTCAAACTACAAAGTACAAACCATTTGCAAAAACATCTAATGCACAACATTTTGAAACAATAATCTTGATCAGGACCTTAGATTTGTCAACATTAGGAATGTTGACCAATTTCGTATATATCAATGTGATGCCTAAGTCTTATATATTTAGCCGCACCCTTTTTCCCTGCCCATAGGAAGTCATGGATATACACACTTATAGGCTTCAATCCTTCTCATATTCCCACCAGAAAGTTGGCCGGAAAAACACAATGTGGACAAAGTTTTTGGTGATGTTGAAACAATGCAAAACCAAGTTGTACATATTTAAATGTTGTGTGTCTATGTTGATGTGTTGGCGAAATCATTCTATATCAGAACGGTAGTTGAGAGAAATGTTCAATAATTTGTAAAAGGTATTTATCTTGACAAACATTAATATGCTATTTTTAGATATGATTAGTTTTTGTGGTAGCTGGGTTCATAAACATGAGGTAGCATATTTCACAAGAAACTGCAAATATAAAAGAAGATTAGTCTTTATTGTGTTTAGATAATGAGATTGCTATTTGTATAAATATTTAGCACACCATTTTTTATTGATAAACGCTTAAATCATGATTAATTGAAATTCTTCGAGTTTGTATTTTAAAAGATAACTTTTTTTGAAGGATACATACACTTTATAGATTAAAATTTATTTTGAAATAATTATTTATTAAAAGAATGAAATATATTATATTTTATATTTAGACGAGTTCAATGTCGTTTAGTCGTGGTTTTTTATAAATTAATTTTACTTAATAAAATCTATAGATTTAAATGATTAAATATACGTTTTTAGAGGTAAAATCTTGATTTATTACTAGTAAATATATTTTACGGCTGCATAGAAGATATTCCGGTCGAAAAGAAAAGAAAAAAAAAACCGGAAAACTTCTTCACTGTTGCGACTTGCGAATTACCCATCGTCAATTTTTATCTCCACAGTCCACAGATCTAGGTTTTTTAGATCTTTCATTCTTGCTTCGCAATCAAATCCCTCTAGCCTATTGAAGCAATCAATGACCCTTGTAATTCAACACTCCAACATGCAGATTAGCACATGTTCTGATTGATTCAGATTCTCAATTTCTCATCATGACCCCGTGAAATCAGTCAGCTAATATTTAGGGTTCATTGGATCAGTTCCATTTTCCTTCGATTACATAAACAAATTCACGTTTTCTGTGTATCATGAATGTGAAATTGGTTCAAGGGTCGTCATATAGAGATCGTAGTCAGGAGTTTACGAGCATAGCTGAGAGGCTAAGAAAATCACATCCAATTTCAGATGCGGCAGAGACGACTATTAATAGTCGCGTTGCTGGGAGTGGTGCTGGTGGTTCCAGCACGGCTGCGGGATCGCGATCAACGGTTGCAGTCCAGTCGGAATTTAACAAGCGGGCATCCAAAATCGGGTATGGGATTCATCAAACGTCGCAGAAGCTAGCGAAGCTTGCCAAATGTAAGTTGCTTTATTTAATCGTAGTTTTCTTTTACTGGACAATATCTACAGTTATTGATAAGATTGGATACATTATCGATCAATATATCGGGAAAATTGTATATGCTTATGATCTTAGCTTCTGTCTTTCTAGTGGCAAAGAGGACATCTGTTTTTGACGATCCAACAACGGAGATCCAAGAGCTAACTGCTGTAATCAAACAGGACATTACTGTACTTAATTCAGCAGTAGTGGATCTGCAACTTGTTTGCAATTCCCAAAATGAAACTGCAAGTTTTTCAAGTGACACAACCACTCATTCAACCACAGTTGTTGATAATTTGAAGAATCGTTTGATGTCTGCCACAAAAGAGTTCAAGGAGGTTCTCACTATGCGGACAGAGGTGCATACTGCATACTACATACTTTTATTTGAACCATTTCATCTTTCTATCGAACTACTTCTTGAACTTTCAGTCATTTTTCTGCAGCATTTGAAGGTTCATGAAAATAGAAGACAATTATTTTCTGCAACTAGTTCAAAAGAGAATTCTAATCCATTTGTTCGTCAACGTCCCTTATCAAACAAAGGAACTGTCACTTCCTCAAATTCACCTCCTCCATGGGCTAATGATTCTTCAAGTTCATCTGCATTGTTCCCGAGGTAATGATTTGAGATCAAAAGCAAAATACAGAAGACGAAATTAATTTCTGTTGTTGATTCTTGCTTTTTCAGAAAGCAAACAGATGGAGAATCTCAACCGTTGATTCAAAATCAACAAAATCAGCAACAACAACAAATGGTTCCATTACAAGATAGTTACATGCAAAGCAGAGCTGAAGCTCTTCACAATGTTGAGTCAACTATTCATGAATTGGGCAATATTTTCCAACAATTAGCAACCATGGTTTCTCAACAAGGAGAGCTTGCAATCAGGTTAGTTCCATTAATTTGTGTAAAGTTAGGAACTTGAGTTTCTGTATTAAATAAAAATCATGGTTGACAGAATTGATGAGAATATGGAGGATACTTTGGCAAATGTAGAAGGGGCACAAGGGCAATTGATGAGGTACCTCAACAGTATATCATCTAACAGGTGGCTGATGATGAAAATATTCTTTGTATTGATTGTATTTCTCATGATTTTTCTATTTTTTGTTGCTTAATGTAATAATATTTTTGGGCCCTTTTTTGGAATATGAAGTGAAACAACGAGCCGATTTCTTGCTATTTGTTTTTTCGTTCCGGGATTATAGGATTAGCCTTTCGATTTTAATGCTTTTTACCATGATTGTATTATTACAAGTATTGTCAAAATGTTATGCTAGAAACTTTATTTTTATATAGTCTAAGGTGGTATTACTCTTCAAAACATTTATGAGGTATTAAAGTGGAGTCCTTTAATGAAACTTGAGATGAAATTTTCTAAATCTCAAGAAGTTATATTAAAGAATATATACATTTTTATAAAAATTTGATTACAAATTTTAGATGTTTGTGGCAAAGAACCAATGTTATTTTTGGAGATCAAAGTTTTGCCACCAAAAGTGTGACATTTTTTATTTGGACCTAGTTTGAAAATAGTATTATAGTTGTAAAAACCAAAACATTCTAGAAAACTACGTAAGTATCGATTAACTACTTGGAATGTCCAACGAAGTACCAAAACAAAAAGTAGAGTATAATATGGCTAAAGTCAATTGCCAACTTCAAAAATGTATGAAACTCCAAAATCCCTTTATCCATAAGGCCCTCTTGTGTGGCGTGCGAGGGGAGGTGTGAGCCTGTGTGAACCCACAGGGGAACACACCCCACCATGCGGTGACCCCGCAAAACCAACACCCGCAAGAGGTGCTGACGTCGTGCGAGGAAATAGTTTGGGAGGTTGCTTACTTGTATCATATGCATCATCACTTGTACAAAATGTGAGGGAAAGTGAAGGGTGATCATTTCTAGGAGTGAGATGAGGAGTGAATGGTGTTGGTTGATTGCTAATGTAGCAGGGAAAAAATGAAGGGAAGTGAGAGCCTACACCAGAGGGCCTAAGTGTCTCTTAGACCATCTCTAATCCAACTATATTTTTTTACTCTATTTTTAGAGGAAAAAAATCGAGTATAAAATGGTCTATTTTCAACGCAACTCTATTTTTCACATCATTTTTATCCCAAAATGTATATTCCTAGTATATTTTTTTCTTTCATTTATAATAATTGTCAAAAACCACCTCTTATATTTATTAGTTTTTAACAAATAAGTATTCTATTTTTTAATTGTAATAATGTTCCATATTATGTTATCCGTATTATATAATATATCTATTTTGTTTATTTTTTTATAAAATACGTTATCCATTTTTATTTTTTTAAATATACGTAAACTTTGATGTGAATTTCATATATAAATATTCAATTTGATAATTAAAGTTAATTTTTTTTTGGAACGGCTGGTTAGTTGTTAGAAGTTAGTACACCAAGTTAGTTAAATCTGTCTATGCTTGGGATAGAACCCAAGACCTCCAATCTAAGAGGCAATTTAATACAGAACATGATCGTAAATATTTATGATTACATTTAAATTAAAACTAAAAATCTATAAAAATAAAAAACAATAGACTAAAAATGACAAGTGAAACTTTCACTCAATTTTTGGTGCAAATGAATAATATTACTCCATATTTGGAATAATATTATTCAAATACCCAAAAATAGAATAGGTTATGGAGCAAAATAGGTTTTAAAATAGAATAAACCTAATTATAGAGGTGGGTTGGAGATGCCATCAGTGTAAGTTACTCTATTTCAATAACTAATTCATATCATTCGAGGCACACATCAAAACAATATGTTAAACTTAGTAGCCTAATGTGATACTTAGGGGTTTGACTTCATGGTATAATCAGAACTACATTTATGAACATAAATTACAATTTAGGAATTAAAAAATATCAACTTTGTACGTTTTGTTGACTTTATAATTTCGTCAAACGTTTGCACTCTTTAGTCAATCGTGCATGCCAAGTTAGAACTTAAACAACTTAACATGTCGAATTGTAGAGGCAATTCTTAGTGCAGAGTAAGACATAAGACAAATGCAATTTTATTAGGTTAAAGAGTCGTGACTGGTCCAACTCTATAGTTGAAATGAGAGAGTCAGTATTGGTATTTGGCCATACATCATTATTTTTGGTGTCGACTAATATGAGCATACGAGTGGTGTATATATACACATAGATTAATTGATCATTACATATATTCAAGTATATTGTATTCATCTAATCAAACTTTCAAACAAATAAGATCTCGTAAGAACACAAAAAAATTATAGTGAATCATTCAAATATAAACACTTGTATGTAGTTGTTTTAGTTGGCATGGAACAAAAAGAAAGTGACACTAATATTTTGGATATATCGTTCTTACGGAGGATATAACGTTATTTTCTAATAACAATGAGATTAGTAGCATACGTCAATAAACTTTAACATTCCTAGTTAAAAAAAGTAAGGAGGATAAATTGATTTTTTGAGTTTTTTTAGGATAGAAAAGGAAGAAAAAGAGAATAAAACTGTGTTAAAATTTATCCTTCCATTTTTGGATGGGTTGGGATGGAAAAGAATAGGGTTGTGATGAAATTACATTTCTACCATTGCAATAACTCTTTTCTCTTTTAAATGAATGACAAAATTGTAAAAATACTTCCATTATTTCCAATTTAAAAATACAACTTTTATTCAGTTTTTTTCCTTCCTTCCCACTCAATAACATAATTAATTATTTCTATTTCGGTATTTTCGTCCGTTTTCTTCTTTTCCTTCTTCGTCATGTCTACCGGTTGATAAGTGAAATTTTATACACTAGCGTTTTACGATTGACATCCTACGTAGACCTTGGAACGGGTTTACATGGGTCGTTCAGATGATGGAATTTACCATTTTTTTTATTCGTTAAAAACTCAAGAACAACTAAATAGATGTTAGATTTGTTGATTCATTAAGCCAATATTTAAATATGGGGTTTTGAAGGAAACAATTTGAACAAATGGTTTAATGTGACTTTACTTTAAGAGTTTTTTTCAAAACAACATAAATTTAGCGTCATGTCACAAAATAGTCAAGGAGTAAGCAGGTGGCTAGTGCGACCTGCGTTTTGCCCCTTCACCTGTGTAATGCTTATATGGCCATTATAAAAAAGAAATTTGAAGCCTCATTTTTTTCCCTGGTTACCTGCATAATGCTCATCATCATCTGCGTAATGCTCCTCATAAAAAACTGAAGCCCCATTTAGCAGGTGATAAGCATCACCTGCGTTTTACTCAAGAGGAAAACGCAGGTAGCATAGGCCACCTGCGGAATCCTCTAGAGGAAAATACAATCACCTGCTAAATGCTCTCTAGTTCATAAATCATACGATTTTATGCATTAAAGGCTTGTACAATAGCCATAAACCGTGTACTTACGCTAATCTAAGGCTTAAAATGTTAAAATTTTAACTGTGGACAACTAATACATTTGAGATAGTTACAGATTTCCAAGTCGAAAATTTCTCCAAAGCCATTAGAGAGCGTTTTTCGTCTACGGGAATGAAAAAAAAGTGAGACTTTTTCTAGGTTTATATACATGGGCTGATGGGTCAGTCTCACCACTAAAACCAATGTTGTAAAAATCGCTTGACGGTAGCTTGGCGGTCGAGTGGGGTTAAGAGATTAATCAGATTAATCGGGGATTAGTCGGGGATTAATTGGAAACCCTAAATTATAAAGAAATTCATTTTAAAATATATAAATATAACAAAATAGCAAAGTTTGATTCATTTATTCCGAGATACACATAGAAGATTATACATTTGCATATTTTTATTCTTTAATATTGATTTTTTTTCTATTTTCGTGAGGTAATAGAGAGTGTTTGTGTCATCATTTAAAAATAAAAAATTAAAAAATTAATTAAAAAATGGAAAAAGTGAAAAAATGACCGCCAATACCGATTAATCGGCCGCCAAGGACCCCCAAGGCCAATATTTGACCGATTTTTGCAGCAAACTGTTAAGCTAACCGATTAGGCCTAATCGTAATCGGTTGAAGACCGCCAAGCGACTAATCGCCGATTTCTGCAACACTGACTAAAACGTAACCCAAGTTAGGAGTTCGCAGCCAACAAGGGGCAAACCGCAGGTGAGGGGGACGGTTTGGGAGGAATACGCATGTGGCACTAGCCACCTACTAACTCATTGGATATTTTCAGTCATATGGCTAAGCTTGTACTGTTTGAGAAAAACCCCTATGAGGTTAGGCTAGTTTAGTCTTTTTTTCTATGTTTTTTAGGTATATACTTAATGAAAATATTTATCAGTTAAGTTTATGTTTTTATATTAATCAGTTATATTATCTTTCAAAATTTTAAAACATTTTTCAAATATAAATTATCAATCTGATTGAGATAGTATTTTGAGTAAACTGCAAATTTGGTCCTTGTGGTTTGCACAAAAGTGTGACTAAGGTCCAAAAAGTTTTGGACTTGCATCAGTCGTCCAAAAAGCATAAAGTTTTGTGGATTTGGTCCTTGCCAAACATAAAAAGACTGTAATACCCTTTTTAATTTCTTTTTTATATTTTTTATATTTACTTTCATAAATTTATTACTAAAAAATAATAACCCACCATCGCCTCTCTCACTCCCACATACGTCCCATTTTCTCTCTCTCTCTCTCTCTCTCTCATCACTAAACCCACATCCAACCATCCTCTTCTTCACGTACAGGAAAATGAAATCAAATAATCATTCAAGTTGAAATGAACCAGAAAACTAGTCGAGAACAAAAATTATTCGAGAGAACCAGAAAAATTCTACCAATCATCCATTCTATCAAATCTCCATGGATAGCATCTAGATTCAACTCAAATCTCCGGTTGCTGTGCACAGTTGGGTTTATCTCCGGTTGCTCTTCGGTTCTCTTGCTCGATCCTCGCATTCTAGAAATTGGGGAATCAGATCAAACAACTAAGCAACATGCAAAATTGTACCACCTGATAATCATCATTATTTTTGTTTTATAACTCATGAATTCAATACCCGTCGGCATTCTGCAACAACATTTAAAAGCTCAGATCCTCACTCTCCATTTTTCATCCATCTTCAACTTTCTCTTTTTCTCTCTGGTTCCAATATGAGGTTGCCGGATTTCTAGTCGTTGATGATGCTGGCCGTCGTCTTCACCGAAGCCATGGAAGTTATTCTCGCATATAACAGGCCTCCGCCTAGGGAGGATCTAGTCGGATCAATCGCCGAAAATGTTGCTCCGACCACTCCAGTAACCAATTACTACTTCCTTCACTGCCCTAATTTTATCATTAATTACAACGACGAATCTATCTCCGATTTGATCGATGAAAACAATCAACAATGATAGCCTCCATTCCTTCCTAAACAGCGTGTTGGTCCAGCTTTTTGGTGACATAAAGGACGCATGAGCCAAAAAAATTGCAGAGAAAGGGAAAATCAAGTTCTCCAATTTTTTTAAGAGGGAAGAGGATGGAAAGATGTATCGTGTTTCCAAATCACAAGATTTGAACAATTGAAGAGGTCATCTGGGAATGGTTCCAGTCGGAACGTCGCTGCTTAAGATCGTGAGGGCGGTGAGGTCGGCGGTAAAAAGAGGGTGAAGTCGGCGGCCGGTTATGGTTTATCGGAGGAAGAAGATGGGGGAGAGAGAAAGAGAGAAAAAAAGGGAGCGCACGTGGGGTGGGATGGGTAATTCTTTTTCTTATCATTATTTTCAAATTAAAATTTTTTGAAGATAAATATAAAAATGCAAAAAAAAAAATTAAAAGGGTAAAACTGTCTTTTTATCTTTTCCAGGGACCAAAACCACAAAAGATTTATGATTTTGGACCAGTGGTGCATGTTGAAAACTTTTTGGACTGTACCCACATTTTTTTGTAAACCATAAGGACCAAATTTGCAGTTTACTCTAGTATTTTCCATGCTAAATAGTCCTTTTTGTCCGTAATAAATCATTTAAAATAAAATTTTAATTTAAATAAAACCAATCTAATTAAGGTGATAAAAAATATAAATACCTAATTGGCTAATCAGTAAATCTTATTATTTGTGTAATAGAAAATACAATTACGACGGTATTATAGGTATACATTTAATCCTCATTTATATATTTTTTTATCAATGACCCAATTCTTTTTACCTATTTCAAATAGAAAACCCCAAGTACCGTTAAAATTACTTAACGGCGTCTGAAGCCGTTACCTTCACATTTCTCCTCGCATCCACACCACAAATTTCAAAAATATATCCGGATCTCATCATTCACAGCGCCCAAATTTACAATTCCCATTTTCAAATTTAGATCTTCGTAACGGCTTCTTCCTCCCCCACTCTCTATCTATCTAAACCCTAGCTTCATTTCCCCCAAATCTACACCCAATTCTCTCCTCAAACCGTGCAATTCCATTTCAATGGCGTCTCTAACACCAGGTATCTTGTTAAAACTCCTCCAGACGATGAACACAACCACACGAGTTACCGGCGACCACCGCTCCCCTCTTCTCCAGGTCATCGGTATTGTTCCTGCTCTTGCAGCAGGTTCAGACGACCTCTGGCCTAACCATGGCTTCTATGTTTCTCTCTCCGACTCGATTAACTCAACTTACGTCTCTCTGTCTGACCGGGACACAGATCTTATACTCACTAACCGGTTACAGCTTGGTCAGTTTGTTTATGTTGATAAATTCGAGTTTGATACTCCAGTACCACGTGCGTCTGGAGTACGTCCGATTGCTGGTCGTCATCCGTTTGTTGGAAGTCCCGAACAGCTTATTGCTAGGATTTCTAGTACGAAGAGAGAGTTCGTGATTCAGACTGCTTCCGATTCAGATGCTTCTGGTGATCCTATAGCTGCTTATTTGTCTAGTAAAAAGTCAGATGCAGCCGTACATGAGTCGAAGGAAACAAAAAACGAGGTTAGGGCTTTTTTCTATATACCGAGTTTGATTTTTAAATGTCAATCTAAATCATCCGTTCTAGATTGTGAAATTTCATCCAGAACTTCTCATCTGCTCCTGCAACATATTATCGGTTTATTATTAGTCTGAAGAGCTAAATTTGTCTTAAAATTGTCTGAATTTGGACATGGAAAAGTTTTGTTCTAAAATTGTATAAACCGAATGTATCAATGTGTTCCATGAGTAGTTTGATTTATCAAAGGCAACCATAAAACATCTTTTTTCAATTAGACTGGGTGCTCCATTTCCGCTCATTTCACTAATTGTCGACAAATTAAAATCAGTTCAAAGAGAGCTTCTATTTGACAATTGATGTTATATTTTTGTTAAAACAGGGAAGGACCAGACAAGTTCTTGCACCTAAAGAGAACGTGAACAATTCTAACGAATCAACAAAGGCTTCAGAAAAGCCTCCTCAGAGATTTTCAAGCCCAGGCATGAAGCAACAGAGGTCAATATCAGCAGGAAAAAAGAACGTAATTGAAAGGGACCCTTCACCAGCTAACAAACCAAAACGATCATCTTCTCCAGTACCTTCAAAGTGTGTAGTTCCTAGTTTAGCCATGGCTAAAGAGGAAAACCGAAAGTCTGCAAGAGAGCCCGCCATTATTGTTCCTTCAAGATACAGACAACCTTCACCTACTGGCCGTAGACAAGCTTCTCCAAGTTCAAGAAGAATGTCAATGTCTCCAGGAAGGAGGCTCTCCGGTGGAGTCAAAGTTTCTCCGGCCACTGATTCCGGTAACAAGAAAAAGATGGCAACATTGGCGGCTGAAATTTCAAAGGTTTCAGAAGCACTTGTTGGGTCCTCCACAAAGTCAAGCAGAAAGAATTGGGATGAAACAGAAGCAAAAGAGAAGAGTTTTACAAAAATCAAGCCGGATTTCGAAGCTATCTTGAAAACTCAGGTAAAAGAAGTCAGAATTAACTTGTTTATACTCTAAAAAGCTTTAAAATGTAGACTGTGATCTTAAGTTTTTAATTTCATTTTCAGGCTGCCCTTTCACGGCGTTTAAGCGATGTACATTCACATGATCAAGAGGATTTTTCCAGTGAAGAAAAAGTAAAATCTAGCCCATGTGGGACCCCCCCAATACCCGATACCACTACTACTACACCTTTGGGAATTACCCTTCATGAAAAGAAATGGACCAATGGTAGCGTCCCTTTGGATGCAGTGTCTTTTGACCTAGCTAAACTCGGACAGGTACATGACATGACATAACATGTTGTATTTACTATGTTTTAACCTGACAGTAAAAATGCAAAAGACGTGATTGCCCTCACTGTAGATATTAAACAAAAAATATAATTACTAATGGTTTTGGAATTTGTAGGATGCTATGCGAAGGAGAAACGTGGCTTCAATAGCTGCAGCTGAAGCTTTGCAAGAGGCCCTTGTTACTGAAGCTATTTTGAGGAGTTTGAGGTAACCCTGAAAATGATTTTTAGATTTTTATATATTTATGAAAATTTCAATTTTTTATTATTAAGACATTATACTTTGGAAAATCTACCCAATTATAACAACGTACTTTGGAAAATCTATCCATTTATAGCATCCTACTTTCTTCCTTTCTATTACAAAATTGTATTTTCAAATTTTATGATTCATGAAATAAAATCTCGATCTTCCCATTTGCAGCATGTTCTCAAATCTCTGTTCAATCTCAAAAGCCGGAAACCCGTTACCAACAATCGACCGGTTCATGGCAGTTTACGACGACACCATAAAGGCCACCGCCACAGCCGAATCAGTCGCCACCAACTCCAATCGGACCGCCGCACCACCACCACCAACCGACCAATCAAAATCCCTCGCGCTCTGGATCGAAGCCGCTCTAGCCACCGACCTCGAAGTCGTCTCCCTCTTAGCAAACCAAGGGTTCGAACCCCCGGCCCAGGCCCACAAGAAAACCCAATCAAAAACCCGACCGGGTTCAGTCCCAGACCTAACCGAAACGCTCAAATCCCATTTGACGATTTCATCTTCTAATTCTTCTTTTAACGGGTCGTGGATTAAGGGCCGTGGTGTGAATGAGAGTGTGGATTTGGGGGTGAAGTTACAGAAAGAGATGCAAATTTGGTTTTTGAAATTCGTCGAGGAGTCGTTGGACGCCGGTTTTCAGGTGTTTGGGAAAAACAATGGGACCGGTTCGGAAGTGGGGCCGATTAAGGTGATTTTATCGCAGCTTAAGCGAGTTAATGACTGGTTGGACCGGATGGTTTCGAAACAGGATGAGGTGATGACCGGTGCGGTCGACCGGTTGAAGGGGAAGATTTACCGGTTTGTTATTCAACATGTTGGTACCACATATGATAACTCGTCTTGATGCTGAATTTGCTTGTTTCTATGATAAAATTTATGATCCTTTCATAAAATTTTCGATGTATGTTTCAAGAATATATTTGCTTGTTGCAAGTATTATGGTAATGCCAGTTTAACACCAGATTTTTGGAAATAAATCAAATGTTTAGTAGCGTGGTTTTCACTATTTTTTTATAACCTTTTTTGCCTATCTACAAAGTGACATGTGTTTAATAAATGTTTATAGGGAAAATGACTTATAAGGGTAATTATGTTTCAAAACTGTTCAAAAAACATTATCCAAGTTTGGTCTGTTCAAAAAACATCATCCAAGTAAAACCTTTGTACAAAAAACACCATCCAAGTAAGGCTTTTGTACAAAAAACACCAATGAATTACATGTTTTGTTCAAATTTTACCCGATGGTAAACGGCTCTTGCAGGTTAAAGGATGAATTGACCTAATATTTAGTGATATGACATAATAACAGATGAACCGTTTAACCTGCAAGAGCCGGTTACCATCGGATAAAATTTAAACAAAACATGTAGTTCGTTGGTGTTTTTTGTACAAATGCTTTACTTGGATGGTGTTTTTTGTACAAAGGCTTTACTTGGATGGTATTTTTTGAACAAACCAAACTTGGATGGTGTTTTTTGAACATTTTTGAAATATAATTACCCTTATAAGTCATTTTCTCATGTTTATATGTGTTTAATAAATGTTTATATATGTTATTTACTTGATTGTAAATTTTTTTCTGTAAAAGTCGAAGAACTTTCATGGATAAATCACATTAGCTCAACTTTCATTATATATTTCAAATATCTTCTCGTCTTAAAGAAATCGATGGATCATCTAATAATGTCAACAGAAGTAAATGAGTTGCAAGCTACTGAAAAAGACATTCGAATTAGACAATTATTTATTGATAGCTAAAAAACAATATATCCTTATAAATTTATGGAATACTGGAAAAAAAGTTAGGGAGATAGATTATTGAGTTAATGATTTATAATGACAATCAATAAAACAAAATTTACCCATTAGGTCACTGAAGTTTTAATTGTATCAAATAGGTCAACGAACTTTCAAATTTGCACCCAATAAGCACTAAACTTTCAATTTTGCACCCAATAGGTCAATGAACTTTAAGTTTTGGTTTTAAAATATCATTGTTTTCAATTTTAATCGGTTAAAACTGCTGTGATGAGACCTCATGACTGGTTGTTACCATCAGGCGAAGAAAGTAGTAGCGACATGAGGCGGATTAGATGTCAGAGAAGATTGTGGATAATCTTTGAACCTGCTCGAGGTGGCAGAACTATGGTCAGTTGAGGAAAATGGTCTACGCCTGGTTGGCGGAGATGGAGGTGTCGCCAGAACTGGAAAACGGTGGTTAAAAATTAGAGACAATCGTATTTTAAAACCAAAATTGAAAGTTCACTGACCTATTGGGCACAATTAAAACTTTAGTGCCTAATGAGTAAATTTTGTATTATTAGTTGACATTTTGGATCATTTAACCCTAGATTATTTAGATGTTATGTTTGGTTATTATGTAATAAATGTAACATTTGTTTAAAATATTATGCCAGCATGGGTTGTTTTTTACTTCTCCAATTGTTTCATCATGTTGAAAAAGACATTCAAAATATACAACGATTTGTTGATACTGATAAAACACTATATCCTTATAAATTTACAAAATACTGGGAAAAAAAAAAGTTAAGTGATGATTAATTAGATTTTATGTTTGGTTATTATGTAAGAAAAGTAACACTTTTGTTAAAATATAATATAATTAATATCTAACTAAATATATTTTAGCACCAAAAAAAAAAAAAAACCCCAGTCTGTTACATCTATATTCAGAAGAACCCATAAATTATTTTCTCGTTAAAAAAATCCTTAAATAACATTTTACCTTTTACATCCAAACAAATTGCAAGTTTTAAAAAAACGAGTACTTAAAAATCTGGAATGGCATACAATTTGTTTTAACTTTTAAATGACATGGATATTAATTTAGCCAAAAATCGATTAGTCAACGAGGGAAATAAATGTAAGGTTTGATCTACAAAACAAAATCAAGCAAAGAGATAATTTTATACTAGTTCGTTGCAACAACTAGGTTTCTTTCTATTGTTTCCACTAGTTAAGAAGGGAAATCCGATGCAACAACTAGCGTCTTACAACACCCAAAAAATTGAGAATGTGATTTCAATATCTCACAAAAAAAAAAAAAAAAAAAAAAAAAAACACTGTTGTCATGAACTTCTAAAGAGATCTCACAATTTTGTATACCTGCATACAATGGACAAAAGGAAAGAAATGATACAGCATGATAGTTTTTTTAAGAATCAAAACTAGAAAAATCATCCTAGAAACCAAGAAAAATCATTGTATTATAAATGGAACAAAGAACATGACAAATACAGAGTGCATATACTAGTGAAAATGTATCATTATTACAAACACATCATCATAAATCAAAAACTGCAATAGTATAGAACAGATTTGAACATTTGTATGACTCTTAAACAAACTGTATTGTCGTTTTGATCAAAAGAATAATAAGAAGTGTGTGGGGGAATAACCTTGTTTAAAATAAACAATTTTTACAACTGATAGACTTTCATATTATTTAGTTGCGATTAGGACAAAGTTCATATGATTTGTTGCGGTTTTGAAGAACATAAAACCGATCAATAAATGGTAAATGAGCAGTCTTCATTCTTCCTTGGAATTGAATGAATCTATCACAACCTGAGCAATGTTGGTGACTATTTGAAAAAGGATCATAGTCATCAAAAGCTTGTTTTATTTATCTTGAAGATAAACTTTTAAGAAGGATCACCCAATCCTTATCAAGAATCAATATGAACAATGTAATTCCTTTCAAGAAGCTGAAATGCAAAATTAAAAATTCTCACCCTTGAGCGTAACCGGTACACTTAATATAGGATTCATCGACATTTAGAGTCTTTCAACTATTAGTATTTTTGAGAATTTTGTCTTTCAACCGCCTAGGAAATTCTAGCTTCAATTACCACATAAGATTTTGAAACTCTATTCTCAGCTACCTCAGAAGCCCTATCTTTTTAGGTGTTGTAAGAAAAAATTTTCAAATACTAACTTTGATTTTGATAAAGAATAAGCATTCAAATTTTGTTCTTAGTTGGATGAATGAAGCGGCTACCTGGTTGATCCAATTTAGGTATATATGCTAAAATAATATCTCTGTCATTTAAAAAAAATTTAAGGCACGTTGGATTTTTAGTTGGTCACTTTTTTTTAGAAACCTTCAATTTGGTTGGATTCTAAAGGTAAAAGTAATTTAAGGTTTTTTTAATAAGAAAAGATTAGGGGTTTTCCAAATATAGATGTATATAATAGGTTGTGGTTTTCTGTAATTTGCCTTTATTTTTATACACTACTAAATATAATAAAACAAGTATGAACTAATCCATGATTGATGAGATAATGTTAATCCTCCACTTGTAGTTGTTGCATGTTTTTTGAAACTCTACTCGCCCTCAAAAGTCGAAAACCCTTTACCAACAATTTAGAGGTTCATGGTTGTGTACAACAACACCATAAGACTGCACGGTATGGTGAGTGCAAACCCCAGCGGCATCGACGTGGAAGCCCCATGCCACCGGCATCACCGCCCCATGATGCCGGCATTGCCCATCGGCATGGGCTCATCGGCGTGTTTACGTAGCTGAGTTTTCTCTCACTCTCTTCCTATATTCCTCTCTCTATCTCTATCTCTATCTCTCTTTATTAATTTTAAATTAAAAATATTAAAATGTTGGAAGCATCCACCCCCTATTGTAGGCATACAAAAGCATTTTCATCGGCATCCTACGTGGTGCCTATATGGCAGCCGATGACGATCGTTTCGTAGGCATCTATACCGCTTAACCTAATAGCTACTACTACAACCGAATCAATCACCAACAACCCCAATCACACCAACCCACCACTTCTTCCAACAAACCAATCAAACTCCCTCACTCTTTAGATCTAAGTTGCCTTATTAACACCCCCTCGTATGATCATTTTAGCATAACATTTAAAACTCTTATAAGGTAAAGTTATAGTTTTAAAGTAAGTGGGTGTCCTAATTTTCATAAACTTTTAAAGCAAATAAAACATTGTTTAAATTTAATCACGATGTTCCAAATCAAATCATAGACAACAAATATAATAAAATCTCTAAGTTATTTCTAAACCCAAATTATCATCATCAAAGTTGTAACACCCCTCAATTTTCATTTCATTTTAGCTTATAAAAATGTTCCATAAGTTCTTAAAAATGTTTGATGTTAATAAGGTCACTTTCAAAGTTTACCAAATGATTTTTTTTTAGTATTATGGTGTACAATTACCCATCAAAACATAGTTCAACAGAACCTAACATGCTGAGGCCTTCTAAAATATCCCATGTATGTAAGTTTCTGTCTCATCAATTGTGGATACACGCCAAAAATATAATAGGTTATACTATAGAAGTCTAAGTGAGTAAATCTGAAATATTGACTTGACAAATTATTGGAATAAGTTAGAAATTTCAACCCCAAATGAATTCCCATTTATTAAAAGTTTCATTTATGGGTTTTTTTTTAATAATTCAACTATACAAAGGATGAAATGACATGCTCATACAATGTCACACCCTCAAACCGTATTGGCGGAATAGTTTAAGGGTGGATGACTTCATGAATAATATCATAACAAAGTTGCACAATAGTGAAAGCCAAGCAAACAACCATCATTACATAATTGCAAATGTTACATAGTTTAACTGTATCATGTTTCAAATACAATTATAATGATATCAAAATAGGCAAAAATGACGTCGTAACGTCCTTTCTTGTAGCGCTTGATTTACCAAATCAGTTTCCTGAGAATACAAGTAGTTGAAAAAGTGTCAACAATTAAGTTGGTGAGTTCATAAGATTTTTGTATAGAAATGTCCTTTGTTTTGTAAGCAATAGTGTTGAAAACCAAGAAAATCCAATATTTTCTTATAAAATGTTCCAAGTCTTTAAATCCCAAAGACTAAAATGTAATATGTAAACTGTAGTGTACTTTCTTTGAAATGTATGTTTCCACGTAAACAATTTATAAAAATATTAAGTTGATTATTTTCCCATGTGAGATACCATATAACCATACTGTGACTAGTTGGCCTGCTGCGACGTTCTTCAGGCGTCGGAACTGTTAGACATTTGGACACCTCAGACCTGCCGGTCAAGCTGTAGCTAGCAGCTCAGGTGCGGGGTTGTCAATCCCGTATAGATCTATAATCAAATATCACGCTCTCTTACCGAGACTCTGGTTATATAAAAATGTTCAGGACTTATAGTAGGTACTTATAAAAGCACTTTGAAGATTCATCTCACAAAAATGTATGTATTCCAATCAACTTGTTTACGTACGATTTGTATATAAAAACTCTTGTAAACATCCATTATCATTTTTCCCATGATAATATAGTATAGTATAATAATTATATAATTTTATATAATTATTTTTATCATGTTTGAATGTCATAGTAACCTTTTGTTCATAAACTATTCCAATAATAGTCTATTTTTAGTAGTTGCGTCGTAATAACCTTATTTTTGTGAATAATAGCGAAATAACTTGTTCAAAGATTATAAATGTTATCTTTTGAGATATTTCACACAAAAATAATATGATATTTTGATTATAGCCATTTTTGCTAGAAAATAGTGCCTTTATTTATAAAAACGTAGTTTTTACTAGTTTTCGTTTTTATAACGTTTTTATCCAAGATCTAGTGTTTTTGTACACTTTATTTGTAGTTTAGTGACTTTTACACAACTTAATATGTCAAAGTGTTCATAATACATGGATCTACTCATATTTCATGTCAAAATCATATTTATAACATTTTTGTTCAAGATCTAACATTTTACACACTTTAATTATAGTCTAGTAACTTTTATACAAGCATATCATGTATTATAGTGAATATCTTACAAGGATCTATCCATATACCATATCAAAGGTATTTTTATCCAAATACTAACTTTATAAACTTGTGTAAATCAACATATATATCATTTAAACATATATAAACTTGAATAAACAACATATATAGTTAAAGAACTTGTATTCTCCCCCAAAAAGGTTTGAAAAGATGAAAATGAGGGGTATGAACTCACCTTGAGTGTGGATCTTAGGATTTCTTGGAAGAAGGTTGAAGATTGTGGTTCTAAGACCCGGAAGACCCTTGGACAAAGCTATTATCCAATGGATTTCCGTGAGTATGTGTGTATAATAGAGTATATGAAGGTATTTAGAACTTAAATCACTAGATGATCATAACTTACCAAGAGAGCTTGAAAGATCTTTGAAGATGATGGAGTTTGGAGCTTAAAGAATTTTGAACAAATCTAATATACAATGGATATAGATGTATGTTAGTGTGTGTAAAAGGTGTAAAACTTATATCAAGTTGTTTAGAATCAAAGGATGGGTGAAGATTACCTTTTGGACTTGTGAAAGAAGCTTGGATTTGAAGTTTGGAAATGGTGGTGGTGAAGGTGTTTGAGGCCGAGAGCACAAGGAAGAAGAAGAGAAGAATGAGTGTGCTTTGTGGCTTGGTTGGGTTATGATGGCTAGTTTATCTCTTGGAAGTGTAAGCTTGATTATTTTAACAAAAAGAATTATAGCCTTTTAAGGCCTATTAATATAAAATCAAAAGAGCTTTATGGTGTCATTGTTGGATTAGGTGTCTAAGCCATGACTTTACAACTATATTTATCTTATTGATTGAAGCAAAGTCCATTTGGGTTGCCCTCATAGCTGGAGGTCAGGATAGAGTTCAGTAGAGTAAAAGGTTGATTTATTAATTGTGTAATAAATCAATAGAATTAATTAAATGGTTTATTAATATATTTAAGTGTTAATATATTAATTAGAAACTATAATAATTAATTGAGATTTAATCAAGAATTAATTGGATTTAATTTAGTGATTAAATTAATTAATTAAAAGTGCAGGGACTGGTTTTGTAATTATTCAATAGTTGAATAAAAGGCTGGCCAGTGGATAGGGGTTAAAGGTGGCGAGATTTGTGGTGTCACCACAAGGATCTCGAAACCCTAATTAGGGTTAAGGAAAGCCTTGTCCAAATGGTCAGCAGGCTTGCCCATTTGGAGGCTCCTTAGGGTTTCAGCTGTAACCCTTGGAGGCTATAAAAGGAGGCACCTGGCCACCCTAAAACCTGCGCCATACACATCAAGATAAACTCTGCTGAACTGTCTTCTCCATTGCTGTGGGTATGACTTGCATCTGAGGCAGGACACTTGTGCTGCTAGCTTCAAGAACAAGATTCAAAGGTTGGTAATTCTTGTTTTAATCTTTAGAATTTATTGTTGGCCTTTAGGTTATAGTTTATTATCTTCATAGAAGAAAACATAGATCTTTCTAGGGTTGCATGTGAACCATAGGATTATTTGTGTTCATTGTTTGCTAGAAAACCCTTCAGTGGTATCAGAGCTTAGGCTGTTTTCTTGTGTTTGATATAAACTGCTTAGTTTATGTTTGCCTTGAGGTTTTGTGCGAAAAATACCTCTTGGATGAGGCTTTGGTCGAAATCTAGGCTAGGGTTTCCTAACCCTAGCCGCCACCCCTTGTTTCCTCTTTGATTTGCTTGCCTTGTTTAGTTGGTTGTTATTTTTGGTAGTTTACTAAATTGAATAACTGGAACCCTAATTGCCTTGCATGCAAATTTCGACCAACTAGGGTTATTAGATAGAAAATTAATTTGATTAATTTATAATATCTATCTTAGATTTAATTAATTTAATTAATTGTTAATTAAAAGATAAATTAAATCAGCTCAAAGGATTAATTTAAAATTTTCGAAAAATTAGAATAAATTAGCGAAAATTCTGAATAAATTAATTCTAAAATATTTTAATAAGATTAAAATATATCTTATATATTTATGATTAAAAGTTAATTATTTATATATAAGAAAATTGGTTAGTCTTACCGCAAGTAGGCCTCATTCACAAAACTGTCCTATAAAGAGGGTATAAGGCGACTGACTATAAAATGTTAGTCTAATGGGTATCCACTCTTACCCACCGCTCTCCTGGCCAGTCGAGTGTCGTTAGCCGAACGGGTTTGATAGAACCGTTAAGCCTCTTAAAAGCATAATGCTATAATTGAAAGTACTAGAACCTTGAACAAAACCCAATCTAGTTACTTTAGGATAAAAAATGTGAATTTGATGCTAACCCATGAAATTGCACATTGCACTTTATGAAACGTTGGTGGAGCGTGTGTGGGTTACCGGCACACCAATGGGGGTTCATAAAGAGTGGCAATGGGTTTCTCGGGTGTTATCATTGTTGATGGAGCGTGTGTGGTTAACCGGCACATCAATTTGAGATGATAATGGACCCCGAGAGTACCAAGCTAATTTGCATGGTTATTCACACCCGGTTTGTGATCCTCGGCATCCCAGTCACAAACGGTGGGGCATATCCGAGATTAAACATGCCATTGAATAGTTCAATGAGTCTCAGAGATCTAGGAATTTCATAAGACTGAAATTGATAAAAGTTATCTACCTTAATGACCACTGTGTTGTGACTACGGCATCCCTCTTCACAGCATAGTTGGGGTATTTTGGGTCCTAGCCTTGTTAAATAATAAATTGGGTAATTATTTAAAAGGATTAATTAAACGAATAAATTCAAATTTTATATATGTCTGAAGAAAGTGTCTTTCTCCTTCTTCTCCTCCTTCACCCATTTCTGAGAGCTTCAGAAAGCACCTATTTAGTATGGTAAGGCTGACTGGCCTGAACTATGTGATACGGTTTTGCAATTAGAGAATAGTTCTTAGTTTTGCTGGGGAACCATATCAAACTGAGTGTCCGCTCCCAAACATGGCATCACACCACAGCTTGTGAGCATGACTCCTTGACTATTGAATCCAAGGAAGTTCGTTGCCTTATGCTATTAATCATTAACCCCGAGTTCCGCAGGGATTTAGAATTCCAGGGGTCTGATAAGTTAGCACAGCTAGTTGAGGAAAGGTTCCGAGAACTGGTTGAAAAAGGAGAACGAACTAGGATCTTCAAAGAGCTTGAAGATGCAAGCTAGAAGGAAGTAGCACCAGTTTGCGTGTTCCCGAGATTGAGGGATACATAGGCGAACAGTATAAAACTGGTTTCCCTTTGGGATCGGGAGTTAAGCATTAGCTCAACTCGCTGATCTGTTCGTCCAGATGAACAGAAAGGGTAACCGGATAAGACAATCGTGGAAGTGCATTCAATGTCCATTAATTCAGCTGCTTCAGGATTGAGTCCAGTATTAAGGTGCATCAAGAAATGATCCAGATCGTCTGGACCGATTGTTCGATGTTTCAAACTGGGAATCCATAAAGTGGGACACAGTCACAGAAAGATTGGAAAAATGCTCTAAAGCCAAACTGTTTGGCAGACTCAGTAATATCTTAAAACTCAGAATACCTGATCCTCATTTCCTTGATACAGGATGTGTTTCTCACATTTGCTCTGTATGCACGGACTCTGTAGGATGCGGGATGTTGTCGCACAGGAGCATATTCAGATTAGATATGGAGCTCGTGCATTTTTGGAGTTAAGCTAGATATCTGTTCTTGTTATTGGTTTATAGATACATTTAACATAGATTCGCATTGTACATTGTTCTGAGGATAATTCTGGTTTAATGAAATTTTTTCTTAAAAATGGTTGTTTTAATTGTCCTCGAAATGTTGTGTGAATGTGTTGATGACGTAAATGGTAATAACTTGAATGTTGAAACATCCAATGGGATTGGACTTATATATTGTGTTCTTTATGATTGTTAAAGTGAATTTTATGAGAATCACTTCAACCAAAGGTCCAGTTGGACAGGACTTTGGAATCATTTGACTTAAAGTCACGTGATGAATTGAGTGCTTAATAAAATTAATTGTGGCAAGAAAGGAATCGCCCAAAGATCCAATGGATAGGATTTTGGAATCAGCTGACTTGGAGTCAGGTGATGATTGTATGTCTTGAACAATATTAACAAAGTCATAAAGTTACATAGAGATGTAAAGGTATTAAGATTTTGAGCAACAAACACATAAGTTACTGTGTATTGCTCGAATATTTGAACAGAACACGATTAGTTATGCTTCATGATATTTGCCAAATGGTTTGACAAATATGGCTTCGCTTATCGGAATAAGCGATTGATTGGAACCCTGAAGTGTTCAAAGACTTCAAAGGAAGCATAAAATCAACAGAACCTGAGTAACAACATAGACTGAGAAAATGTTTCACAGTTTATCCTCTTCCAAGAACACTAATGGTTATAATGTGTCTAAGGGAAGATGATGGAGCATTGATCGAAATAGTTTTGATCCTCGGTGTATAAGATACACTGGATACATTTCCGACTAATTTTTCAATGAATTGAACATTCAACCAGTCAGACCGCAGAAGCCATATTCCGACCACATCTTAGACTAAGTAGGTTATGTCGACACTGTCTGAAATGTAAAGCTGGGATCATCCCACTAGTACATAGAAAGTCCAGGGTCATGTAGCATTCGTCTGAATCTCATGACAAGCCTGAAACTGATCAGCAATGTCGTTTTTCATTGGCCACTCCAGTTATCCTTTGAAAGAAGAGTACTTTTAGAAAGAACTCAAGTTCTAAGGAAACAGTGGGAGTAAGAATAATTCTGAACGAGTTCAGGAATTAGCCAAGTGAAACAACCTTTAGTCACCACTGGGACTTGACCAGGAATTAAATTCCTGTTAAACCTGACATACCCTCTCTTCGCTTGACCAGTAGTTGTTGTCACCATCATAAGGAGTTATGATCCGGGTGATATACCGAGTAGTGGTAAAACACTAAAGATGGTACGGATAAGTAATCCGACTGCTAGAAGCATTGGTGAGCCCAGTTGCTGCCAAATAAGAGAACCTTACCGCGAGACACAGTCTATGTGACAGTTTGATTGATCTTTACAACTGGTCTAGGAACCAGTGGGAGTAATTGAATCATCAAAAGAAGGGAACATAGAAATGTACTTACAGAACATCTGGTTGAATGAGTCATCACTTGGAGTCAAGCAACTGATTCTGAGAGAAGCACTCTCAATAGAAGATGTAATCCGAGAGGATTCTGCGTGGCATAGTGTGAGTCGTTAGTGGAGCGTGTGTGGTTTACCGGCACACTAATATGGACTCACATAGAGCATGCCATTACGAAAGGTACATGGCCCCGAGATTCGTCCCATGGGCATCTCGCAAGAAAGGATATTCGGATTCTCAAAATAGGCCAAAAGGTTTGGATTTTGTGAATAGCCTGAAAGATTTCCTTTAATATGTCGGAAAGGTTTGGATTTCGGTTTCGCAAAATGTGCCATAAGTTTTGGATTTTGTGAATAGTCCGAAAGAGTCATATAACGGTGTCAAAGCCAGTGGGAGTATCGTTGTTATCTGCTATCATTGTATGAGGGTTACATACTGGTTCTAGGAAACGTCTCTTATCATTACAAAGTGTAATGACTTGGTGTTAAGAAACGGTTCGCTATGAAAGACTTTAAGAGATACAATATACTCAGGTGGTTGTGAACATCTATTAGATAGATCAGAATTCTGCCAATATGATCTTGATGAAATTCAAGATGCATAACCCCAGGAATGGAGTTTCCTGTCATTGCAAAGTGTAATGAATTGGCATGAAGGAAACAAAGAAGGTGCAGCATGCTCACGTAGTTCATAGACATCTATCAGATAGATGAGACTGACAGTATTGACTTAGCCGTTGAGAATATGATCTTGATGGGATTCAAGATGCATAAGAAAGAGTCACCGAAAGGAAATGGTTTCCGGAAATCATGACACAAGGATTATTGGTAATCTTAGGATTCCGAAAGGGCTTGGAATAAGATTACATCAGGTTCCTCGAGCCTCTTGGACAAATCAGAAGTGTTATGAACATATCCTGATGACTTAATGCTTAGAGCATTCTATGTTGGATTCAGGATATTGCCTGGCTGAAAATACTGAATGGATTTTTGAACAGACGTGAGAAATCATTGGGAAATGATTAGGGTGATTGATTTGAAAGGGTTTTCAAATCGGTAATTGTTTACACCAAAACGTGGTGCTATAGGACTTCATGGTTAAAGAATTTCGTTGGTTTCTGATGGAGGGCGTGTGGTTCACCGGCACATCATGACACCTCGAAATTGTCTTAGGGTGTAGTCATGTAGACTAAAGACCCGAGAACCATGGGCAGTCACAGTACACATCACCGGAATGGAGTTGTGAGAGAAAATGACAGAATGACAAAATGACAAATTGAGATATCATCGGAAGAGTATCCGATAGGATCATCTGCAATAAAGTGTATAAGTGTTAGACACTTGGATACATAGAAAGAGTGAAAAGGTCATAGACATAGATATAAAAGGCTTGAATTGAGAGTTTAAAAGAGAATAAGAAACCGATAATAGTTATGATAAATCCGACTTGGTGATTACCTCGTGGAGACTTGGTAATTAGCAGGAGTAGCTGCCAGTCAGATTTTATGTTTCACTTTTGCATGTTTACTTCCTGAATAATTGGATTATTCAAACATCCACAGTCGTTCATACTCTTAGGGAGTAAGTATGAAGGAAGACTGTCATGAATTGGTTTGTAGATTGTCTAAGGAGTTAGACATAGCAATAAGATTGCTGCAACGTTCATGAGTACTTGGAAATGGAGATTTGAGTATTGGATAAACCCGCGCTCAATGGATTGCTTCATGGATTATATCACGAGCAATGTTGAGACGATAATATCTTTTGGTCTTAAAGTGGAGAGATATGAGTTATAATTTGCAAGGCGGTTGTTCATTGATAGTACGAAAACGCATCGGTAACTCGATGTTATAAAACGTGCTGTTGTGAGTGATTTGTCGGGTAAAAGATATAACATATTAGTCAAAGCTTATTCGTCCCTTGACCCAGACGGGAAACAGATATCTGTTGGCCACTCGATGATTTTGAAGTTGACTGAAGCGCTGGCCAGCCAGGACTGAATTGATTCGTTCAATTAGAAGTCTAAAAGTCATAAGCAAAATCGGAAATCGGGAAACAGTGTGTCAGACAGAGATTGATCTCAATCCATGTCTCATGTCTGAAAATATCTTGTTGGACGGAGGATCATCTGATCACTTATCTTTGGACGGAACTGACTAGGTCAGAGTTCGGCAGCAGTTTCTAGGAAGCTGCAGGTTGTTTATTAATCAGAAGATAAATTAAAGTCATAGACTTATCCAAGTGGGAGACTGTTGGATTAGGTGTCTAAGCCATGACTTTACAACTATATTTATCTTATTGATTGAAGCAAAGTCCATTTGGGTTGCCCTCATAGCTGGAGGTCAGGATAGAGTTCAGTAGAGTAAAAGGTTGATTTATTAATTGTGTAATAAATCAATAGAATTAATTAAATGGTTTATTAATATATTTAAGTGTTAATATATTAATTAGAAACTATAATAATTAATTGAGATTTAATCAAGAATTAATTGGATTTAATTTAGTGATTAAATTAATTAATTAAAAGTGCAGGGACTGGTTTTGTAATTATTCAATAGTTGAATAAAAGGCTGGCCAGTGGATAGGGGTTAAAGGTGGCGAGATTTGTGGTGTCACCACAAGGATCTCGAAACCCTAATTAGGGTTAAGGAAAGCCTTGTCCAAATGGTCAGCAGGCTTGCCCATTTGGAGGCTCCTTAGGGTTTCAGCTGTAACCCTTGGAGGCTATAAAAGGAGGCACCTGGCCACCCTAAAACCTGCGCCATACACATCAAGATAAACTCTGCTGAACTGTCTTCTCCATTGCTGTGGGTATGACTTGCATCTGAGGCAGGACACTTGTGCTGCTAGCTTCAAGAACAAGATTCAAAGGTTGGTAATTCTTGTTTTAATCTTTAGAATTTATTGTTGGCCTTTAGGTTATAGTTTATTATCTTCATAGAAGAAAACATAGATCTTTCTAGGGTTGCATGTGAACCATAGGATTATTTGTGTTCATTGTTTGCTAGAAAACCCTTCAGTCATGGCATTTCCCCCCATGGGGCTGCCGATTTTGGAGAGGGGGGTGGGGTGGGGTGGTGTGGTTTTTATAAAAATAGCAATGTAGTTATAAAAATGTGTGATTTTTATAAAATAGTAGGACGTTTTAGTGAAATTTTGTGCGTTTTTGACGAAACGAAGTTCTAAATAATTATTTTGTATAAAAACATTGCCAAACATTTATTTTGATTGAATTATAACTCGTTGGGTGTCGGAATACGCGTTTAAGCGCGGTATTCTTCCGTTTTCGCGATTTTCGACGTTTTACCGGTAAATGCATTTAGCTTTGAAATCAAATACTATATGTTATTACGTTACTTATCATATGAATCGTTATTTCATATTTGATGTTTAAGGCACCTCATTTTGTATTTTGGTTCCAAACCCTGTGTACATTTATCCGTACACAGCGGTTTAATCGTTATAACTTTCACATAAGAACTCCGTTTTCGACGTTCTATATATCGAAACTTTCGTATTTACGAGTGGATCGTTTTATGAATATTATTATTCTCAAAATAATAATTGTACGATTTTCGAATTTCTATGCTACAGTAGTCTGCTGTCCGTATTTTCGACTTTTAACCGATAATTGTTTTGATTTAGCACACGTAATACTTATAATATTAATAATTCATGCAAAAGTTAGGGAAAATAACTTTTCAACATATAAATTAACGTACGCGTCGTTTGATTACAGTTGACTTTTGTTGACCAGAATTTACAATTGTCACATCATCTACCCGTTAGAGAGAATTTCGTCCCGAAATTTAACTCTTGAGTGGATTCTCAAGGGTTTGGGAAGAGATGTGGATACTTTTGCTTCATCTGGTCTTCGCGCTCCCAAGTAAATTCTGGTCCGCGCTTGGCACTCCAACGGACCTTAACTATCGGAATGCGGCTTTGTTTCGTCCTCTTGATTTCTCTGTCCATGATCTCTACGGGTTCTTCCACAAAAAGAAGGTTCTCGTTCACCTCGATCTCGTCGAGCGAAATAACAAGAGTTTCATCGGACAGGCATTTCTTTAAGTTGGATACGTGAAAGGTGGGATGGACATTGCTGAGCTCCTGCGGTAATCGAAGTCTGTAGGCTACTGGGCCGATCCTAGCGAGGATCTCAAAGGGCCCAATGTATCTGGGGTTCAGCTTCCCACGCTTTCCAAAGCGTATCATTCCTTTCCATGGCGAGACCTTCAACAACACTCGGTCACCAACCTGGAATTCCAAAGGCTTGCGTCGCTTGTCTGCGTAGCTCTTTTGTCGGTCACGAGATGCTTTCAATCGTTCACGGATCTGAACGATTTTCTCCGTTGTCTCTCGTATGATCTCCGGACCGGTGAGAGCGCTGTTAGGTGTTTGGCCTCTGGCTAGTTGAGTATCACCCACTTCGGCCCAGCACAGAGGGGATCTACACTTGCGTCCGTATAGAGCTTCAAATGGAGCAGCTTTGATGCTAGTGTGGTAGCTGTTGTTGTATGAGAATTCAATGAGCGGTAAGTGGGTGTCCCACGCCTTACCGAAGTCTATCACACAGGCTCTCAACATATCTTCCAGCGTTTGGATGGTTCTTTCACTTTGGCCATCCGTCTGCGGATGGTAAGCTGTGCTCATGTCAAGCCTGGTTCCCATAGCCTTTTGTAATGATTGCCAAAAGTTTGAAGTGAACCGGCTATCTCTATCCGAGATGATTGATCTCGGCACACCGTGCAATTTTACAATTTCTTTGTCGTAAAGTCTTGCTAGCTTATCCGTCCTATCACCCTCCTTGATTGGCAGGAAGTGAGCGGATTTGGTTAGCCTATCGACGATTACCCATATAGTATCTAACCCACCGGTTGTCTTTGGTAATTTGGTTATGAAGTCCATTGTTATCCGCTCCCACTTCCACTCGGATATTGGTGGTTGAACTAGTAAACCCGAGGGCTTTTGGTATTCTACTTTAACTTTGGCGCAAGTCAGGCACTTGCCCACGTAAGTAGCGATTTCTGCCTTCATGTTTGGCCACCAATACAGTTTCTTGAGGTCCAGGTACATTTTGTCGGACCCGGGATGAACGGAGTATCTAGTCTTGTGAGCTTCATTCATGATAATGTCTCTGTATCCGCCGAATTTCGGTGTCCAGATTCGGTTCATGAGGTAGCGAGCTCCGTCATCCTTAACTTCAAGGTTTTTATCCATCCCTCGCAAGGCTTCATTTGCGACGTTTTCAGGTTTTAAGGCTTCTAGCTGCGCCTCTTTAATCTGAGTGGGTAACTGGGAATGGATCGTCATTGTTAATGATTTCACTCGGCGGCCCGTGTATTCTTTTCGACTGAGGGCATCAGCTACTACGTTGGCCTTCCCTGGGTGATAACGAATTTCGCATTCGTAGTCACTTAGTAGCTCCATCCAACGTCGTTGCCTCATATTGAGTTCTTTTTGGTTGAGGATATGCTGGAGACTCTTATGGTCGATGTATACCGTACATTCTGTGCCGTACAGGTAGTGTCTCCAGATTTTCAATGCGAACACTACTGCTCCCAACTCGAGGTCATGTGTAGTGTAGTTGACCTCGTGAGTTTTAAGCTGCCTTGAAGCGTAAGCAATGACCTTTCCTCTCTGCATGAGTACACAACCCAGACCCTGGTTCGATGCGTCGCAATAGACCACAAAGTCTTCTGTTCCTTCTGGAAGGGACAGAATAGGAGCGCTGCATAAAGCTTTCTTTAGGGTCTGGAAGGCGGCGTCTTGGTTATCTCCCCACTTGAATGTCACACCCTTCTGTGTCAGGGTGGTAAGTGGCTTTGCAATTTTGGAGAAATTCTGTATGAATCTTCGGTAATAGCCAGCAAGGCCCAAAAACTGACGGATTTCTGTCGGAGTTCTTGGCGCTTTCCAGCTTTCGATGGCTTTGATTTTGGAGGGATCCACATGTATCCCTTCCTTGCTGACTACGTGGCCTAGGAAGTCCACTTTTCGAAGCCAAAATTCGCATTTCGAAAATTTCGCATACAGCTTCTCTATTCTTAACGTCTCCAAAACTTGTTGTAAGTGTTGGCTATGTTCCTCCTTGCTTCCTGAATAAATAAGTATGTCGTCAATGAATACTATCACGAATTTATCCAGGTAAGGTCGGCATACTCGGATCATCAAATCCATGAACACTGCGGGCGCATTGGTTAATCCGAAGGGCATCACAACGAATTCATAATGGCCGTAGCGAGTTCTGAATGCCGTCTTTGGAACATCTTCTTCTTGAACCTTGAGTTGGTGATATCCCGACCTTAGATCGATTTTTGAGAAGTAACTCGCTCCTTGGAGTTGATCGAACAGGTCGTCAATTCGGGGTAACGGGTATCGGTTTTTGATAGTGAGCTTGTTCAACTCCCGATAGTCAATGCACATACGGAATGATCCATCCTTCTTCTTCACGAACAAGACCGGCGCTCCCCAAGGTGAGAAGCTCGGCCTGATGAACCCTTTACTTAGCAGTTCGTTTAGTTGGCTGGATAATTCTTGCATTTCTGCCGGGGCTAACCGATATGGTGCTTTTGCTACTGGAGTGGCTCCTGGGATCAAATCGATTCTGAATTCGACTTGTCGTGCGGGTGGTACTCCTGGAAGGTCTTCTGGGAATACGTCGGGAAAGTTGCAGACTTCGGGGATTTCTTTGATGTTCTTTACTTCTTTCTTTTCGTCAACAACGTGGGCTAAGAAGGCATGGTATCTTTTCTGTAGGTATTTTCGGGCTTTGATGCATGACACGATTCGGAGGCTGGTACTGGGTTTATCACCGTAGACAACAATGGTCTTGTCATTCGGCAGATGAAGTCGGATTCCTCGTTCGTAACACATGATGTCGGCATGATGGGGAATTAGCCAATCCATACCAACGATCACGTCAAAACTTCCTATTTTAACAGGCATTAAGTCGATTTGAAAAGAGTGATCATCCAGGGTAAGTGTACAGCCTATGTATATGTTGTTTGTGCTTTCTGTTTTGCCATTAGCCATTTCTACTGTAAATGTTTCGTTGAGTGGTTGAGGTTTTTGTTTTAGTAAGTATTTAAACTCGTGGCTTACGAAACTCCTCTCCGCACCGCTATCGAATAGTATACAAGCATATGAATTATTGACGAGGAACGTACCGGTAACCACGGTAGGATCCTCTACCGCTTCAGCGCGTCCCATGGCTAGGACTCTTCCATTTCTCCCCACATTCTGTGTCTTTGGGCAATCACGCTTAAAATGCCCTGTCTCACCACAACCATAGGAAGCTTGACTCACCCCGACATTAGTGGCTTGGGTGGCTTGTGGGGTTGGCGTCCTGCAGAATCGGGCGGTGTGGCCCTTCTTGTTACAGTTCAAGCAGTGCATTTCTCTACAGGGTCCGGTATGGTGGAAATTGCACTTGTTGCACTTCGGTAGCGTCCCAATGTATTGCTTGGTGGCGGTTGGGGTGTTCGGGACAGTGGCTGCACGTACTGCCACAATCTGTTGTCGTTTCGCACCATCTTGATTTGGTTGGTTTCTCCCCCTGTTCCAGGGTTTCCTCTTGTTATCCCTTTCTCTTGGCTGCTCGGTCCTTTGGGTCATGGTTCCCTGGCACATCCCGTGGTCGACCAATCGTTTGGCGCTATCAAAAGTGGCGGGACTTGCGGCTTCCACATTCCCTTGGATCTGGGATGATAGTCCCCAGATGTAACGTTCCACTTTTACAGACTCCGGTGTGACCATGGCTGGGCAGAGGGTTGCCAGGTCGTTGAATCGGTTTGTGTAAGCGTTAAGATCCGAACCTTTCATTGTGAGGTTCCACAGCTCTTGTTCCAACTTCTGGATTTCCCCTCGGGGGCAGTACTCCTTCATCAACATTGTCTTTAATTCCTCCCAGCCCATCGAGTTTGCCACTGGGAGTGTCAGCGACTTGACATGTGTAACGCCAAAATTTGTATTTATTATATAATTATAATAAAAGGGCAAAATGGTCATTTTACCTCAAAAGGGTAATTTGGTCATTTGGACAGAAAAGGACTTGTTATGTAATAATATTTTAAGTCTTGGACTTAAAATGTTATAAAAGTTGATCATTTGTCATAAATTGTGTTATTTGTGGCAAAACTTTGAAAAATGCAACTTCAAGGACCAAAGTGCAATTTCTGGAAGTATATAAGTGAGACTTGTGTGCAGAATTTTGGGAGTTACGGGAACTTCTTGTGGCTGATTTTCTGCAGAGAATTGGAAGGTTTCTTGAAGGTTTGAAGCTTGGATTGTGATCCTTGGCTAAAAAGGGCATAATTGGAAGAATTTGAGGTAAGTTTCTTCATGTTCTTGATTGTTCATCTTGATGAGTTGAGTAGGACTCGCAAACTGAAATTACAGCCATGATCATGGGGTTAAAATGATGAAATACTTCCATTAAGTCCTTATAACAAAGACCTAACTCAATCCAATGGAAGTAGGATGCTATAAATGGTAAAATTGAAGATTTGGAGTTGTTAGAAATAAGAACCCTAATTCTTTGTGTGATTGATTTAGGGTGTTTTGGGGGTTAAAAACCTTGTTAAAATGTAAGGTTTTAGCCTAGGAACAAACCCCAAACAACTAAAAACGGAAATAAGCATTTAAGATGAGAAAACCGCATGCTACAGTGAAAATCGCGAGCTGGACAGGAACCTGCACAGGCGCTGGGCGCGGTGCGCCCCCTTCTAGGCGCGGCGCGCCTGTGGACAGGTCCTGGACAGAAACTTTGAAACGCTATCTTTTGCGTTGCTTGTCCGATTAAGCCCAAATTTGAAACATAGTTGTATTATGGTCTGAAAAGTTTGGGAAAATTTTTAGATTGAGTTTCCGACCCCTCGGGGGCACTGTAGACCGATCCGAATGCCTCGGTGAATAGTAAAATTCATATAAAGTTAGTAAACGGAAAGTTTATTAACTAGGCATTATATATTCTTGAACTCTATTATATTAGAGTTAATTAGAATAGTTATTAACCTATAATCATTGTGGAAATGAATGAATTATAGGTACGGGACAAGATTTCGCGAAACACATCGAAAGGCAAGAACCGCTAAACGCTAGTTGTAGCAAACCTTCAGGTGAGTAATCTCACTCGTATTTGATGTGATATATGATTGTTGAGCAGCTGCGAATTGAAAACAGTTTTGGGGACGAAAAATGACAGATATTTGATTTGATATGACAATACCAGATAAGCCGTGAGTCTTTAATAGACAAGAACGGAGCTGTGAGTCAAATCTTTATTGACAAGACCGGAACCAGCCGTGAGTCAATATAGATAAATAGACAAGACCGGAACCAGCCGTGAGTCTAGGCAACAGCGGACTAACCCGTGAGCCACATTTAAACTTATATAGACAAGACCGGAACCAGCCGTGAGTCTAGGCAACAGCGGGATTTTCCCGTGAGCCACGTTTGATTTCGTATTGTATGAAATTACATGTTTGACTTTGTATAGAGAATTTTATTCTTATACATGTAGTATTTGATTTGATTACTCACTGGGCTTTATAGCTCACAGTTTACGTGATATGTCCCTGCAGGTGAGCGTGATCCCGCGAAGGGAAAAGATAAAGTCCGTGACTGAGGACTTCGTGTTGAAGTAATACCCGGCTTGAAGAATGTATAATATTTAATGTATTGTACTTCGTGATACACTTGTACTCGTATTTTGTTAACTAATACCCCAGACTTATGGTTTTTATTGTAAAATATATGGTTTGTAAAATAAAAAAATTTTTGGGGTGTTTTTGTTAATAAGTCGGGTGTTACAAGTTGGTATCAGAGCCGTGGTTTAAGTGAACTAGGTGTCTTAGATTAGATCCCTGGACTTAAACCTTGAGAGAAACACGGATAATGGACTGTTAGATATATATAAGTTTGTTATGATATATGTAATCTAACGGTTTGTTGAAATCTTGAAGTATGAGAAATACACGAAGCAATCCTACTGGTGTGAATTCACGTGGAACTGCAAGAAGCGGACCAGCTAGGTCACGAGGCTCTGCTGGGCGAAGAGCACCAGCAAGGGAACCGGTGGGACAAAATCCACCTGATATACGAGCCATTGTGGAAGAAGTGGTTAGGCAGATGATGCCTGCATTATCGAACAATCCTCATCTGAGTGGCAATCCCAACCCAAGTGCAAATCCGGATCCTACTGAGGAGGCTGCAAAAAGTGTTCATGACAGGCAGCCAGAAAACGAAAGTCAGGGAGAAAGTAGAGCCCGGGCAGAAAAAGAAACACAAGGTGGGGAAGCCTCTGCAAGGAAAGTTGGGTGTACGTATAAATCTTTCCTTGGCTGTAAACCAAAGGAATTTTCGGGGACAGATGATCCAGTCAAAGCTATGGAATGGATCATGCATATGGAAAAGGTGTTCCGAGTAAGCAAGTGTGCGGATGAAGATAAAGTGGAATTTGCCACGAACCAACTTACAAGTGGCGCATTACATTGGTGGCAAACCTATTACAGATCACTAGATCTTGATTCGTCCCAATCGATACTTTGGGAGCAATTCAAGACAAAGTTCAATGAAGAATATTGCTCGGAGGTAGCTATGCAGAAGTTAGAAGATGAATTCCTGCATTTGGAACAGGGTTCCCGATCTGTACAGGAATATACTCTTAGCTTTCTGGAGAAAGCTAGGTTTGCGGAGCACCATATCTACACTGAAAAGAGAAAGATTGACAAGTATGTTCGGGGGCTGACAACCCGAATTAGAGAGATTGTGCAACCGTTGAAACTAACTACCTTCCGACAAGTGGTGGATCGAGCCACTGAAAGAGAAACAGAACTGAAGAGACAGGAAGATGAAAAGAAAGTTTTGGAAACGAAACGAAAGGCGGAAGACCAAGGTTGGACGCCTCAGAAAAAGTTGCAACAATCCGGTTCTAAAGGAAAGGGCCAGAAAGATGAAGGAAGGTGGTGCGAAAAGTGTAGAAAACGGCACACGGGCAGTTGTCGCAGTGATACTGGGCCGCTTACTTGCCGAAATTGTGGAAAAACGGGTCATATTACACGGGAGTGTCGGGCGGAAAGAAGGTGCTACCAATGCGGGGCTACAGATCATCTTCGTTTGAACTGTCCCCAACTGAAATCTGGGACATACAGTGAAAGACCTAGAGATGATCAAGTGGGAAAGAAAGAAGAGCCGAAGAACAGGGGACGACCAGTGGCCTCACGAGCTTTCCAGATGACTGTGGAAGAAGCCCGTGAGAAGACAGATGTGGTGACAGGTATTTTCACTCTCAATACCATACCTGTATATGTTATTTTTGATCCGGGAGCCACTCACTGTTTTGTATCGGAATCTTTATTGCCACGCCTGAATGTACCTTTAACCCCGATGGATGCAAGCTTAGAAGTAGCTATAGCAGACGGCCGATATGTCTGGGTTTCTGAACATATGGAAGGTTGTCAGCTTAAAATCTACGGGACCGTTTTCCCTATAGATTTGAAGCCGATGACTACCAACGAATTTGGAGTAATTGTGGGAATGGATTGGTTAGCGACAAATTATGCTAATGTGGATTGCAGAAATAAAAGTATTACAGTGTTATCACCGGAAGGAGAATGGATGAAAATTCAGGGCGAACGACCTCGGTTACGAATGCCAGTTATCTCCTTTGCTCAAGCCCGAAGCTGTGTCAGTAAAGGAGGGATGTCCTATCTAGCTTATGTGTCGGTGGCTCAACCGATTAAAGTGGGAGTAGCAAATGTGAATGTGGTGAATGAGTTCCCAGATGTGTTTCCAGATGAACTTCCAGGGTTGCCACCAGATCGACAGGTTGAGTTCACGATTGAACTGATTCCGGGAGCTGCACCTGTTGCCCGAGCTCCATACCGTTTAGCACCTTCAGAGATGGTGGAACTGCGGAAGCAACTGGAAGAATTGTTAGACAGGGGTTTTATCAGACCGAGTACATCGCCTTGGGGAGCCCCTATTCTGTTTGTCAAGAAGAAAGATGGGTCAATGCGCATGTGTATTGACTATCGGGAACTAAACAAAATCACGGTGAAGAACAAGTACCCGCTACCCAGAATAGACGACTTGTTTGACCAACTACAAGGCGCGTCCTACTTTTCCAAGATTGATCTGAGATCAGGATACCACCAGTTGAAGATAAGGGAGTCAGATATTCCGAAGACGGCATTCCGAACGAGATACGGTCATTACGAGTTTTTGGTGATGCCTTTCGGGTTAACCAATGCTCCTGCGGTATTCATGGATCTTATGAACCGAGTGTGCCGACCGTTCCTTGATACCTCGGTGATAGTGTTTATAGATGACATCTTGGTGTACTCGCGAAGCCAGACCGAACATGAAGTGCACCTGCGACAAGTATTGGAGTTGCTTCGTCGAGAAAAGCTGTATGCTAAATTCTCTAAGTGTGAATTCTGGCTAAGGGAAGTCCAATTCCTTGGCCATGTAATCAATGCTGAAGGGGTGAAAGTAGATCCAGCAAAGATTGAAGCCGTGATGAAATGGGAACCGCCTAGAAGTCCAACTGAAGTAAGAAGTTTTCTTGGTTTGGCAGGCTATTACAGAAGATTTGTCGAGAATTTCTCCTCGATAGCTGTCCCGTTGACCAAGTTGACTAAGAAGGGTGAAAAATTTACTTGGGCTAAAGAGCAACAAGAAGCATTCCAGAAACTGAAGCAAGCCTTATGTGAAGCGCCAGTGTTGGTACTACCTCAAAGCGGAGAAGAGTATGTGATCTACAGTGATGCTTCTAGAATTGGTCTTGGTTGTGTTCTGATGCAGAAAGGTCGGGTCATAGCTTATGCGTCCCGCCAATTGAAAGATGCTGAGAAGAAATATCCAGTCCATGATTTAGAATTAGCTGCGGTGATTTTAGCATTGAAGCTGTGGAGGCATTATTTATACGGTGTAAAATTTGTCATTTACACGGATCACAAGAGCCTGAAGTACCTCTTCGACCAAAAAGAGCTCAGCATGAGACAGCAAAGGTGGATGGACCTGTTGAAAGACTTTGACTGTGAAATTCAGTACCACCCTGGTAAGGCGAATGTGGTAGCAGATGCTTTAAGCCGAAAAGAAGCTCCTCTGAAAGTTACATCAGCGTGTATGGGTGTAGTGAGCCGGTTACCAGGAGTGATTCGTTTGGCACAGGAAGAAGCGTGTAAGCCGGAGAATGTAAAAAGTGAAAGAATGGTAGGATACTTGAAGCATCTGGAAGAAAATGCTCAGAAATTGAAGACCTTCAGAGGCCGAATATGGGTTCCAAAACAAGGAGAAGCGCGGAATTTAATTCTAGAAGATAGCCATTATAGCCGATATGCAGTTCATCCGGGCAGTACCAAGATGTATCGGACGTTAAAACCGATGTATTGGTGGCCTGGAATGAAAAGAGATGTTGGAAGATATGTAGAAAAATGTTTGACTTGTTTGCAAGTTAAGTCAAACCATCAGAAACCGTATGGGGAAATACAGCCATTGCCGATTCCGGAGAAGAAATGGGACCATATTACTATGGATTTCGTGACAAAGTTGCCGCGGACGCCGCGAGGTTATGATTCTATATGGGTGGTTGTGGATCGATTGACTAAATCGGCACAATTTATACCATATAAGGAAAAGTACAGAGTAGATCAACTGGCGAAAATCTACATTGATGAAGTATTTTGTCGGCATGGAGTACCAGCATCGATTGTGTCGGACAGAGACAGCAGATTTACTTCCCATTTTTGGCAAAGTCTTCAAGAGCAACTGGGTACGAAAGTACTTATGAGTACCGCATATCACCCGCAGACTGATGGCCAAAGTGAAAGAACGATCCGAACTTTGGAAGATATGTTGAGGACTTGTGTCATAGACTTCGGTGGAAGCTGGGAAGATCATTTACCTTTAGTGGAATTCGCGTACAATAACAGCTATCATTCCAGCATTCAGATGGCCCCGTATGAAGCCTTGTATGGAGCATCGTGCCGTACTCCAACCTGCTGGACTGAAGTTGGGGAAAAGCCGTTGGCTGGACCCGAAATTGTAGCCCAGACTGAAGAAAAGATCAAACTGATACGCGAAAATTTGAAGGTAGCCCAGAATAGACAGAAGCAGTACGCAGACAGACGGGTGAAACCGATAGAGTTCCAAGTGGGAGATATGGTAATGCTCAAAGTATCCCCTTGGAAAGGCTTGATTCGTTTTGGGAAGAAAGGAAAGTTGAGTCCTCGCTTCATTGGACCTTTCCGAATATCCCAAAGAGTTGGAGCCGTGGCGTATCGATTGGAGTTACCTGAGGAACTTCGTGGTATACATGATGTATTCCATGTGTCCCATTTGAGGAAAACGTTATTTGATAAGTCTCAACAGGTACCTCTTGCTGAAATTGAAGTGGATGAAAAATTGAGATACCCGGAACAACCCGAACGTATACTAGACCGCAAGACAAGACAACTGCGGAATAAGAAGATTAGCATGGTGAAAGTCCTTTGGCGTCATCACAAAGGTTCCGACATGACGTGGGAGACCGAAAGGGAGATGAGGGAGAAATATCCTCAACTTTTTGTATGATTTCGGGGACGAAATCTCTTAAAGGAGGGGAGAATTTGTAACGCCAAAATTTGTATTTATTATATAATTATAATAAAAGGGCAAAATGGTCATTTTACCTCAAAAGGGTAATTTGGTCATTTGGACAGAAAAGGACTTGTTATGTAATAATATTTTAAGTCTTGGACTTAAAATGTTATAAAAGTTGATCATTTGTCATAAATTGTGTTATTTGTGGCAAAACTTTGAAAAATGCAACTTCAAGGACCAAAGTGCAATTTCTGGAAGTATATAAGTGAGACTTGTGTGCAGAATTTTGGGAGTTACGGGAACTTCTTGTGGCTGATTTTCTGCAGAGAATTGGAAGGTTTCTTGAAGGTTTGAAGCTTGGATTGTGATCCTTGGCTAAAAAGGGCATAATTGGAAGAATTTGAGGTAAGTTTCTTCATGTTCTTGATTGTTCATCTTGATGAGTTGAGTAGGACTCGCAAACTGAAATTACAGCCATGATCATGGGGTTAAAATGATGAAATACTTCCATTAAGTCCTTATAACAAAGACCTAACTCAATCCAATGGAAGTAGGATGCTATAAATGGTAAAATTGAAGATTTGGAGTTGTTAGAAATAAGAACCCTAATTCTTTGTGTGATTGATTTAGGGTGTTTTGGGGGTTAAAAACCTTGTTAAAATGTAAGGTTTTAGCCTAGGAACAAACCCCAAACAACTAAAAACGGAAATAAGCATTTAAGATGAGAAAACCGCATGCTACAGTGAAAATCGCGAGCTGGACAGGAACCTGCACAGGCGCTGGGCGCGGTGCGCCCCCTTCTAGGCGCGGCGCGCCTGTGGACAGGTCCTGGACAGAAACTTTGAAACGCTATCTTTTGCGTTGCTTGTCCGATTAAGCCCAAATTTGAAACATAGTTGTATTATGGTCTGAAAAGTTTGGGAAAATTTTTAGATTGAGTTTCCGACCCCTCGGGGGCACTGTAGACCGATCCGAATGCCTCGGTGAATAGTAAAATTCATATAATGTTAGTAAACGGAAAGTTTATTAACTAGGCATTATATATTCTTGAACTCTATTATATTAGAGTTAATTAGAATAGTTATTAACCTATAATCATTGTGGAAATGAATGAATTATAGGTACGGGACAAGATTTCGCGAAACACATCGAAAGGCAAGAACCGCTAAACGCTAGTTGTAGCAAACCTTCAGGTGAGTAATCTCACTCGTATTTGATGTGATATATGATTGTTGAGCAGCTGCGAATTGAAAACAGTTTTGGGGACGAAAAATGACAGATATTTGATTTGATATGACAATACCAGATAAGCCGTGAGTCTTTAATAGACAAGAACGGAGCTGTGAGTCAAATCTTTATTGACAAGACCGGAACCAGCCGTGAGTCAATATAGATAAATAGACAAGACCGGAACCAGCCGTGAGTCTAGGCAACAGCGGGCTAACCCGTGAGCCACATTTAAACTTATATAGACAAGACCGGAACCAGCCGTGAGTCTAGGCAACAGCGGGATTTTCCCGTGAGCCACGTTTGATTTCGTATTGTATGAAATTACATGTTTGACTTTGTATAGAGAATTTTATTCTTATACATGTAGTATTTGATTTGATTACTCACTGGGCTTTATAGCTCACAGTTTACGTGATATGTCCCTGCAGGTGAGCGTGATCCCGCGAAGGGAAAAGATAAAGTCCGTGACTGAGGACTTCGTGTTGAAGTAATACCCGGCTTGAAGAATGTATAATATTTAATGTATTGTACTTCGTGATACACTTGTACTCGTATTTTGTTAACTAATACCCCAGACTTATGGTTTTTATTGTAAAATATATGGTTTGTAAAATAAAAAAATTTTTGGGGTGTTTTTGTTAATAAGTCGGGTGTTACAACATGGCCCTTCCACCAAGACATAGTCGTCTCAGCGAAAGTGCAGGCAGCGAACTTTACTTTCATTTCTTCTGGACACGCAGTGATATCGAAGATCGACTCAGTTTTCTCGATCCACCTTGTGAGGTTAAGGACACCACCGGTACCATGGAAAGTTATCGGCTTGCAACTGACAAAATCTTTGTAAGTACACACTCGAGAATGGGTTGATGTTTCTCCATTGGTGGAATCGTTGGTGCCGTTTCCACTTCCGTGTCCATTTGCCCTGTTGGTGTTAATATGGGCGACAGCTGCGGTCACGGCTGCCGTGACAGCGGCTTGAAATGTCGCCGAGTCCATCATAGGCGCTTCAGGGGTTTCGACGGGTGTGCGTCTGTTATTTCTTCGGCGAGGTGGCATGATTCTGCCACAAGGATTTAAGATTTGACGTTTGTTAGTTCTTGGTAAGGGTTATCAAAGTACGGCGTTTCTATTATATGCTTATGTCGACTATGTAGTGATAGGGGTATAATAGGTGTATGAAGAATCTAGATGTATGGTCCTATCGTATCACAAAATACTCGTATAGTATTTTTGTTTTGTGTTTTGTTCTAGTGTTTTTCTTTGTACATGGTTCTTGGTAAGTCTTTGGAAGTTGTTACAAGTAAGGTGATTTCTAAGGGGTATGAGAGGTATGTAAGAGAAAATTCTAAGTGTACGACTTCTTAGTATTCATGAAGTACTCCTGTAGTATTTTAATTTCGTGTTTAGTTCTATAACGTCATAAAATACTCCTATAGTATTTTAACTCTATGTTTAGTTCTATAGCGTCATAAAATACTCCTATAGTATTTTAATTTCGTGTTTAGTTCTATAACGTCATAAAATACTCCTATAGTATTTTAACTCTATGTTTAGTCCCTTTGGTTACTGGTAAGTGTTCGGACTCGTTGTTCACCACGACCATTCCTAAGTATACGTTAATCATATCTTGGATCAATACAGTTGATCAGGCTCTATTTATCCAGGACATCATTACCAAATACTTAGGCCTATCCGTAGCGTTCAACTCATCTTACCACTTTTGTATGTTTTCGTTATGATATCGTTCTAGTATGTATGTATGTACTTATACTTTTATAAAAATTATCGTTGTAATTTTAAAAGTATACTTGTACGAAAATGTTTTCGAGAGTTTTAGTCCCATTGTATTTATAGTTGTATATCTTTAAAAAGATTGATATACTTAGTTCACTATAAACAATGCTCTGATATCAATCTGTCACACCCTCAAACCGTATTGGCGGAATAGTTTAAGGGTGGATGACTTCATGAATAATATCATAACAAAGTTGCACAATAGTGAAAGCCAAGCAAACAACCATCATTACATAATTGCAAATGTTACATAGTTTAACTGTATCATGTTTCAAATACAATTATAATGATATCAAAATAGGCAAAAATGACGTCGTAACGTCCTTTCTTGTAGCGCTTGATTTACCAAATCAGTTTCCTGAGAATACAAGTAGTTGAAAAAGTGTCAACAATTAAGTTGGTGAGTTCATAAGATTTTTGTATAGAAATGTCCTTTGTTTTGTAAGCAATAGTGTTGAAAACCAAGAAAATCCAATATTTTCTTATAAAATGTTCCAAGTCTTTAAATCCCAAAGACTAAAATGTAATATGTAAACTGTAGTGTACTTTCTTTGAAATGTATGTTTCCACGTAAACAATTTATAAAAATATTAAGTTGATTATTTTCCCATGTGAGATACCATATAACCATACTGTGACTAGTTGGCCTGCTGCGACGTTCTTCAGGCGTCGAAACTGTTAGACATTTGGACACCTCAGACCTGCCGGTCAAGCTGTAGCTAGCAGCTCAGGTGCGGGGTTGTCAATCCCGTATAGATCTATACTCAAATATCACGCTCTCTTACCGAGACTCTGGTTATATAAAAATGTTCAGGACTTATAGTAGGTACTTATAAAAGCACTTTGAAGATTCATCTCACAAAAATGTATGTATTCCAATCAACTTGTTTACGTACGATTTGTATATAAAAACTCTTGTAAACATCCATTATCATTTTTCCCATGATAATATAGTATAGTATAATAATTATATAATTTTATATAATTATTTTTATCATGTTTGAATGTCATAGTAACCTTTTGTTCATAAACTATTCCAATAATAGTCTATTTTTAGTAGTTGCGTCGTAATAACCTTATTTTTGTGAATAATAGCGAAATAACTTGTTCAAAGATTATAAATGTTATCTTTTGAGATATTTCACACAAAAATAATATGATATTTTGATTATAGCCATTTTTGCTAGAAAATAGTGCCTTTATTTATAAAAACGTAGTTTTTACTAGTTTTCGTTTTTATAACGTTTTTATCCAAGATCTAGTGTTTTTGTACACTTTATTTGTAGTTTAGTGACTTTTACACAACTTAATATGTCAAAGTGTTCATAATACATGGATCTACTCATATTTCATGTCAAAATCATATTTATAACATTTTTGTTCAAGATCTAACATTTTTACACACTTTAATTATAGTCTAGTAACTTTTATACAAGCATATCATGTATTATAGTGAATATCTTACAAGGATCTATCCATATACCATATCAAATGTATTTTTATCCAAATACTAACTTTATAAACTTGTGTAAATCAACATATATATCATTTAAACATATATAAACTTGAATAAACAACATATATAGTTAAAGAACTTGTATTCTCCCCCAAAAAGGTTTGAAAAGATGAAAATGAGGGGTATAAACTCACCTTGAGTGTGGATCTTAGGATTTCTTGGAAGAAGGTTGAAGATTGTGGTTCTAAGACCCGGAAGACCCTTGGACAAAGCTATTATCCAATGGATTTCCGTGAGTATGTGTGTATAAAAGAGTATATGAAGGTATTTAGAACTTAAATCACTAGATGATCATAACTTACCAAGAGAGCTTGAAAGATCTTTGAAGATGATGGAGTTTGGAGCTTAAAGACTTTTGAACAAATCTAATATCCAATGGATATAGATGTATGTTAGTGTGTGTAAAAGGTGTAAAACTTTTACAAGTTGTTTAGAATCAAAGGATGGGTGAAGATTACCTTTTGGACTTGTGAAAGAAGCTTGGATTTGAAGTTTGGAAATGGTGGTGGTGAAGGTGTTTGAGGCCGAGAGCACAAGGAAGAAGAAGAGAAGAATGAGTGTGGTTTGTGGCTTGGTTGGGTTATGATGGCTAGTTTATCTCTTGGAAGTGTAAGCTTGATTATTTTAACAAAAAGAATTATAGCCTTTTAAGGCCTATTAATATAAAATCAAAAGAGCTTTATGGTGTCATGGCATGTCCCCCCATGGGGCTGCCGATTTTGGAGAGGGGGTGGGGTGGGGTGGTGTGGTTTTTATAAAAATAGCAATGTAGTTATAAAAATGTGTGATTTTTATAAAATAGTAGGACGTTTTAGTGAAATTTTGTGCGTTTTTGACGAAACGAAGTTCTAAATAATTATTTTGTATAAAAACATTGCCAAACATTTATTTTGATTGAATTATAACTCGTTGGGTGTCGGAATACGCGTTTAAGCGCGGTATTCTTCCGTTTTCGCGATTTTCGACGTTTTACCGGTAAATGCATTTAGCTTTGAAATCAAATACTAGATGTTATTACGTTACTTATCATATGAATCGTTATTTCATATTTGATGTTTAAGGCACCTCATTTTGTATTTTGGTTCCAAACCCTATGTACATTTATCCGTACACAGCGGTTTAATCGTTATAACTTTCACATACGAACTCCGTTTTCGACGTTCTATATATCGAAACTTTCGTATTTACGAGTGGATCGTTTTATGAATATTATTATTCTCAAAATAATAATTGTACGATTTTCGAATTTCTATGCTACAGTAGTCTGCTGTCCGTATTTTCGACTTTTAACCGATAATTGTTTTGATTTAGCACACGTAATACTTATAATATTAATAATTCATGCAAAAGTTAGGGAAAATAACTTTTCAACATATAAATTAACGTACGCGTCGTTTGATTACAATTGACTTTTGTGACCAGAATTTACAATTGTCACATACAACTATCCCATCCTAAGTTATCTACTCTCACAAAGTCACTTCTACATTATAGTCTTTGACAGATAGTTGGCTCACCTCTGGATTAAGTTGCTTACACTTAATACTTGTTGCTATTGGATAACCCAATACGGCCACTAAGGTCGATTTAGATGTATATGGCCATCACAGACACATATTGTAATAGGTTAGCAAGGCCCGTCTAATAGCATTTAGCTAAACATGACCACTAAGTTCCAAAACATGGAATGAATTCCATGTGTGCCTCGGCTACATACAAGTCCAATCTCATCCTACATGAATACAAATGGAGGATGGATGCAATAAATGTTTAAATATCATATAACATACATTTTGTAATATTACCATGCATAAAAGATAAGTTTATAAACAATTTACCAAACCATAAGATGGCAGAACATGTATCCTTGGAATAATACTTACCTTCTTATGCTACTTAACCCTACACAACCTTCTAAGCACCTTGAGGTATGTTGTAGTCACCTATAAAGACCCAAAATATAAGTTATAACTTTGTATTAACCCATTAAATCATCATATTAAGTTCTCATTCATGAAATTATGTTTTATTCCTATTCATATCATCTCCATAACTATTAAAGAGCATATGCGAAAACTAGACTTGATTTGGACATCGTATGCAAAAGTTACAAATTTGGCCCTTCCTTCTCATCTTTTTACCAGACCGGGTCACCTCAACAAAGGAAAGTCACTCGACCGAGTCACCCTGTACAACTCAACATTTTTGTGGCTTTTTCATTCCAAGTCTCATACACTTGTCTGAATGAGTTCTAAGCTCAATACCTTTTGTTTGAATGACTTATAATGATCCAATTACAACTATAAATCTTTAAAAAAAAAATCTAACATCCTTTAAACCATGATTTAGGTTCCATTTCAATGATTAAAAAACATTTATTCAACTTTTCAAACAACATGCAACTAATTTTAAATGAACATTTTAACAACTTAAGCTTATTCAAGTTTCCTATCATCATCAAAGCTTAATAATTTCAACAAATCAATTTTAAATGAACATTTTAGGATGTTTATAACTTGAACTTTTATAAATTTATTGATCATTGTTGCATCATTAGTTTATTACACTTCAAGTTGTGCCTAGAAAACTCCAATAAAGCTAGATAATAACTTGAATTTCATGAACAGAACAAAAACTTGAAGAAATCATACAACAATGAATTCATTGGTTTAGAAATAATTTAGGATCCTTAAAATGGGTTCTAAAACATCACAAGTATCCAATTATGAAAATCAAATTCAAATCCACCATCAATGAAATCTTTAAACCTTGAAAAACTAATTTAGCTCTTGAATAGATAGTGGATGATAAAAATGGATACTATATTTTTATTAGATGATAGAAATAACTTCAGATGATCTAATAACTTAGTAGTCTATGGATTTTGGGAACATCAAAACCCTAGAATTCAAAGTTAGGAGGAAGAATAAGAATATACCTTGTTGAAGCTAGAAACTAGAGCTAATCACTAGAAGTTGCTTAAAATCTCCTTAATTTTCACTCTAACTTGAAAATCGCCACTCCCCTTCCTAGCTTCTCCCAAATTGTTCTCTTCCCCAAATATGGAAAAGACGACTAGTTAAAATGTAAGTTTGCTCACTTGCTACATTAAGTCCCTCTAGTTCTCACTTTTCCTCCTTATTCTCAATTCTTCTCACATTTTACTTCTAAGTCTAATTCCTAAGATTCTAACTGCAAGGGTCTATTTTATTAACATTTAAGTCCCTAAACAAGTCAAAAGAAGGTCAACACCAACTTTAACCAATTTGACAATTTTAGTCCATATGTCCATTCCATATGTCTTAATTTTCTACCAAAAGACATTTAATTCAAATTAAATCCCATATTTGTATACCAATATACTTTTATGATTATATTTTAATCTATTTAATTTATTTTCTCATTCCTTATAATTAATTCTATTATAATTTAAATTTTAAATTTAGGCCTTAGAAACGGATGTTACAAAAGTCATTCACTAATCATTGCTCCTAGTACATGTACTACATAATCTTCTCACCTAAGTCAAATGTCAAAATAGTATGTTTGGCTCAAAAGCCTGACAACTCACATAATAGTTAAACAATACAACATTTATATAAATTCGAAAACATTAGATAAAGAATAAATTAGTATATTATACCCCCCCCCCCCTTCCAAAACTCTCTCAACTCATATTTATAAAACATTACATTTGAAATCCTCTTTAAAATTTGAAACATTTTAAACCCTTGTTGAACACATTTAAAGTAAGCATACTTTTCAAGGACTTTCAAAGGATCCACACTTTAACACTTCTTACGTAATCACCCTCATGTAAAATACTTATGTAAAACATACTTAAACACATACCAAAGGATTATTATATTCTTGGGACACTAAGTCAACAAAACAAGGATATCAGCTCCTCATAACAATTTCTAACATAAGAGAAAGTTGTCTAGTTCTCATGGTTCATCGATTTGGATTCCAGAACCAACATATATTTAATGTTTCCATAACTTTGGCAATCAACAATCAAAAGGAATAATAAATGCGTCAGAGGAGACTTTCATGACAAATGAACGCATAGATCTTCCTAAACTACATGGTGAAAAGCTGTCACTCCACGATCCTCTGGCCAAGAGAAGTTCCGTTTTGACTTCCGAAAAATTGAATTGGCAGGAATAGGACAATAATGATATGGGTTTCTAAGTATGAAGCATACTAACACAAGATGCTTGCCAATATACTTTGGACTTTGGACTGGAGGACTTAGTAGTGGACCCACCTAATCCAAATAATTAGTCTGATTCAACTTCTACACTTCGAAAACCCTACCACATAGGTAAATCTATCAGCTTTATCAAGCTTCCCTACAACCAACATTCCATCATGTGCCACGCATCAATCGAGAAGATCACAACAAAAAAGCTACCACAAAAGCACCTTGTCCCTAATATAACATTTCATGCTAAGAGACAAACTTTGTTACTATAACAAGGGTATAAATGCCACCCTAAGACATGATCTCAATAAGTTCACACGCTCTCAGTATTTCACTCGCATATTCTTATCTCCTATATAACTTTGTACTAACTTGAGCTTTATACGGATTGCTACTAACCATAGAGTTTTTTAGCGATCTTAGCATCTAAAGCATGAACAGGCATACTATAAAGCCCGGGGTAGCACGAGGTACCCGTCAAATATAAACTTAGTGTAAATCCACCAATAATCTATCGGTACTCTGTCGTTAATGGTTCTAACGACGGATTTTGTCAAAGATCAATATCTTTAAACCTTATTAAAGTATCGATAAAGTTGAGTATCACAAGAAAATTTTTATGCTATGCCTACTCATATTCTGAAGTCTATTAAACAACATTCTATTCGAAAACACCTAATTTCGGAACACGAGTGAATCAAAACATGATGATGTGAAAACGTTATTCTGGGATGGGGAGAATATGCAATTTTGACGATTGTGAAAGGTCAAAAATATTTTCAAAAGGTACTATTACACCTTTGCCTCAATCTACACCGTTTATCCTATTATATCGTTTATCCAGATAGGCGGTCGAGATTCGCCCTCTACATTCGCCGTTATATCGGCAGAAAACCATTGTAACGAAGAAAGCGCTGTGCGAACATACAAAAAGCAGCTTATCGACCATCGCAGCAGTTGATGCTCATAACAACCCTAATCCAAACTCCTATCCTTCTTTCATCATCGTCTTCTTATGAACCCTAATGGTGTCGCAAAACTCAATGCTTGTCGATTGAACGAAGGAGAAGAAGAGGTTTATCGTTAACGCTTCCAGTCATTTCGAACTTCGAGCAACTCCTAATTGTGGTTTCCTGATCCAATATTTTGTTGTTGTTGTTTGAGTTCTGCTGTTCGTTTTTTCTTTTTTTGAAGAAATCGTTTTTTGCTCCAAATCCTCAAACTGGACATTATCATTTTGCGTTAATCCTATTCGAACTTTTTAGGTTAATTGAAGTGGTACTGTTTTTTGTATTGGATTTCATCTTTGGTTGTAGCAATCCGCAGGACAATCGTTTATGCAAACGCTAAGATAAAATCTTGAAAACGAATTTCTAGTTCTCGTTTTTGTGTTTATACATACAGGTACTCGGATTATCTCATTAAAATTTAAAAACAAAACCCTAGGTTCTTCCATTATTGATCTGAAGTGTAATTGAGATTGAGATATCGATAGAAATGGTCGGAGGTGGAAGTAGAAACGATGGTCCCATAGCAATCAACAGCACCAATGTTTTCGCAGCTCTTAGTAGCATGAAGAAGAAGAAGAAATCTTCTAAAAACGCAGGAAGTTCCGAATCGAAACACGATGTTGAAGGAAACGGAGAGAAGGAACATGTTTTTTGGGCTCCGGCGCCTTTAACAATGAAGTCATGGGCGGATGTGGACGATGAAGATGACGATGATTATTACGCAACCACCGCTCCGCCACAGTCCGTTTGGGCTACCGGTGGTGCGCATGAGGAAAACGATCTGAAAGGAAGCGAGACTCCAGTTGAGGTGAGTTCGCTTCTTTACTTCATTTTCATCTTCGATTTTTGTATATCTCGATTTGAAAATTTTAACCGTAACTTGCAGGAAAGTGAAAGTGAAGATGAAGATGAAGGCGTTGATGAAACCGATGATGAAGAAAATGAACATGAAGAAGAAGAAGAAGAGCCAGTCATCCAAAAGGCTACCGAAGTTTTGCCTCCAAAGGAGACTGACAGACAGCTTTCGAAGAAGGAACTGAAGAAGAAGGAGCTTGCGGAGCTTGAAGCTGTGCTTGCAGAATTAGGTTTGAATGAGACGAATGGCAATCAGAAGGAAGATAATCAAAATGGAGGAGTGGAGAAGAAAGAGAAAGCCATTGGAGGTGGTGGTGAGAGCAAAAGTGCTAAAAAGAAGAAGAAAGAGAAAGCATCGAAGGAATCAAAAGAACAACAAATTGAGCAGGAGACAGAGAGCTCAGTTGCAGAAGAAAAAGAGGTATCTGGAGTGAACATGAAAGAGAAAATGAAGAAAATGGCTTCCATGAAGAAGAAGAAATCAAGCAAGGAAATGGACGGGGCCGCCAAGGCTGCCGCCAGTGAGGCGGCGGCGAGGAGTGCGAGACTTGCAGCGGCTAAGAAGAAAGAGAAGAGCCATTACAACCAGCAGCCTGTACGGTAAGTTTCTTTTTTAGGTCGTAATAAACCTCTTTTGGTTTTCAGATGAGTTGTTGAGATAGCTACAGTTTCAGTTTTTACTAAAATGTTAGGATTTTTTGAGCGACTTTTTTTTTTTTGATAATTTTTGCATTTTGTGTAGAATGTTATTTTGTTTAGTTTTTGGTTGTTTTTCATGCACATACGCAAATCGTGTTTTCTCTTTTTAAACGAGCAATACACATTTACGTATTTATAAGGAGACTTTGAATAAGATTATTATAGGTAGTTGTTAATGGTGGCGATTATCACATCAAGTCATCAACGGCGTTAATGGTGGTGAATATGTGCAATTGTTCTGTGAACGATGGATCTGCAGTCAACCTTTTTCTTAATCTAACAACTAAACACATTTTTTTTTTTTTTTTTTTTGATTGATGATAGGTAAGTAACTACATTACATACATTACTTCATGTAAGAAAAGATCTTTGCCATTTATAACTTCCCCTTTTATTGGTTTTGTATGTCAATTATCTCAAGGGAAAGGGTGAGATATTTTATATGATAAGAATGTTTCTAAAAGGAATAAACTCTATCTAAGAAATTAAAGGATGGGTTTTGGTCATACGTCTAGTTTTTATTGAATGTATTAAAATTGATTTGATCATGTTTTTGATTGGTATATTGAATATGGCTTTTAACTGTATTTGTCAAATAAGGGATAATGTCACAATGTATTAAAATAACAACCAATAAAATACATATAATCTGTTTTTAAATTATTTATTTTTAATCGTATTCAATAGGTTACTTAATTTTGTTTGGATTCTTATTGCATCATTAAAATGTATTTTAATCGGTTAATTCTATCATATTGAATGTCACTGTAAACGTAGCATCAATGGCAGATAAATCTAAATAAACATTTTTGTCGTATTGATGTCACAATAGACGATATCTTTGATTCAATTTCAGTTTATACAATGTTGTAATGAGAAATTAAAAGAATTTAGTCGCTCATTGAATACATCTAAAAAATAAACGACTTAAAAAACAAACTATTAAATATTGGTTGTTATTTTATGACATTAACTTTTTCATCCGTCCTGGCACAACTTATTCATACAACAAAACTTGACAATTCCAACAGAAATAACTACCATCTAGTTTTACAACCAAACATCCCACATAAATTCAAGTCTGGACAACGTTGACAATCTGCTACAAAATATTTCCAAAAGAGAGGAAATTTATGAAAGAATTTGGTACGAAGAAACTAAAAATATAAACAACTCCTAATCTATCACTTTTTGGTTGGTACATCTAACTAATTCCATTTACATGTTTCTAAAAAAAAATATTACTTTTTAGTTGGTTCACACTCCCACTATCATTTAATACGTAAATCACAATGTCCCACAACAAATGCCATTATATTCAGCATTTCCTCAATGTTTGCAAATTGCGATACAAGCCAAGCATTAAATAACGATTGATTAATCATTACACTTGCAAATTTGCAAGGTGGAAGTAAACGTTACATTTATAAATACAAACTATTTGAACTGAATCACTTTTGACAAACAAACACTTACCTTCTTCAATGCAACCTTCTTTCACAATTTTATCAAGACTTAAACCCACATTTCAGAAAATGCAATTTCATAAGACAGAATCACTTCCATTACACCAAATCCAATTCCATATATAACTTCACCTTCATTCCCATTAAAAAAAGTCTACCCATTTTTCATGCTGCTTTGACTTGTACCTCCGTGTTGTCAAAGTTGTATATTGCTCCAAGATTAGTCTCTTACTTACACTTTGAAAGGAGACGAATCTCGATCAAATGATTTGATATAAGTATGGCAACTTGATTCAATTTTGTTGGGTAGAAGATGAATCTCCATGACTAGTACCAATCTCAAACTTGCATAATGGACACGATGCATTAATCTTCAGCCATTTATCAACACATTCTGTATGGAAGAAATGCGTGCATGGAAGCTCCCTCAACAAATCATCATCTGTGTATTTAGCCAAACAAATACAACAAACCTGCACCATCAAAAACCACTATTACAGTTGACAATTGACAGTTGACAGTTCACACTGCCCGTTGACAGTTGATTGCCAGTGAACAGACAGTCGACAGTCGACAGTCGACAGTCGACAGTCGACAGTCGACAGTCGACAGTCGACAGTCGACAGTCGACAGATGTCAGCCAGTTGACAACAAGTTGATTGCAAATGAACAGTTGACTGCTAGTTGACAGTTGACAGTTGACAGCTGACGGTCGACAGTCGACAGCGTCAGATGTCAGCCAGTTGACAACAAGTTGATTGCCAGTGAACAGTTGACTGCTAGTTGACAGTTGACAGTTGACAGCTGACGGTCGACAGTCGACAGTCGACAGCGTCAGATGTCAGCCAGTTGACAACAAGTTGATTGCCAGTGAACAGTTAATAGTTGGCTGCTAATTGACAGTTGACAGTTGACAGCTGACAGCTGACAGCTGACAGCTGACGTTTGACAAGACAGTCGACACTTGACAGTTGACTGCTAGTTGACAGTTGTCAGATGTCAGCCAGTTGACGACAAGTTGATTGTTGACAGCTGACAATTGATAGCTGATGTGTGACACAGACAGCTGACAGTTGCCGGTTGACAGTTGACAGCTGGTTGGCATTTGTCAGTTGTCAGCCAGTTGCCAGTTGACAACAAGTTGACAGTTGGCAGCTGATGTGTGACAGACAGCTGGCAGTGACAATGACAATGATGGTGACAGCGACAGCGAAAGTGACAGGTGTCAATGGGACAAAAATTGCAATGACTGTAAAATTATATTTTAACAAATTAAGAATTTACAGCATCTTCGCCAGAGATGGAACGCTCATTTTGTGTCCCGGCTGCAAGGAGGCCACCTTCATCAACTCCCGAATCATACTCCTTGTTTTGAGTAGTTTTTAGTTTGAAGTTGTAAGTTGGAAGGGCATTAATGGAATCTTGACTTGCTCCTCTTATTTGATTCATATCATCACGGATACCAAGGAACGAAACAATACACGGAAAGCAACAACATATCATTCCACATAAAATGAAAGGCATCGCGTACCCAATACAGCTTATGGTAAGGAACACTATACTTAACCTACAATCAACACAAAAATTGTTAGATTTCTTATAAAGTTGAAGAAATAGTAAACAAATTCAACACCTGTATAAATTGGGGGCATCAACAGAAGATGATTGGTCTCCAAAGATCCAAACATTACCAACTACAAACCATACAGCAAAGAAGCAATCTAAAGCCATCTTAAAATGGTCTACTAACATATTAAGCCTGCAAGGGGAAAAGAAATAAAAATGAAGTAAATCAAATTCAAACCATTGGTGGAGTATTCGAGGGGTAAAGTTGTCAATTACCTGACATTTGGACGTGCAACGTTTAAACCGTTCCAATTATCTGAAGATGTAGAAGTGGTTTGAGGAGTTTGTTCTTCAGAAGATGGAGAAAATGAGATTGTTATGTAGGAATTTGGTTCTTGTGGAGGGTTTCTTTCTGAATGTGGCTGCCCGGCTTGAGCTGACCGCTGCCCGGTGGATTGGTTACGGTGAAGATACCGCCAGTATAGAAGCGGAAGACTGGCGGCACAACCGGCGGCATAACCGATAACCCAAGCAAACAGAGGGTTTTGTGGGTTTTCGTGTTGTGAGATAGATAAGACAACAATGGTGGCAATAATTTGTCCAAATGTGAATATTAACTCGATTGAAATCCATGGTAATGTGTTGAATGGATTCCATCTTTCGCCCCTTCTTCCAGGTGGATTTGAATTTAATCCGCTTGGTGGAGGTGGATTAGAATTATGAGATGATCCTGATGATGAAGCTTCAGTGCTTCCTCTTTCAACATCAACTAAATGGTGGTTTTCATGGTTTTCTTGGTGGTTAATGAGTAAAGGGAAATCATCTGTTAGATTGTTGTGTTCTTGAGAGGTGACAGCCATCCTAGTCCACAAAAAGTTGAGGAAAAATGTCACACAATTGCCTTAATACACAAAGGAATAAAAGAGAAGAAGAACACAAGCGTATTAAGAATAAGAATAAACTCATTATTACATAGCTCTGTATTTTTCGTGATATCTTCTATTTCACTGAATCACTTGGGCAAAAAGTAACTCAAAACGAGATGAACAAACAAAACCGGTTTCTTTCCATAAAAATGATTGACGATTTCCGAATCAAACTGATGTGAAATCACTAATCTGTCGATTACAAGTTGCCGTAAAAGTAGGAGCTGCGATTCAAAACCCTAGTTTTCAAATTCAACTATAGCAAAAGATTAAGATTATAACACGAATACTCGAAGGACCCATGGATATACTGATTCCGAAACAGCATCATATCCATATTGCATACCGATGAAATTAATAGACAAACAAATTACAATAAACGATGATAGACAGATAACGTGATATTGGAAACAAACAGTTCACATAAGCACACAAAGCGTACCAGTGATCTCACGTCTCAATTAGACGAATTTTGTTGCAGAATGAAGAACCTTAATCTGGTGAATTGATGAGATTTGAGCTTTTTGTTGTTTTTGATGGAAAAAGCAGCTCAGCTTTTATCGCCAGTAACATTACCGACCTGGCGACCTCCTCTGTTTGCATCTCAACGCATAAACAGCAGTGTAAAAGACTATGAAAAAGGGCATAACGTAACAAATAAAACATGGTTTTTAATTTTCTTTGTTATGGTATTGTCTTTTTGGATTATAAGGTATTGTATTTTAGAAAATTGAATTATGATAGATATATGATTTAAATTAGGATCACATGATGCAAAATTAATGTTTTTTATGCTATGTTATTGTCCAATGTCCATGTTATGGTTGTTAAAATCCCACTATTAATCTTAAGTTCTTACGATTTTAAAATTCATTAACCGAAGAATGATCATGATCATAGCAGGATCTATTTGAACCAAGATCTATACTAGGATCTTAATATCCTAACTAAAATATTAAGATCTTAATCTGACCCAATGTCACTTCTTTAGTCTTTATTATAATGTATTTAAGCCTAAAAAATCATCCATTCAATTTGAAATCGAGCGTTACATGTCGTAATATGCATCAAATAACATTTACAATTAATCTTTTCATCTCGAATTAGAAAGAGTATCATGATGATCAAAATAATGTTACAATAGGGGTTACACAAATTATGACATTGAGATAAATTTTGTATACTAGTTCATTGGTAGGATCTTCCAATCTCAATCCCGGTCTAGAAAAGCGTAAAATTTTATAAGTCTTATATATATATATATATATATATATATATATATATACATATATATATATACATACATACATACATACATACATACATACATACATACATACATACATACATACATACATACATACATACATATATATATATATATATATATATATATATATATATATATATATATATATATATATATATATATATATATATATATATATATATAATCAAAAGTATTGTGTGATCGTGTGATCAAATTTAGATCATTACATGAAAAGAATTAATGATTGATGATGACGGCATAAGCATAATTAATTAAAAAAATAAATTATTTTTAATTAAAAATTAGTAAGGGTAAATTAGTCATTTTTACCCATAACAAAATTGGAATAAGCACATATTTAGGGATACAATTTAATCAACTCTTTGTAATGTTTTTTTTTGTTTTAAATTACGTATTGTATCAATATTTTCATGCATTCTTTAATAATGTGGTATAATTAATTTTACATATTTTTAATTTTTGGGCAAAGTCTAAAAAAAGACAGTAAGTTTTCAAAAAAGTTCGGTTTTGATACTGTGTAATTTTTTTAAATTAAGTCACTAGGTTTTCAATTTTTGATGATGTGATTCCGGTTGCCAACGGACGTGACATGATGATGTGTTAGTTTTTGATGATGTGATGTTGAAATGACATGCTGACATTGCACTTAAGCATAAAAAATAATATATATATATATATATATATATATATATATATATATATATATATATATATATATATATATATATATATATATATATATATATATATATATATATATATATATATATATATATATATATATATATTGAAACTTCACCTAATGGTTGTTTTCTAGAAAACATTTTTAAACTCAACAAGAGTTTCTAACTCTACAAAATATAGTTAAGCAAGGAAAAATACAACCTGAATTTGTTATCCACTGCCATCTAAACATAAACATAACATAAATTAGTATAAAAATAAAATGCTTATCAAAAAACAAATTTAGATTATTCCGAAATAAAAATGCTTATCATAAATCAAAACATAAGTTAGTATCAGATTATTCAGAAATCACAATAAATTTTATAAAAACAGTTACCTTAGAATTTACAAAAAAGTAGGCCTAGATTGACCACTTGTAACATCCTCTATCTAGGATAAATAATTTAATGAATAAAAAAATAATAAATTTAATAATTATAACAATTATCTCATAGTAAATTTAATTAAAATGTGAAGTTTGAAGAAGTAACTAGTCTAAATGACTTAATAAGGGTATAAATGGAAATTTATCATATGGGGTTCTAGAAGAGGGACTTAGTTTGTAATAAATATTTTAGAAGTGATGGGGAAGGACTTCTAGTGCAAATATAACATAACTTAAGTTCTGGAGGGACTAGTTTGCAAAACTGAAAAGTTGGGAGTTTAAGTTGGGAAAAACCCCATTTCCTCCTTGTAGATCACGACTTGAGAAGAGAGCAAGGGAGGGAAGGCGATTTTCAGGAGTTTCAAGTGGAGGAGCTTGATCCTAGCAAGATCTAAGTGGTTTGCATCAATCTATTGAAGATTTAAGGTAAGAAATCTCATCTCCATGTTGGAAACCCACCATTTTGGGAAGATCAAGTTCAAATTCGGGTTTCATGGTTGGGGGAGATGAATTCTATGATCCCAAAGGTGTAGTTATGAATTCTATTGATTATCTCTTTATAATTTGATGGTTTCATGCTTGGAGAACCATTTGGATGCTTGTGGATATCTATGAACCCTAAATTTTGGGGAAAAACCCATCAATGGGTGAAACCTTAATGATTAGATTAACTTGCATCTTAAATGTGTTCTATGAAGAGCTTAAGTGAGTTCCTAGTGATTTCAATCCAATGGAAGAAGGAACCTCTTAAATTATTGATCAATTGTTGGTTGGAATTGGATATTCCTTGATCCAAGCTCATGAAGTAAATTAGGATTTGAAAATGGATTTGATTCAATGAAGATGTTATTGGATGATTTGATTGAGTCAAATGATGTGTAATTGAAGTAGAAATAATACCCTTTGATATCTAGAAGTTTGGGGTTGTATTAGACCTTGATGTGGACCAAAATGAAGGAGAAAAGGACCAAAAATCGGAAGTTTCAGTGCTCGGAACACGGTCCGGGTTGGGGGAAACACGGCCCGTGTCAGGATTGCCTAAAAACCCTCTGTTAACAAACACGGACCGGGTTGTGTAGAACACGGCCCGTGTCAGCCTGGTCAGTCCTGAAACATTGGATTTTGAGCTTTAAGGGTTGGGCTGTTGGTTCTAATGTTCAAGTATACTCTTAGGACATGTTTAACTAATATTTTACATCTATTTAGTGAAGTTAAATAGTCTTAGAGTTTTTAGTAATGTTGAATGTTATATCTTGTAGGGGAAGATTGATTGAGGTTGAAGTAAAAGAGGAACATCTTCTTGGAACTTAAGGAAGGTGAGTTACCGGGAGTACACATCCCTCTTTTAACTTTTGAGTGTGTTTTATTTCTTGTCCATGCATACCTTTATGTGCTAAATGTTGCATAAATTCTATGTGTGCATGGCATCAAAAGAATTATTTTCAAAAATGTTTTACAAGGGAAATATTTATGTGATTTTTAAAAGATGTTTGACCATTCCTTCATGCATTGCATATAGGAGGGGTGGACCGTGTGAACCTTATAACAAAGATAAGACGATTGTCCCGGATTTAGGGAAATCACGGGTTAAAACCCAAACGAGTTGTTGTCCCGGATTTAGGGAAACCGTTCTCGACAATAGGGAACCGCATGCGGGACTTGCTAACCCTCATGGGACTAGTGTGGTGGCCACTAGTTCTAGTTTAGCCTATACGGGGATCGGATAACATGCTTCGTGCTTGTTTTCTGTGAACTTAGATAGGTGCCACTGTGGTGAGTTGGACTTCCAAGAGATTGACATGGGGTGGGATAGTTGCATCATGCATCATGCTGCATTTCATACTATCTATTTGAGTAAAATTTTAAACTATTCAAATTAGTTTATGTGGGTATAAAATTTATATATTTTTGGAGGATGTCTCGAGTGTTAGGGTTAACATTTCACTCTCAAAGAGATAGCCTCGGGTAACTCACTAGGCATTTTAATTGCCTAACCGTTTTGATGTGTACTCAGGTTTTGAATAAGAGCTCGTGAGGAAGCAAGGACTTTTAGAAGACCACGAGTTGTGTGGCCATTTAGACCGTGTTTTGTACTTGAATTATGATGCCACCTCGCTACATGTTTTAAACTACCTTTTTGGAATGTTTTGGGACCGTATTTTCCGCAACAATGAGATTTCTTTGGAATTAATGATATCTTTATTTCTAAATAATTTTTTAATTATAAATCCCTGGCGAGGGGTGTCACAATTTGGTATCAGAGCATCGGTTTAAGTGAACTAGGTACTAGGATTAGTACTTAGACTTAAAATTAAGGTGCTCATGAGTGAGGGTTATGTATTAGTTAATTAATTATATACTATAAGATTAATGCTTATCTTTCTCAGAATGGTGAACACTCGTAGCATGGTTCCGTCGGGTGAAGTTCAAGGGAGTGGGGTCGGTGATGAGGCTCAATCACAACCCATTTTCCTTGCAAGCATTGAGAAGATGATGCTTGAATTAATTGCCAAACAGGAAGTAAAGATGATTGGTAAGATGAAAGAGCCAATGGAAGATCAAGAAGTACGTTTGAGGGAAGAAGTGAAGAACTTGTTTTGGGATAACACCGCTTCGGGCGGGCAAGATTCAAGTAGCTCGTATGATAGTATGCAACATGGACCTCTTAGCATCAATGTGTCTCAAGACGTGGTAGCACCAAGGAAGAGGTGTAGCTTCAAGGACTTCAACTCTTGCAAGCCACCTACTTACAATGGGACGTTAGATCCGGTTGTACTTCACAATTGGGTAATTGAGATTGAAATGGCCTTTTATGCTTGTCAATGCGGTGATGATCAATGCGTGAACTTCGCAATCACTACTCTCAAGAAAACGGCTCATGAGTGGTGATTAGAGACTAAAGAAATGATGGAGATGCATGTGTTGGAGAGCCTGACTTGGGATGTATTCTTGGAAAAGATGAAGGAGAGGTTTTGTACTAAAGAAGAGATCCGTGATCTTGAAAGAAAGTTCCTTGACTTGAAGAAAGACAAAATGACTATCACGGAGTACAATGCTAAATTCAGGAAACTTTTGAGCTTTGCTAGAAGGTTGGCTCCGGATGAGGCCACTAAAGTGGATCAATACGTGGGAGGTTTGCCTTGGAACTACCGACTTAATTTTGAGGCTACTACTCTTGAAGTTGCCATGATAAAGGCAAGAAAGATTGAGAAAACATTGGAAGAACGAGACAAGAAAAGACCTCCATTTGCTAACAAGAGGAAAGAAGATCATGACTCGCGTGGAAAGGGTATGACCGACCAAAAGAAACCGAAATTTGAAGGAAGAAGCAAAAGTGGGGAAGCACAAAACAAGACCAAGGATGAAGTGGTGTGTTTTAAATGTGGTGATAAGGGCCATTTTGCTAATGCATGTACCAAGGGGTTCAAATGTTATACTTGCGGGGATGTGGGCCACAAAGCAAGTGAGTGTACTTCGAAAGACAAAGGAAGCAATGGAGGCAGAAGAAAGGAAGCACCTAGAACTAGAGGAAGGGCCTTTCAAATGACCGAAGAGGAAGCGAGAGAGAAGGCAAATGTGGTGTCAGGTATATTCCTTGTAAACTCTTTACCCGCCTCTATGCTTTTTGATTCGGGGGCTACTTATTCCCATGTGTCACCTAATTTTGCAAAAAGACTACAATTACCTTTGCATAAACTTGAGTATGAACTAGTGATAGATGTAGTGGGTGGTGCAAGCAAAATTGTGAGTAAAGAAATATCGCATGTAAAGGTGGAGTGTAGTGGGGCGGAATTTTGGGTTGATATTATACTTTTGGATGTTGGTGGATTTGATGTCGTACTTGGGATGGATTGGCTTGCAAAGTATGATACTGAAATTCTATGTGGAAAGAAAATGGTGAGAGTGAAGACACCCGAAGGAGAACCGATTCTTATTTATGGAGACAAAAGAAGAGTGCCCACTAGTGTGATCAACGTGATGAAAGCAAGAAGATGTTTGAGAAAAGGTTGCCAATCTTACTTGGCATATGTGGTAGACACCGTAAAAGAAAATAAGACTTTGGAGGATATTGAAGTAGTACGAGATTATCCCGAGGTTTTCCCCGATGATCTACCCGGTTTGCCACCGGATCTTCAAGTGGAGTTTCGTATCGACTTGGTACCCGGAACCGCGCCTTTAGCCAAAGCCCCGTATCGTTTGGCACCCGCGGAATTGAAGGAGTTGATGACCCAATTGCAAGAGCTTCTTGATAAGGGTTTCATTAGGCCTAGCTCTTCCCCTTGGGGAGCTCCGATCTTATTTGTGAAGAAGAAGGATGGTTTCATGAGAATGTGCATTGACTACCGGGATCTCAACAAAGTGACTATCAAGAACCGATATCCTCTACCTCGTATTGATGATTTATTTGACCAATTGCAAGGTGCGGGTTATTTTTCAAAAATTGATATTCGATCGGGTTATCATCAATTGAAAGTAAGAGATGAAGATGTAGAGAAGACGACATTCCGAACAAGATATGGGCATTTTGAGTTTCTTGTAATGCCTTTCGGGCTAACTAATGCAACTGCGGCTTTCATGGATCTTATGAATCGGGTGTGTAAACCGTTCCTTGATAAGTTTGTGATCGTGTTTATCGATGATATCCTCATTTACTCAAAGTCGGAGGCGGAGCATAAAGAACATTTGAAGATGGTACTCGAAACTCTAAAAAGAGAGAAGTTGTATGCAAAATTTTCCAAGTGTGAATTTTGGATTGGAGAAGTTCAATTCCTTGGGCATGTGGTGAATAAAGATGGAATTAAAGTGGACCCGGCAAAGATTGAAGCGGTAATGAATTGGGAAAAACCGAAGAATCCAACTGAAATTAGAAGCTTTCTTGGCTTGGCGGGATATTATAGACGTTTTATTGAAGGATTTTCCAAGATTGCATGTCCGTTGACTTCGTTGACCAAGAAGAATGAGAAGTTTGTATGGACCGACAAACAAGAAGAGGCATTCGAATTGTTAAAGAAGAAGTTGTGTGAAGCTCCTATTTTGTCCCTTCCGGAGGGCACCGAAGATTTTGCGGTTTACAGTGACGCGTCGGGTTTGGGGATCGGATGTGTTCTTACTCAAAGAGGAAAGGTTATCGTGTATGCGTCACGTCAATTAAAAGAGCACGAGTTGAATTATCCCACTCATGATAAGGTGTTGGCGGCTGTGATTCATGCATTGAAGATTTGGAGGCATTATCTTTATGGCACCCAATGCAAACTCTTCACGGATCATCAAAGCTTGCAATATTTATTTAGTCAAAAAGACTTAAACGCGAGACAAAGGCGGTGGATTGAAGTATTTAAGGATTATGATTGTGAAATCCTTTACCACCCGGGTAAAGCGAACATTGTGGCGGATGCTTTGAGTAGGAAAGAAATTAGCGAGAAAAGGAGGGTTAAAGCATTGAGAATTGAAGTGGTATCCACATTGGTTGATATTTTGAAGGGTGTACAAGAAAAAGCTCAAGAAGAGGGTAATATTAAAGAAGAAAGACTTGGCAAGTCAGTGATCTTTGAGGAAAATTCTCATGGGTTGAAAACATTTCAAGGACGTGTTTGGGTACCGTTGTATGGTGGAAAAAGAGAATTAATTCTTGATGAGGCTCATAAGACCAAATATTCCATTCATCCCGGGTGTACAAAAATGTATATGGATTTGAAACCTTTGTATTGGTGGCCGACCATGAAAGTAGATATTGCCAAGTATGTTAACAAGTGTTTAACGTGTTCTTTGGTGAAAACCGAGCATCAAAGACCTTATGGGGATCTCGAGCCATTGGAAGTCCCGGAATGGAAGTGGGAAAATATCACCATGGATTTTGTTACCAAATTACCACGAACAAGAAGTGGTCATGATATGATTTGGGTCATTGTGGACCGGTTGACTAAAAGTGCATTATTTCTTGCGGCAAGAGAAACATGGCTTGTTGATAAGTTTGCGGAACTGTATATGGATGAAGTCGTTCGGAGGCACGGAGTACCATTATCGATTGTGTCGGATCGGGACAGTTGGTTTACATCACATTTTTGGAAAAGCATGCAAGAAGTATTGGGAACCAAGTTATGTTTGAGTACGGCTTATCATCCTCAAACCGATGGGCAAAGTGAGAGGACGATTCAAACGCTTGAAGACATGCTACGTGCGTGTGTGTTGGATTTTGGGGGAAGTTGGGATAGATATCTTCCTTTGATCGAGTTTTCTTACAACAATAGTTACCATTCATCCATAAAGATGGCCCCGTATGAAGCTTTATATGGAAGAAAGTGTAGATCCCCTTCATGTTGGTTGCAAGCAGGAGAAAAGGTTTTGGTGGGGCCTAGTTTGATTCAAGAAACCGCGGAAAAGGTGGAGGTGATTAGGGAACGGATGAAGGCGGCCCAAAGTAGACAAAAGAGTTATGCCAATTTGAAGAATCGACCCATGGTATTTCAAGTGGGAGATCAAGTGTTACTTAAAGTGTCACCTTGGAGAGGAATAATACGTTTTGGGAAAAGAGGAAAGCTTAATCCAAGGTATATTGGACCGTTGAATGTGTTGGAGAAGATTGGGAAACAAGCTTATCGACTTGAGTTGCCACCAGAGTTGAATGGAATTCATAATGTATTTCATGTATCTTACTTGAGGAAGTGGCTTGGCGATAAGGTTGACTTTTTACCTTTAGAAGAAGTTCGGGTGGATGAAAACAAGAGACTTATAGAAGAACCAGAGGAGATTTTGGATAGAAAGGTTAAAAAGCTAAGGAAAAAGATGATTGACTTGGTTCTTGTCAAGTGGAAGCATTTGTCGGGAACAAATCTCACGTGGGAAACGGAAGATGAAATGCGGAAGAGGTATCCTCATCTTTTTGGAGAAGCCGAGATTCCGAGGACGGAATCTTCTTGGGGAAGGTAATTGTAACATCCTCTATCTAGGGTAAATAATTTAATGAATAAAAAAATCATAAATTTAATAATTATAACAATTATCTCATAGTAAATTTAATTAAAATGTCAAGTTTGAAGAAGTAACTAGTCTAAATGACTTAATAAGGGTATAAATGGAAATTTACCATATGAGGTTCTAGAAGAGGGACTTGGTTTGTAATAAATATTTTAGAAGTGATGGGGAAGTGAAAGGTTTTCCGCAACCATGAACTAAAAAACCTAAGTTCACATGCAACCTAGAAAAGATCTATGTTTTCTTACTTTGAACATGCAACTAATTCCTAAAGGCCAAACAAAAATTAACTAAAAGAATAAATCAGAAAACTAACATTTAGTTTTAATCTTGAAGCTAAGAAGCACAAGTGTCCTGCCTCAAATGGGATCACACCCAGGGAGCCAGAGGAAGGGACCGAAAATTCCAGAGAGAAATAATAGAATGAGCACTTGATAATGAGGCCTAGGGTTCCCTATTTATAGGGAACCAAAGGGTAAAGCTAGAAACCCTAGCCGCAGCCCATTTTCCGGATTATGTGTACGCGCGCCGCGGCCTTTACATTGGCGCGCCGCGCGCCGCAATTCAACTATTGAATTCGTACGGATATGTACGCGCGTCGCAGCCTTTACATTTGCGCGCCGCGCGCCGCAATTCAACTATTGAATTCGTACGTCTTTAATCCCTGACCTCCTGATTAATCTAATTAATGCCACAGAAATTAATCCAATTAATTTCTGATTAATTATTAATCAATCAACATAGTTTCTAATTAATATATTATCACTTTAATATATTAACAAACCATATCTTTTATTTCTGTTGATTTATTAATCCCATAATAAACCAACCTTTCTCTCTACCGAACTTTCTACCAAACCTCCAGCTATGAGGGCAACCCAAATGGACTTTGCTTCTATTAATTAGGTAAATACAAATTATTAGTCATGGCTTAGACACCTAATCCAACAGTCTCCCACTTGGATAAGTCTATGACTATAATTACCAATTTAACCTCTGATTAATCAGCAACCTGCAGCTTCCTAGAAACTGCTGCCGAACTCTGACCTAGTCAGTTCTGTCCATAGATAAGTGATCAAATGATCCTCCGTCCAACAAGATATTTTCAGACATGAGACATGGATTGAGATCAATCTCTGTCTGATACACTGTTTCCCGATTTCCGATTTTGCTTATGACTTTTAGACTTCTAATTGAACGAATCAATTCAGTCCTGGCTGGCCAGCGCTTCAGTCAACTTCAAAATCATCGAGTGGCCAACATATATATGTTTCCCGTCTGGGTCAAGGGACGAATAAGCTTTGACTGATATGTTATATCTTTTACCTGACAAATCACTCACAACAGCACGTTTTATAACATCGAGTTACCGATGCGTTTTCGTACTATCAATGAACAACCGCCTTGCAAATTATAACTCATATCTCTCCACTTTAAGACCATAAGATATTATCGTCTCAACATTGCTCGTGATATAATCCATGAAGCAATCCATTGAGCGCGGGTTTATCCAATACTCAAATCTCCATTTCCAAGTACTCATGAACGTTGCAGCAATCTTATTGCTATGTCTAACTCCTTAGACAATCTACAAACCAATTTATGACAGTCTTCCCTCATACTTACTCCCTAAGAGTATGAACGACTGTGGATATTTGAATAATCCAATTATTCAGGAAGTAAAACATGCAAAAGCGAAACATAAAATCTGACTGGCAGCTACTCCTGCTTATTACCAAGTCTCCACGAGGTAATCACCAAGTCGGATTTATCATAACTATTATCGGTTTCTTATTCTCTTTTAAACTTTCAATTCAAGCCTTTTATATCTATGTCTATGACCTTTTTACTCTTTCTATGTATCCAAGTGTCTAACACTTATACACTGTATTGCAGATGATCCTATCGGATACTCTTCCGATGATATCTCAATTTGTCATTTTGTCATTTTGTCATTTTGTCATTCTCTCTCACAACTCCATTCCGGTGATGTGTACCGTGACTGCCCATGGTTCTCGGGTCTTTAGTCCACATGACTACACCCTAAGACAATTTCGAGGTGTCATGATGTGCCGGTGACCCACACGCGCTCCATCAGAAACCAACGAAATTCTTTAACCATGAAGTCCTACAGCACCACGTTCTGGTGTAAACAATTACCGATTTGAAAAACCCTTTCAAATCAATCACCCTAATCATTTCCCAATGATTTCTCACGTCTTGTTCAAAAGATCCACTCAGTATTCTTAGCCAGGCAATATCCTGAATCCAACTTACAATGCTATAAGCATTAAGTCATCAGGATATGTTCATAACACTTCTGATTTGTCCAAGAGGCTCGAGGAACCTGATGTAATCTCATTCCAAGCACTTTCGGAATCCTAAGATTACCAATAATCCTTGTGTCATGATTTCCGAAAACCATTTCCTTTCAGGAACTCTTTCTTATGCATCTTGAATCTCATCAAGATCATATTCTTAACGGCTAAGCCAATACTGTCAGTCTCATCTATCTGATAGATGTCTATGAACTACGTGAGCATGCTGCACCTTCTTTGTTTCTTTCATGCCAATTTATTACACTTTGCAATGACAGGAAACTCCATTCCTGGGGTTATGCATCTTGAATCTCATCAAGATCATATTGGCAGAATTCTGATCTATCTAATAGATGTTCACAACCACCTGAGTATGTTGTATCTCTTAAAGGTCTTTCATAGCGAACCGTTTCTTAACACCAAGTCATTACACTTTGTAATGATAAGAGACGTTTCCTAGAACCAGTATGTAACCCACATACAATGATAGCAGATAACAACGATACTCCCACTGGCTTTGACACCGTCACATGACTCTTTCGGACTATTCACAAAATCCAAAACTTATGGCACATTTTGCGAAACCGAAATCCAAACCTTTCCGACATATTAAAGGAAATCTTTCAGGCTATTCACAAAATCCAAACCTTTTGGCCTATTTTGAGAATCTGAATATCCTTTCTTGCGAGATGCCCATGGGACATATCCCGGGGCCATGTACCTTTTGTAATGGCATGCTCTATGTGAGTCCATATTAGTGTGCCGGTAAACCACACACGCTCCACTAACGACTCACACTATGCCACGCAGAATCCTCTCGGATTACATCTTCTATTGAGAGTGTATCTCTCAGAATCAATTGCTTGACTCCAAGTGATGACTCATTCAACCAGATGTTCTGTAAGTACATTTCTATGTTCCCTTCTTTTGATGATTCAATTACTCCCACTGGTTCCAAGACCGGTTGTAAAGATCAATCAAACTGTCACATAGACTGTGTCTCGCGGTAAGGTTCTCTTATTTGGCAGCAACTGGGCTCACCAATGCTTCCAGCAGTCGGATTATTTATCCGTACCATCTTTAGTGTTTTACCACTACCCGATATATCACCCAAATCATAACTCCTTATGACAGTGACAATAACTACTGGTCAAGCGAAGAGAGAGTATGTCAGGTTTAACAGGAATCTAATTCCTGGTCAAGTCCCAGTGGTGACTAAAGGTTCTTTCACTTGGCTAATCCCTGAACTCATTCAGAATTATTCTTACTCCCACTGTTTCCTTAGAACTTGAGTTCTTTCTAAAAGTACTCTTCTTTCAAAGGATAATCGGGATGGCCAATGAAACGACATCGCTGATCAGTTACAGGCTTGTCATGAGATTCAGACGAATGCTACATGACCCTGGACTTTCTATGTACTAGTGGGACGATCCCAGCTTTACATTTCAGACAGTGTCGGCATAACCTACTTAGTCCAAGCTATGGTCGGAATATGGTTTCTGCGGTCTGACTGGTTGAATATTTAATTCATTGAAATACTAATCGGAAATGTATCTTATACATCGAGGATCAAAACTATTTCGATCAATGCTCCATCATCTTCCCTAAGACACATTATAACCATTAGTGTTCTTGGAAGAGGATAAACTGTGAAACATTTTCTCAGTCTATGTAGTCATTCAGGTTCTGTTGATCTTATACTTCCTTTGAAATCCTTGAACACTTCAAGGTTCCAATCAATCGCTTATTCCGATAAACGAAGCCATATTTGTCAAACCATTTGACAAATATCATGAAGCATAACTAATCGTGTTCTGTTCGAAGATTCGAGCAATACATAGTAACTTATGTGTCTGTTGCTCAAAATCTTAATACCTTTACATCTCCATGTAAATTTATGACTTTGTTAATATTGTTCAAGACATGTAATCATCACCTGACTCCAAGTCAACTGATTCCAAAATCCTATCCATTGGATCTTTGGGCGATTCCTTTCTTGCCACAATTAATTTTATTAAGCACTCAATTCATCATGTGACTCTAAGTCAAATGATTCCAAAGTCCTGTCCAACTGGACATTTGGTTGAAGTGATTCTCATAAAATTCACTTTAACAATCATAAAGAACACAATTTACAAATCCAATCCCATTGGATGTATCAACATTCAAGTTATTACCATTTATGCCATTAACACATTCACACAACATTTCGAGGATAATTAAAACAATCATGCTTTAAAAGAAAAATATTTTATTAAACCAGAATTATCCTCAGAACAATATACTATGCGAATCCATGTCGTATGTATCTATAAACTAATAACAAGAACAAATATCTAGCTTAACTCAAAAATCGCACGAGCTCCGGATCCAATCCGAATATGCTCCTGTGCGACAACATCCCGCATCCTACAGAGTCCGTGCATACAGAGCAAATGTGAGAAACACATCCTGTATCAAGGAAATGAGGATCAGGTATTCTGAGTTTTAAGATATTACTGAGTTTGCCAAACGGTTTGGCTTTAGAGCATTTTTTCAATCTTTCTGTGACTGTGTCCCACCTTATGGATTCCCAGTTTGAAACATCGAACAATCGGTCCAGACGATCTGGATCATTTCTTGATGCACCTTAATACTGGACTCAATCCTGAAGCAGCTGAATTAATGGAACTATGCTTCTCCATGAATGATTCATATAGAGTCGACATTGAATGCACTTCCACGATTGTCTTATCCGGTTACCCTTTCTGTTCTTCTGGATGAACAGATCAGCGAGTTGAGCTAATGCTTAACTCCCGATCCCAAAGGGAAACCGGTTTTATACCGTTCGCCTATGTATCCCTCAATCTCGGGAACACGCAAACTGGTGCTACTTCCTTCTAGCTTGCAACTTCAAGCTCTTTGAAGATCCTAGTTCGTTCCCTTTTTTTTTAACCAGTTCACGGAACCTTTCCTGAACTAGCTGTGCTAACTTATCAGACCCCAGGAATTCTAAATCCCTGCGGAACTCGGGGTTTATGATCAATAGCATAAGGCAACGAACTTTCTTAGACTCAATAGTCAAGGAGTCATGCTCATCACAAGCTGCTGTGTGATGCCATGTTTGGGAGCGGACACTCAGTCGGATATGGTTCCCCAGCAAAACTAAGAACTATTCTCTAATTGCAAAACCATATCACATAGTCAAGGCCAGTCAGCCTTACCATACTAAACAGGTGCTTTCTGAAGCTCTCAGAAATGGGTGAAGGAGGGGAAGGAGGAGAATGACACTTTCTTCAGACATATATAAAATTTGAATTTATTCGTTTAATTCATCCTTTTAAATAATTACCCAATATACATTATTTAACAATGCTAGGATCCAAAATACCCCAACTATGATGTGAAGAGGGATGCCGTAGTCACAACACAGTGGTCATTAAGGTAGATAACTTTTATCAATTTCAGTCTTATGAAATTCCTAGATCTGTGAGATTCATTGAACTATTCAATGGCATGTTTAATCTCAGATATGCCCCACCGTTTGTGACTGGGATGCCGAGGATCACAAACCGGGTGTGAATAACCATGCAAATTAGCTTGGTACTCTCGGGGTCCATTATCATCTCAAATTGATGTGCCGGTTAACCACACACGCTCCATCAACAATGATAACACCCGAGAAACCCATTGCCACTCTTTATGAACCCCCATTGGTGTGCCGGTAACCCACACACGCTCCACCAACATTTCATAAAGTGCAATGTGCAATTTCATGGGTTAGCATCAAATTCACATTTTTTCTAAAGTAACTAGATTGGGAATTCTTGTACGGGTTCTAGTACTTTGATCATTATACTTTTAATGATTAAGCGGTCCTATCAAAACTGTTCGGCTAACGACCCTCCACTGATCAGGCGAGCGGTGGGTGAGAATGAACACCCATTAGACCGCCATTTTATAGGCAGTCTCCTTATACCCACTTTATAGACCAGCTTCGTGAATGAGGCCTACTAATGATTTGACTAACCAATTTATCTTATACATATAGTATTAACCTTTAATAATATATATAAGATGTATTTTAAATCTTTTAAAATATTCCTGGTTTATCTTTTAATTTCCTGAAATTTAACTATTAAATTTCAAATTAAATTAAACCTTTAATTTTGATTTAATTTATCTTTTAATTAAACTATTAATTAAATTAATTAAATCTAGATATTTTAAACCTTTTAAAATATTTTAGGATTTATCCTTTAATTTTCGAAATTTAACCATTAAATCAAAATTAAATTAAATCCCTTGAATTATCTTTTAATTAAACATTTAATTAAATTAATTCAAATGTAGATAAGTTTTTTTCAAATTAATCAAATCAATTTAAACCTATCTTAAACCCCTAATTATCGAATTCAAACAAACTTAGGTTTTAAGGTTATCCATTTAATTAACCAATTAAAGTTACCAAAAATAGAAAGCCTTCCAAAACCCTAATGCCTATTTTCGAAAAAATACCAAGGGGGGTGGGGAAAAGGTTTCTAAAACCCAAACCCTAAATCCATATCAGGCCCAAAGAGTTATAAATAATAAACCCTAATTAGGAAAACTATTACAGCCATTCAATAAGAAAACAACCACATGCTCTGATACCACTGAAAGGTTTTCCGCAACCATGAACTAAAAAACCTAAGTTCACATGCAACCTAGAAAAGATCTATGTTTTCTTACTTTGAACATGCAACTAATTCCTAAAGGCCAAACAAAAATTAACTAAAAGAATAAATCAGAAAACTAACCTTTAGTTTTAATCTTGAAGCTAAGCAGCACAAGTGTCCTGCCTCAAATGGGATCACACCCAAGGAGCCAGAGGAAGGGACCGAAAATTCCAGAGAGAAATAATAGAATGAGCACTTGATAATGAGGCCTAGGGTTCCCTATTTATAGGGAACCAAAGGGTAAAGCTAGAAACCCTAGCCGCAGCCCATTTTCCGGATTATGTGTACGCACGCCGCGGCCTTTACATTGGCGCGCCGCGTGCCGCAATTCAACTATTGAATTCGTACGGATATGTACGCGCGTCGCAGCCTTTACATTTGCGCGCCGCGCGCCGCAATTCAACTATTGAATTCGTACGTCTTTAATCCCTGACCTCCTGATTAATCTAATTAATGCCACAGAAATTAATCCAATTAATTTCTGATTAATTATTAATCAATCAACATAGTTTCTAATTAATATATTATCACTTTAATATATTAACAAACCATATCTTTTATTTCTGTTGATTTATTAATCCCATAATAAACCAACCTTTCTCTCTACCGAACTTTCTACCAAACCTCCAGCTATGAGGGCAACCCAAATGGACTTTGCTTCAATTAATTAGGTAAATACAAATTATTAGTCATGGCTTAGACACCTAATCCAATAGGAAGGACTTCTAGTGCAAATATAACATAACTTAAGTTCTGGAGGGACTAGTTTGCAAAACTGAAAAGTTAGGAGTTTAATTTGGGGAAAAACCCCATTTCCTCCTTGTAGATCACGACTCGAGAAGAGAGCAAGGGAGGGAAGGCGATTTTCAGGAGTTTCAAGTGGAGGAGCTTGATCCTAGCAAGATCTAAGTGGTTTGCATCAATCTATTGAAGATTTAAGGTAAGAAATCTCATCTCCATGTTGGAAACCCACCATTTTGGGAAGATCAAGTTCAAATTCGGGTTTCATGGTTGGGGGAGATGAATTCTATGATCCCAAAGGTGTAGTTATGAATTCTATTGATTATCTCTTTATAATTTGATGGTTTCATGCTTGGAGAACCATTTGGATGCTTGTGGATATCTATGAACCCTAAATTTTGGGGGAAAAACCCATCAATGGGTGAAACCTTAATGATTGGATTAACTTGCATCTTAAATGTGTTCTATGAAGAGCTTAAGTGAGTTCCTAGTGATTTCAATCCAATGGAAGAAGGAACCTCTTGAATTATTGATCAATGGTTGGTTGGAATTGGATATTCCTTGATCCAAGCTCATGAAGTAAATTAGGATTTGAACATGGATTTGATTCAATGAAGATGTTATTGGATGAGATTGAGTCAAATGATGTGTAATTGAAGTAGAAATAATACCCTTTGATATCTAGAAGTTTGGGGTTGTATTAGACCTTGATGTGGACCAAAATGAAGGAGAAAAGGACCAAAAATCGGAAGTTTCAGTGCTCGGAACACGGTCCGGGTTGGGGGAAACACGGCCCGTGTCAGGATTGCCTAAAAACCCTCTATTAACAATGTAACACCCGGTTTCTCATACGAAGTACACCCAAAATTTTTCAAACACTTATACATTAAAAATGGGTATACTTGCACTCAACCCAGGAAAAACAAGATGTTATCATCAAACATTAATTACACAAAAGGTCTTTACAATATGACCAGGCATTACAAATAAACCTAACACAACTAAAGGACATGCTCTAAGTTGTTCATCTCTCTTTATCACATGCCTTCCCCTATCACTGCTACAGATACCTGCAAAACAACAAACAACTCAAGTGTAAGCTTATAAAGCTTAATGAGTAATCTCAATTACACTTCAGTAATCTCTGTCAGTATACTTTCTCAACATTCTCCTTTGCTAATCTCATTAGCAAATATTCACCTTCTCTTAACTCTGAAACCTGCAAACATATTAGCTTACAAACACCAGCTAGTTTTAAGTGTCATCAACTCAATAATAAGTATCACAACTGATACTACTCATAAACTCAATCACACACACTTATATATACTCATTACACAATCAAATATAACAACCATCATAGTAGTGGCAATCAAACTCCAAAACTCTTTAACTCACTCACTCTAGCATATACTCTGCTCTTATACTCAAATATAGACTGTAACCCGTCTCTCGTTATCCACAAATAACAGAACTACTATAACTCTAAGCCACATCAATATCAACACAACACACACATATATGTAAAACATATATATATATACAACAATGTATAACTCTTACTCAATTATTCGGAAGTACTCACCTGATATCAATTTAGTATGTGGAACCCTCAATTTACGCGTACCGGGCTCCTGTTCGCTAGACTTGGTTATATCACCATAGGCTAATTCCATTCTCCAACATCCACAATCATCTCAATAACATCTACCTCAAAGATGTATCAATCAAAATAGGAAAAAGGAGTATAAACGGTAAATATCAACTCTATATTTACCGAAACCTCCAAATCCACGGTTCTACTCATTCAACCGTAGGAACTCGACAATAATCACACCAATAACTCTAAAGGTATCCACTAACAATCTACTAACAACATATATAACAATATATATAACAATATATAACTAAATAACTGAAATCAAAGCTAGGGTTTCAAAACCCCCAAAATGAAGAAATCACTCACCTCGATGAATTAGGAATCAAGAGCGCGTTTGCGGGGTTAGATTCGAGTCTCTTTATATTTCCCCACGAATCTCTAGCTTCAATTTGACAGAAAATCGCCTCTTTATGCTCTGAAATCGAATTGGGATCTATTTTTCCCGAAATGAGGTTTTCTGCACATTTAAAGGGTCTGCACGCGTAACACGGCCCGGGTTTATAGAACACGGCCCGTGTTAATCCTACTGTATGCTTTCTGAATTTAATCTGTAGGAAACACGGCCCGTGTTAGTAGAACACGGCCCGTGTCAGCTACTAAATGCCCAAAACAGCCCTAACAATCCTTTACACGACCCGTGTGACTTGGACACAACCCGTGTACTCTATTTTAGCAATTTGTAAGGCTCAAACTTCTTCCAAATGAGTTTCTAATCACCCAAACTCATACATCAACTTAACTAATCTTAATCACACCAAGATTAGTGCATAAGAAAGGTTTTAACCTCTTCTCACTAATCAAACAACTTATAACTCAAAGGTAATAACTCTACTTACCTTAGTAAGTATCTTAAAATGAAAATGGGTCTTACAAGTTCTCTCCTCCTTCAAAAGATTCCGTCCTCGGAATCTCTTAGAATAGGTGTGGCCTCTATAACCACCTCACCACTGCAAACACACATCGCATAGAATAATGACATTATCATCTCGTCATCTCACATGACATATACACACTGTCACACCTCATTTACTCATAATATATCATCCTCATAAGATGATCTCTATAGTCATATTGATTATCATCATTGCCACGTAGGCAATTACTTACTCTTTTTAGAACACACCTTTCGTTTTAGCTTTGTCGACAACCAGGTGTCTCACCTTACTCCTCAAGTGATACTCCAATCACTATCCTCATTTATATACACTCATATTACTTGTAACATTAATCTCAATTAACTATTTAGGATTCAACTTCCATTTCAAATCTCATTGAAATGATTTACTCTAACTCAATAAGAAAAACGGTCTCACCGTTTACAACTCATACTCTCTCAATTCGTTCACGCAATCCCAACTTACCAGTTACGATTTCTCCTACTAACACAGCTCACAAATACTAAGATAAAAATTTATAAATAACAAAATATTAGAAACTATCTCGAGTTTCACTCACGCCTCCTCTGAATTTGTTATTTAACTCTTAACACTTTGGTCACACATATCCCGTCTTAGTTGTCTTATCTCTACAACCAATTAAAACTTTTCCAAAAGCTTATTTATCTTCATTCCCACCTCAGCACACATATTAGGTTTTAACCCAATACACAACTCATAATCCTCAACCAAATGGCTCCTCTTTATCTCAGTTCAACAACATACCTCATGTTGTTTCTCTCGATGTACTCACTTATTATATCATCTCTTATGTGGATAATCCACATCACATTCTCACTAAATCATTAGCTCTATTAAATTCGATTATTTATTATTAAATAAATTCTCCGTCATTATCATCTCAATCTCCAATTCATCCGAATAACACAAAATAGGTCATACATACGGCTCATCGAAATCTCTACACACAACTTATAAATAAATAATAACATTTAACACCGCAATCTCTACGGTGAAATCATATCTTATCATTCGACTAACTCATTAATCTCAATAAAATAATTCAAGATTATTATAGCAAAATCTACTATCCATCGTCTCATACGAATAAATAGTTTTGTCATCTCGACACTCATGCGTTTATTTCATTGACAGTAATTGGTTTGATTGCTAAGGATTTAATCCTATCAATCACAACCACAATTACTTTCCTCCTCTTTTAACTCATATATTCTCATTACGTATTTATAAAACTCTATCTCGTTCAACATACAAGAAATCTCACACATTTTCAACACGAGTACATGACAAACGTACTTACTCACAACAACATTTCTCAACAGTATTACTCACTGTATTATCTCATAGTAATCGTGTACTGTTACTCAGCCTCGGATTCGTCCTCTTCTCACCCATAAAATCTCGAGCCATACAAGCTCACCTCTGTACCATACTTATCCATACTCAAGGATAGTACAGTCTCAGCACTCTACATTATTACACAATGCATACTTGTTTACACACAAGTACAACATTATAATGCCACTCCACCTCAGTTCATTGTATCCCGTACTTTCCTCTAATCTCTTCACTCAACACTATTTTACAGTACTCTGTACTGTCCTCTAAATTCGCCATTCAACGCTATTTTACGGTACCTCGTATCATCCCCTGGTTTTACCACTCAACGATGTGTTACAGTATCTCATACCGTCCTCTAATCAAATCATGGTACCTCGTACCATTTTCTGATTTCAATCCATCTCCTCTTTAACTCTAGCGGATTTCCCTCTCGGTATCGAGCCATAAAGACTCACCATCACTCCTTCTTCGGTTTGAGTCACCAAGGTCCTCACTACTCTAATCACAAGGTACTCGTTATGTGGTTCCACAGAAATATGTGGTCTCAATCTCAATTACTCAATATGTAACCCCACATAATATGGGGTCTCAATCACAGTTACTCTTTATGTGGCCCCACAAAATATGTGGTCTCAACCACTTTACTTGATATGTGGTCCCACAACATATGTGGTCTCAACCACATTTACTCGATATGTGGTCCCACAGCATATGTGGTCTCAACCACATTTACTCGTTATGTGGCCCCACAGAATATGTGGTCTCAACCACTTTACTCGATAATTAACTCAATCTCTAGGCCAATAAGGCCTATATGAACCACTCTAGGTTCTCTCAATTATACCACAAAGTACTCTTTATGTGGTTACTCAAATGTCCTCTGACATCTCAGTCACAACTCACAAACATCTCATTATGTGACAACTCCAAATCATAGAATTCAACACTCAACATGTCAACTCATAATCAGCTATGGTGTGCAATCAACTACACACTCTTCGTCTTTCTCAACTCATACTCTTTTGGCTATCTCAGCCATTCATTATGATCAATCATACGTACTAGTTATGTGGTTCCACAAAATATGTGGTCTCAACCACAAAGTACTCGTATACAAAAATCTCGTCATATCTGTGAAACAACTAGCAATATATATACAATATCAAAATGAAAGAAATCCACACATTAAAAACAGATATGTGCGCGTAGCACGGCCCGTGTAAATTCACAATATTTCTTCTGTTTGCTTCTGTAAGTACAGCACGACCCAATGAACACGGCTAGTGTGTTCTCAATTTTAACCCATTGTATGCTACTGTAATCCCAACACGACCCGTGTCCCCCAAACACGACCCGTGTTGATGCTGCAGAAACCAAAAATTGTTTCTAATACTCTTTTTAATATCCAACTTCTCCTAGATGGGTTTCTATCCATCCTAATTCATATTATAACTCAATTAATCTTGTTTACAATAAAATTAACATAACTTACGATAAATTTAAGTTGTATATTCTCATTATACACACTTCTCCATGATTGCTAAATACTCGTCAAATAACCACATATGCTCTCAGTTATACATAATCACAACGCACTCATTATGTGATATGTAAACCTTACGTCAAATGGACACGAGATTCTCATCTCAATGCCGGTTACTACACTTTATAACCACATTTCTCTAACGCATGTATTATTAACAATTTAAACATTCGTAACACGTTACAACTAACATGTTAAGTAAAATTTACTTACATACCTCATAGCAACAATCTTGTCTTCTCATTAGCTGAAACTCGCATACTTCGGATCTCAACTCTTGAGTGTACTCAACTACACTCACATATCTCAACTCTTAGCTCATACTCATCTTATGCTCATACTCTTTTTCATTATCAGTTGGAATTTCGTTTCAACCGAAATGTCATCTCATCATCAGCTGGGATCTCACCTCAATTAGTATCTCATCTCGTATTCAGTTGACTTCTCATTATCAACTGAGGTTCTTGTCTTCATCTAACTCAATATCTGTATTTACTCACAGAAAACAACAATAACAAATATAACATAAAAGTTATACTCAAATCATATACTAACATCAGCAGTAGTATCTTTTCCAAGCATGTGATAGGGGCTCTCTCCTCCTTCAGTTCAAGTCTAGGACTCTATACTCAAAGACCTAGTTCACTTAAACCATGCTCTGATACCAACTTGTAACACCCGGTTTCTCATACGAAGTACACCCAAAATTTTTCAAACACTTATACATTAAAAATGGGTATACTTGCACTCAACCCAGGAAAAACAAGATGTTATCATCAAACATTAATTACACAAAAGGTCTTTACAATATGACCAGGCATTACAAATAAACCTAACACAACTAAAGGACATGCTCTAAGTTGTTCATCTCTCTGTATCACATGCCTTCCCCTATCACTGCTACAGATACCTGCAAAACAACAAACAACTCAAGTGTAAGCTTATAAAGCTTAGTGAGTAATCTCAATTACACTTTAGTAATCTCTGTCAGTATACTTTCTCAACATTCTCCTTTGCTAATCTCATTAGCAAATATTTACCTTCTCTTAACTCTGAAACCTGCAAACATATTAGCTTACAAACACCAGCTAGTTTTTAGTGTCATCAACTCAATAATAAGTATCACAACTGATACTACTCATAAACTCAATCACACACACTTATATATACTCATTACACAATCAAATATAACAACCATCATAGTAGTGGCAATTAGACTCCAAAACTCTTTAACTCACTCACTCTAGCATATACTCTGCTCTTATACTCAAATATAGACTGTAACCCATCTCTCGTTATCCACAAATAACAGAACTACTATAACTCTAAGCCACATCAATATCAACACAACACACACATATATGTAAAACATATATATATATATATATATATATATATATATATATATATATATATATATATATATAGGGTTGGGTTCTTGTGAGAACTCAAAAAACCATGAGATCTTGAGAACTCTTTCTGATTGGTCAGATCACAAAAGGGCATGATTGTCATTCTACAATTCACATGTAATGTTGATTTTTTTTATTTTTGGCAATAACATTAACAACTCCTAAAATCAAGGCCATTAGATTTGAATTTTGAAATTTAAAAAAAAATCAAATTTTTGTTTTCGTATTTTCGTATTTATTTTTAAATTATTTTTTCCGGAATTAGAAAAACATAAAAGTTTTGAATTTAAAAAAAAAACAAAATTTCTAAATTAAAAAAAATATATTTGTGCATTTGCATGTGTATATATGCATACTCGCAGATGCATATATGCATATTTTCACAATTCATATATACATATTCGTATTTTTAATATATAAAGTAAAAAAATGAACAACGTATTTTATTATAAACAATAATATACAACTGTTTTGAACATTACATACATAAAATTTAAAAAGTACAACAATATACAACTATTTTGAATGATACATACAAATTTATTAGAAATAATGAACGTTACATACAAAAAATATAAAAATACAACGAAAATTCATGATATCTTCATTTCTCAAATTTTCAATTTTTATTTCTTCAATTTGCTTGATAAATTCTCCAAAATCTGCAATAACATTAATAAAAATTAATATACATGTATAACCAAAAACATTAAAATAAATAAATAAATGCATATACGCATATGAACAAATGCACATCTATTTTTGCATATATATGCATATATGCATATGTGCACATACGTATTTATACGTATAGAAACATATATGCACATATGCATTTATATAACTACATATTAAAAAAACCCCAAAAAATACTTACATGCATATATACACATATGCACATAGGCACATATATGTATGCATATATGCAAATATGCACACATGTACACAAACAAACATACATATATGAATATGTACACATATACACATGTATTCATATTTGAACGAACATATGCACAAACATAAATACAAACAAATTATCATACATATGCATATATGCATTTATACACATATGCACATATATACACATGTCTTTAGATGAACATATGCACATACACACATATGTATATGCACATATCCACATACATGTATGCACATATATACACATATGCACATACGTGTATGCGTATTTGCACCAATATTTGAACGAACATATGCACAAACATAAATACAAACAAGTTATGTACATATGCACATATACATTTATGCACATATGTACATATGTATTTATGCACATAAGCACATATATGCATGCATATATGCAAATATGCACACATGTGTACACAAACAAATAGACATATACGAATATGTACACCTATGCACATATACACATACGTATATGCACATATGTTCACTTATGACTAAACATGTATACCATATCAGAAAATGTCCAAAAATGATACCTTTACCATCATTATCCAATCTGGAAACTATGAGATGTCCATAAGAGTCAACACTTCCCAATATTAAGTAGTCATCGCCTGAAAATGTGGTGGTGGTCAGATTGTGATCATAGAATCGAAATGCATATACGTACATATAGAAACGACATACAGAAACTATCAAATGCATCTCTTTGGTAGTGGTTCGATTGTGATCATAGAATCAAAATAAAACCACATACTGCTTGTATACCATATCAGAAAATCAAAATATGTATACCATATCAGAAAAATCACATACAAGCAGTCAAACGACCATATCAAAAAATCAAAACGGACCACCACCGAGGAGATGTATTTGACTGCTTGCATACCATATCAGAAAATTCCATAGCAATCAAAATCAAAAAACTAGACTCCAACACCCAAAGGTCAAAAAAATCAGAAAATCAAACTCATACCTGAAACCTGAGGAGATGGTCGCGATGGGAAGAATACAACGATTCAGCAAATTAGATGGAGTTAAAGATGGCAGCTTCATGTTTCAATACCTGAGAAAAGCGACGGTGACGGCGATGGAGAAGGGGTAGGGGCGTCATACGGAGGTGAAGAATAAGGACACAGGGACTGTAGACGGCGGCGGCGATGGTGCAGGAGGCATGGGAGGAAGACGACGGCCAATGAGGAGGAAGAAACTCCGGCGAAGGCATGGGAGGAAGACGACGGCCAAGGAGGAGGAAGAAACTCCGGCGAAGGTGGATTTCATTTAGGGTTTTCGGAGACAGAGAACGGGAGCATGTAGATTTCGTTTAGGGTTTTTGCAACCAGATGCGGTGTATCGATTTTTCAGTGGCAAAGAGGATGGCGAAATCGTCAATGAGGGCAAGGAGGCGGTGTATTGAGGGTTAACGGTGAGTGTATAGAGATTCCGTGAAGGGGAACAAAAGCCATCGCCGATTGAGAGAAGGGAATCAGGTGAAGGAGAGAGAGGGATGAAGGAGAACTACGGGATTTGAGGATACGCAAAGAAAGAGAGTTGGAGAGAGAGACCGATCAAGAGGGAGAAAGAAACGGGGTGTGATTTGTTTCCTATTTCATTCGTATTTTAGTTCCTAAATTACCCCTAATTTTGAGGTTTAAAAGTCAAATATGCCATTAAAACTATCAGAAATTACAGAAACTGCCACCTTGCATCTTACCCCTTGATTTTTCTGATCTTGAGAGATCTAATGGTTCACAGAGAGTTCTCAAGATCTCAGGGTTTTTTGAGTTCTCAAAAGAACCTAACTCTATATATATATATATATATATATATATATATATATATATATATATATATATATATATATATATATATATATATATATATATATATATATATATACAACAAGGTATAACTCTTACTCAATTATTCGGAAGTACTCACCTGATATCAATTTAGTATGTGGAACCCTCAATTTACGCGTACCGGGCTCCTGTTCGCTAGACTTGGTTATATCACCATAGGCTAATTCCATTCTCCAACATCCACAATCATCTCAATAACATCTATCTCAATGATGTATCAATCAAAAGAGGAAAAAGGAGTATAAACGGTAAATATCAACTCTATATTTACCGAAACCTCCAAATCCACGGTTCTACTCATTCAACCGTAGGAACTCGACAATAATCACACCAATAACTCTAAAGGTATCCACTAACAATCTACTAACAACATATATAACAATATATAACTAAATAACTGAAATCAAAGCTAGGGTTTCAGAACCCCCAAAATGAAGAAATCACTCACCTCGATGAATTAGGAATCAAGAGCACGTTTGCGGGGTTAGATTCGAGTCTCTTTATGTTTCCCCACGAATCTATAGCTTCAATTTGACAGAAAATCGCCTCTTTATGCTCTGAAATCGAATTGGGATCTATTTTTCCCGAAATGAGGTTTTCTGCACATTTAAAGGGTCTGCACGCGTAACACGGCCCGAGTTTATAGAACACAACCCGTGTTAATCCTACTGTATGCTTTCTGAATTTAATCTGCAGGAAACACGGCCCGTGTTAGTAGAATACGGCCTGTGTCAGCTACTAAATGCCCAAAACAGCCCTAACAATCCTTTACACGACCCGTGTGACTTGGACACGACCCGTGTACTCTATTTTAGCAATTTTTAAGGCTCAAACTTCTTCCAAATGGGTTTCTAATCACCCAAACTCATACATCAACTTAACTAATCTTAATCACACCAAGATTAGTGCATAAGAAAGGTTTTAACCTCTTCTCACTAATCAAACAACTCATAACTCAAAGGTAATAACTCTAATTACCTTAGTAAGTATCTTAAAATGAAAATGGGTCTTACAAACAAACACGGACCGGGTTGTGTAGAACACGGCCCGTGTCAGCCTGATCAGTCCTGAAACATTGGATTTTGAGCTTTAAGGGTTGGGCTGTTGGTTCTAATGTTCAAGTATACTCTTAGGACATGTTTAACTAATATTTTACATCTATTTAGTGAAGTTAAATAGTCTTAGAGTTGTTAGTAATGTTGAATGTTATATCTTGTAGGGGAAGATTGATTGAGGTTGAAGTAAAAGAGTAACATCTTCTTGGAACTTAAGGAATGTGAGTTACCGTGAGTACACATCCCTCTTTTAACTTTTGAGTGTGTTTTATTTCTTGTCCATGCATACCCTTATGTGCTAAATGTTGCATAAATTCTATGTGTGCATGGCATCAAAAGAATTATTTTCAAAGATGTTTTACAAGGGAAATATTTATGTGATTTTTAAAAGATGTTTGACCATTCCTTCATGCATTGCATATAGGAGGGGTGGACCGTGTGAACCTTATAACAAAGATAAGACGATTGTCCCGGATTTAGGGAAATCACGGGTTAAAACCCAAACGAGTTGTTGTCCCGGATTTAGGGAAACCATTCCCGACAATAGGGAACCGCATGAGGGACTTGCTAACCCTCATGGGACTAGTGTGGTGGCGACTAGTTCTAGTTTAGCCTATACGGGGATCGGATAACATGCTTCGTGCTTGTTGTCTGTGAACTTAGATAGGTGCCACTATGGTGAGTTGGACTTCCAAGAGATTGACATGGGGTGGGATGGTTGCATCATGCATCATGCTGCATTTCATACTATCTATTTGAGTAAAATTTTAAACTATTCAAATTAGTTTATGTGGGTATAAAATTTATATATTTTTGGAGGATGTCTCGAGTGTTAGAGTTAACCTTTCACTCTCAAAGAGATAGCCTCGGGTAACTCACTAGGCATTTTAATTGCCTAACCGTTTTGATGTGTACTCAGGTTTTGAATAAGAGCTCGTGAGGAAGCAAGGACTTTTAGAAGACCACGAGTTGTGTGGCCATTTAGACCGTGTTTTGTACTTGAATTATGATGCCACCTCGCTACATGTTTTAAACTATCTTTTTGGAATGTTTTGGGACCGTATTTTCCGCAACAATGAGATTTCTTTGGAATTAATGATATCTTTATTTCTAAATAATGTTTTAATTATAAATCTCTGGCGAGGGGTGTCACACCACTTCACTTCAAAATCTAAAATTTTAGACAATTTAAGCAATATCCTATTTTCAATAACCATCTAGAAAATTGGAGAAATCAAAAAGATAAGAACTTACTTCACTTTAATAAGTATGAGAAACACTTTTGGTCGTTGCTGATTTTTGCAATCTTGGTACAAAACTCCAAGTTTTATATTGCAAATTTGGTCCTTATTTGAGGTTTGTTTGTGACCTCTGTCATAAGCAATATGACTGTTTTTGGTAACTGAGTGTACCTGAATTTTGCAATTTTGGTCCTAAGAATAATCATATTACTTGGAACAATAAACAAACATGTTACAAAAATATCAAATAAGGACCAAAATTTAAAAAATGGCTATGCTTATGGACCAAAAATGTAATTTACTCATTCCCATATTGATATTGTTTTGACAACTAATGATGTTATGATGCTGAAAAACTTGTATTAAATGGCAGATAGAAAATAAATTCATTTTCCTAATATCCAAAAACTTTCAGGGGCTAAAATTTTATATAATTTTTTATTTTTCGTTATTTATAATTTTTCGTTATAATGTTATATACCATGATATTTTACAATAATGATTTTGTATTTACGTTTTGGTAAGCCAGGTTCTACGAATATATATGTTGGGGATCAAATGTCACTTACAAAAAACACACTCTATTCTTGCATATAGATGAAAAACAGACAAACAGTAAGTAGACAATAGGGCGTCAAAGGGTATTGGTTTTGACTTTTGATGGCAAATAATATTAAAATGCCAACCCATTAAAGTTCTGTGAGGCTGCACTAGAAAAGCCCCATACCCCCATACCTTGAAGATTTGATTGTTTTGATGATGGTCGAACAAGCCTTTTTTTCATCCATGAGAATGTATTAGTGTAATAGCAATACCAATAGTAATTTCAATTTATCAATAAATAAAAAGTGAATAATCTAATAATATTTATTGAAGATTAAAGATCGGGCCGCCTGGGATTGATTTGAAACTGTTTTTCTTCACATCTACCTTTTAATCGATGTTTTGGATTATTCGGTTTTTATTTTAGTAACCAAAAATATTTGAAATATTAATTCAACTGACGTGTTTTCGGAAAAAAATCATCGTGAAAAGAATAAATTTCAACAAATCTAAATTGTTTGTGCCTACAGAAAGGAAACTAATTTAAACTATGTTAAAATCATTTGTCCAAATACAATACACAAAAATGAATTTAATCGATGCCCATTAAACAATTCACGAAAACAAAGTTAATCGTCGTCCACTGCATTGTACGGGTAACCGACTCACTGGTTCGGTTAAGCAATCATTATAAAATTAAAAAAAGAGGTTTGGTATCCTGAAAATTCGTGCGAAACGAAGTCAATCTTCAAATTTAGAAGTGAAACCGAGCCATGGTGCGAAGCAAACCCCCCTCCCCCTCCAATTTGCGCCCGCCGCATTGCACGGGTACACCACTAGTATATATATATATATATATATATATATATATATATATATATATATATATATATATATATATATATATATATATATATATATATGTGTGTGTGTGTGTGTGTATACATATATATAAATTGTACTTTGGGAATTTTATGAAGTGGTTAAAATTTCATTTAAATCGCTAGTTTTAAAATAAAAATTTATTGTTATGTTATTTCACACGAATAATGTACGTATGTTATAGGGATTTAAAACGATCTAGCATATAAACGAATCAACAACTTTTTTTTTTAAACCAGCAAAAACTTTATTTTGAACCACAACAAGCCACATCTAGCTAGCAAGGAACTAGATGGGTAGTAACAAAATACAAGAGTAAGCACGCAATCACATTATAAATATACAAATGGATCACTAATCCAATCGACCCAGTACAAAGAACTCAAAGAGCCTCTGAATTTAATCCAATTAAATACGAAAGATTTCACGCAATCTGATGTTTTCGCCGATGAGATTAACGATGCCTTGAACATTCTTTCGAATCAACAACTAAAGTGAGTTTTCTTACATAAATCATATCCATAAATAGTGAATCAATGTTAATGATCGACTCATGTGGAGGACTCAACCAAATGAAATGAAATATTGTACGACATACAAGGTGAACTTGCTAGCAGGTCCGTTCAGTCTGAGGAGGGTTCAAAATTATGATGGAGATCATGAGATGAGTTTAATATAATATTCTATGGTTGCTTGAACTTAAATAAATTTTACCATGCTTTATTTATGTTTTACCATGATCTATGTAGCATGTGGAATTTGTTATATATGTAAATGAATGGGCATAATTTTATTGCACATGTGTATATGGGAGGTTTGTTAGCTTACTCTAAAATTAGTATGTGAGAGGTGAATCACATAAATCCAACAATCAAGGGAGCATGTTTGTATAAACTAAACTCAGGTGATGGGTAAATCACAAGTCAAAAAATGCTAATAGAGCCGATATAATAGTCTAGATTCTGTTCGATTCTAGTATATTTGATTCTGGTCTTTAAACTCCCACGTCATGATGGTAGCTAGTTGATGGATCCAATAACTAATCTGCATTGTCATGCTCTTAATTAAATGAAAAGGAATACCATTAAAGCATTAGTTAATGGAGTTGAAAGTGAGGTAAGGTTCTTTCCAATTATAACAAAAAACATAAGAGCCGCATATATAGTTCTTTTACTTGACGTTTCTTGATGTAAATGAAATATTTATTTTTTGTCTGAATAGCTTTTAAGTCTAACTCTGAAGTTAACTTGGTTATTATCAGATAATAGCTTATTTACGATTAATCATATGTTGACTTGACGCTTTCTATATTATCAATGATTATATTTGATGTAAATATAAATAGTTGCTGTAAACTAAGTCTAGAAAGATTAAATACAATAACTCGTTTATGTTGCGATATACCGAAACCAAATTGGGTTGAATTTTGTATTGGTTAAAACTTAAAATGATGCCAATTATATAATAATTAATCGAGGCAGCACCACCCCACGTGTTCATCACGAACACAAACTTCCACCGACCACCGCCAATCGCCATAATCATTCATATACATATCATACCGTTGCGCCACCCTCTTTAGTTCAACTACCACCAAGCTACCCAAAAACGTCAATCATACAACTGGTTACAAACAATAATATTCAAATGTGAACCTACGCTAGATTTCGTACATTTGAAAACGTTAGCTCATAATAAAGAATGAAATAAAGTGTGTGACTAAGTAAAAGTAAAATTATACTAGTATTAAGGTTTGAAAGAACGGTGAAAAGAAGAATCGGGTTAATGTTGAACGCGTAACACAAATCGTAAAAGCATACACTAATAGTAGAAAATTAACAAGTTTTTCGTATATATAATTGTGAAAGAGATATTAATCAACAATAAGCTCAAAACTAAAGTTTTCAAACACACAATTACAAATTTTCTTTAAAATATTATTATTTTTTTCATAAAAGGAAAGTTGTTTCTATCGGTATATTTATATATGGTACTAGAAAATGGTAAACCGACGACCATGACATCTTAGGTGCCTGTTCATCTTATGCAGGACCAACCCTAATATTTCGGGGACCTATTCAATTGATTAACTTTGGTCCTTTAGAAAACATTAATAATTCTTATATATTAATCTATCAAGAGTTAAGAGCTAACTTTGAGATTTCGCCAATTCTTCAATTTCTTGTTTCTTTTTACATGTTAGCATTAACCTATTAGTGGCTCCTCAGCTCCTGCAATGTATTCAGAGATGAATAGCTTCATTTATCCCATGGCAAGACGAATAGTTTACATAAAGGAAATTATTTGACATTAAAATTAAAATATAGATAGTAAAACATATTTTGAAATTGAGCAAAAGCATGTAATAATCCAATTATGGGTCAAGCATATACTTGCACCTTGCTAAATTAGAAATCTACTAAAATCATCTACAGGTGAAAAACTTGTTGGGTTTTAACTTCTAAATTGATAAGAATTCTACTAAATTGATTAGAAATCTACTAAGAAATCTACTAAATTTATCTACTGGCAAATGTCAAAACTTGATGTGTAAGATCTAGTTTTAAATTTATAAAAATGATCTTATCCCAACTGCAGACTATTACATACTAGCTGGTATACATAATCGTGTAGCAGTATAGCTTTGGTAGGAACGTGTGTCGAACTCTAAGGGAACGAGAGTGAAATAGATAGATGATTTGATAAACTGAAAAACAAAAAATAAAAGGTGAATTTATAGAATGCATAACTCAATACAGAAATAAACAACAAAACAAACAAAAGGAAAGCTAATAATGGACAACTTATTTACAGATCTAAAAGTACACTTAATTAGACTTGATTACCTCTTTCAACTATGATTGATTTCTATTAAGTGCAATACATATTAATTTGATGTTCACTGATTCCTAAGCTAATAAGTTCATTTGGTCCATTCATTAATCTTCTAATTCTAAAGACTGCTAATCATAATGTTCATATAAACTAGTTATCCATATTATCGGTCTTTGAATTCATATCATGCAGATTTAACCATGTAATTAATTTCAACCGTCATGATAATTAATTGATGTATATAATCGTCATATAATGCAAAGCTTACACATTAAAGTTCATTACTTTGTTAATCTAACACTAAGATTTGGTCAATCTTTAGTCATACATGTCTGTTAGTCATAGTATAGATATAAGTCAAGTCATACAACTAGATTGGTCTTCAAGACTGTAGTAACACAACAAAGGGAACCAAAGATACAAACTTAAACACATAAGGATCGTTAATTAAACAACATGATGAAAAACAAATTTTTAATACCCAAATATCAATCAATTCATAAAATTAGGGTTCATCAAATCTAAATAAGAACAACGGGTATTACCCCAATTTTGGAACTAGACTACAAAAAGAAACCATAAAGTGTGTTAAATATAGACAGTAAAACAAACAAAATGATAACCTAATGATTTTGCTCCTGATTCTTCTATATTATGCTCTATCTCAACCTTTCGGCCTTTCGATGCCTTCTATACTCTCAAACAACGACTTTTTTGTTTCTCTTCGGCCCAACTTTCCGATTCTTTTTCTAAGTTAAAACCAAGGTTGTATTTATAGTTTTATGCCGACACAAAACGCATTGCGTAGGACACATCGACGCATCAGATAATCTAGCAATCCCGCGATTCGTCGTTATCCTCCTACTCATCGTGTGGCTGTTTGGGTGTGTCGCATTTTCCTTGCAGATTGTCCATTTTCAGTTCATTTGGCTCCAAAAGTGCATTGAGTACCGAAATAGATAATTCAAGTCATTAAGTACCATATATATCATTTTCTAATCAAAACACACCTCAAAATACTTTGATATCATGTATAATATGTATATAAATAAGCGATATCATCTACAAAACTATACAGTCTCCAATACATATTCATATTATGAAACTCAAAGAGCTGAAGTTTTGATAAAAAAATTGTTTTTATACATCAATATGGATGTGTGTGTGTGTATACATAACGAATTTTATGTGTACTTACTTGTTAAATCAGCAATGAATATGAAGATAGAATGTAATTTTTGCTCCATTATTTTTTAGTTTTTAAAAGAATTCTTAGGTCTATTTTTTTGTCATTCATTTAGAGGTATTTGTTAACATATTATAAAAAATGTCTTTTATATTAACTGTTCTGTATAATAATAAGCAACATTCTATGATTTCAAGCATTTTATGGTCAATAGAAACCACAACATATGACTTGAAGAAAATATGTCAGCTTTACAATAAAAATAATTATTATTTTGATGCAAGATGTTATTAATGAGAATATATGTAGTTGTATTATTTAGTAATGTGAGTATTGTGTAAGAATATTTCAAAATATATTATTCTATATTCATGTATTCGTGAAATGAGTTTCCAAGACGAAGTATCTATTATACTATATTTTTAAAAATTCATTAACAACAATCAACTTTTTGATTTTTTTTTTCAAACAAATGACATTAACTAATTGAAAATGTAAGGGATGGCGTTAATTATTTTGATATGTAAAAACTCTAATTTTATTTTTTGAAATCTATTTTATATTGTATCACTTAATATCTGCACTTTTCATAATTTGTTGTCTAACTTATTTGTTTGATTTACTTTTAGAAGTTGTTTCAAAGTAGAAAAAAATGAATATTTTTTTCAATTAATTATTGTTATGTCATCATCATTTTCACCACTCATTCTTGTAAAATTATTAGACCAAAATTGGTCATACAATCACACTATATACGTAATTCATATTTAACCCCCCTCCTTCTCTCTCTCTCTCTCTTAAGGACTTTTACCATTGGAAATTTTCAATCAAAACATCGTAAATGTGCATATTTGCACATTTTAGAAAAATACGTTCTTTTTGGTTTACAAATATCCAAACGAGTTATTATACAAAAGGTGTTCATCATATATAAATATATAAATATATAAATATAGGGAAAGACATTAGACATGTTACGCTCTAAATACCTTAAATTATTTTTCAATGGTTCTTGATTAGTCACTCTCATACATACCGAGTCTACCATGAGAGCAAGGCCGGTCCGTGAGAAGGGGCGACCTAGGCAACCGTCCAGGGCCCAACCGGTTTTAGGGACCCAAATTAATGTCGATTGTTTATAGGGAGTTTCCATCATCATCATAAATGTATTGAAGCAACTAAACTGATGCATTAGTGATGAAATAGCTTTGAATTGAACGAAAAATTAATCAACTGAAATGTAAATGACTGAGCGTAAAACAAATCGATTGAAATACAAAGAAGTAATGGTCACAATGAATCTCTTCATACATGTCATGTATTTGATTATTGGTTTGTAGTAAAATGCCAGAGTACTTTCTAGAACGTATTGGATTTGCACTCCTGTGTAATTGGTTAAATCTTTCAATTACTCCAATGATGGTGTGAGTGTGCTTTGTTCTTGAAAACGTCAATTGATATATGCATTTGCGCCATAATTTATTCTTTTAGCTGTACACATACATAAGTTCTTTGTCTGTATACTCGGCAGTGTTCTTATTTTGATGTTTCAACAAAACCAGATCTCATTGGTTGGAGGGGATCAAGCATTTGTGTGCTTAACTACTATACTGTTATGATCTTGAACTACCCTTTAGATATGATCTTGCAACATTGATCATTTAAAGTTTAATAAATATTGAGGTTTACACTACAAATTAATTGAAGCTAAAACTACTTTTTTTTTTCTATATTAAGCTTTAAATTTGCTTAGTTCATTTTACTGTTTCATACATTAATTTTGACGATATATTTTGAAGAACCTCATTTTTTTTATTTTGCCTCAGGTCTCAAATCAGCTTGGATCGACCCTGCATTAGAGTGTCTTCTAGGGTTTCGACTTGAGATATGAATAACCGATTTTTTGCAGATATCAATGATGTAGAGATCGAAGTCTCTTTCTAGTCGTAGACACCCTCAATGATTTAGGTGCTCATCAAGGTGCACATTACATTTTTATTCATAGAATGGTCATTAGCTAACGTTTTTTCTTTTGAAAAGTGAAAACGACTTATAAAATAATGATATAGCTTTTATAGAAAATTGTTTATCGGTGAATAAAAAATTGCATGTAGGTAAACCATAAGCCGTGAGTCGGTTTTATATAGAATTGACTTGCACGCGAAAGCCGAATGCCATGTAGTTTGCCGACTTGTCACTGGTCATTGCCACGCTTTAATCTTTGATTATCCACCATTGAATGATTGAACAAAAGGAATTGTCAAATTTGATGATTTTGGGAATTAATTATGCACTAGGGTAAAATCGGAACTTATGCTTATGTATAACAATTTTACAAAATAATATATTTAATGAAGAATTGAAGATTGACAAGATGGGGCTTTTTATAGAGTACTAGTTATTCGAATGGAATTATTTAAACTATATTATTATAATAATTTTTTAATTTTTTTAAATACCACAATCAAGGTTGTCGGCCTAATGGTCATTACTTGGTATACCATAAAAATAGAATTGATACATGTTTAAATTTTACAAACTTCGGAATTGACTTGCTGCTAAAAGTATTGTCTAGTTATTTAAATATAAAAACTTAATATTATATTCATTGAAAATAAAGTTAGCGTATTGTGTTTTATCTATTTGACTTCTAGATATAATATATAAATCATATTGGTTAATTTTTTATTAATAAAATCAAATTTATCACTTATGATGAATATAATATTTGATAAGTTTGGCATGGTTAATCAAAATGTTCTTCGGTTCCACTTGGGTGAAACCTACTTCTAACATTTCAAGTAATAACTTTAAGCCGTATCTTTAGAGTAATAGCACAATTTTGAATAAAAAACCTTAGATATGTAATTACTATATTTCTTCTATATTATAAAATGCAGTGTTTATTATTGTTAGATTGTAAAATTGCAATTTTTTTTTTCTTTATAGCAAGATACCAATTCCAAACTCAATTTTCTCTATTTGACTATTGGCAAATCCTCACCTACAAAAGTAAACACATGGCGATGAAACACCGCACCACCTTGCAATTCCCTTACTTTTATAAGTTTCCATATATTTATTAATTTTTTTTTTTGGAAACCGGCAATTTAGTGGTCTCACCAGAGGGTACTCGACCCCGCCACCCAGGGCGGTTGGCGATTACCATATGCGCAAGGCCTTTTTCCTCGACCATGCCTCGCCTCCAGGGAAAATCCCCCACATGGGGTTAGCCGGATTCGAATTCCAGACCTTCCACCACATGGGTATATAACCCGGGTGCATCCACCCAGCTAGGCTAGGTTTCACTTGCATATATTTATTAATTATTATTATATTTATTAATTATTATTATATTTTACTTGGTTCGCCAGTTGATTGCAAATTTTGTTTTTGTTGGATCCCTTGGAAAACGAATACAGTGCATTTTGATATATAATTTACGCTACATATCATAATCATAATTTATTATGGATTTCTTCTATATTAAAATATAACTCTAAAATGTTATTTTATAATATTTTCTTTCTGTTTTTATATAGGTCTTTTTTTATAAAAGTTAATTTCTCGATCAAAATATGAGACATACGTTACTGGTGTTGAATTTGAAACATCCAGTCCCAATCGATTGCCATTCTTCTCCCGGATCATCACGTGATCCTCAAAAACCTTTTTAACCTTCAAATCTCAATCTAGAAAGAATAAAAACTCGATGAAAATATTCCATTAAAACGAATATTATTGTTGATTACAATCAAGAAAAGCCAAACAACACTCAATCAACGCAAGTCCATTCACCTAGGAATAAATAAAATCCAGTATAGCTATCGAGATCTTTGTTTGAAACTGATAAAGAAAACATTGTGGAAAGACCTTATCTCGAACGTCAGGCCGATAGAATACGTAGCGATTAAATCATTTGGTCTTAATATTGATGATATAAGAGGTCAAGGTTATGATAATGGTTCTAACATGAAAGGAAAACACAAAGGGGTTCAAAAACTATTACTTGAAATTAATCCAAGAGCCTTATTTATGCCTTGTGCTTGTCATAGTCTAAACCTTACGGTTAGTGATATGGCACATTCTTGTGTTAAAGCTGAAACTTTTTTTGGTGTATTGCAACGTATATTTATATTATTTTCGGGTTCTACCAAAAGATGGAAAATATTACTTGATAATGTTTCTAATTTAACTGTTAAATCATTATGTAACACACGTTGGGAGAGTCGAATTAAAAGTGTAAGAGCTATTAGATATCAAGCTCCCCAAATAAAAAAAGCATTGATAGCATTATCTAAATCAAATGATGACGCAAATTTAAAAAGTGAAGCCCAAACTTTAGCTAAAGCTATTCAAAAATATGAATTTTTACTTGGTATGGTGATTTGGCATGATATTTTATTTGCTATTAATAAGGTTAGTAAAAAGTTGCAAACTAAAACTATGTGTATTGATGCCACTATTGATCTATTAAAAGATATAATGACATTTTTTAAAAAGTATAGAAATGAAGGATTTGCCACTAGTATAGAAAACGTTAACGCTATTGCAATTGAGATGAATATTGAACCTACATTTCCAAAAAAACGCAAAATCACTAAAACGAAACAAGTTGATGAAACTACTATTGAACATGAATTTGAATCTCCCGAAGAATCTTTTAGAATTGAGTATTTTACATATGTTGTTGATGTTGCAATTAATTCATTAGATGCTAGATTTGAGCAATTAACAAATTTTGAAAATATTTTTGGTTTTTTATATGACTCGAAAAAACTAAAATCATTAGATGACAATGAACTAAAAAAATGTTGTACCAATTTTGCAAATAGTTTTTCTCATAATAACTTATGTGATGTGGACCTAAATGATTTTATTTCGGAACTCAAAGTGTTTCAAACAATTTTGCCAAATCGACATATGTCTGCGATTGAAATTTTAGAGTTTGTTAAATATAAAGACTGTTATCCAAATGTTGTCATTGCATATCGAATTTTATTAACTATGCCTGTTACCGTAGCATCAGCAGAAAGAAGTTTTTCAAAATTAAAATTATTAAAAAACTATTTGAGATCATCAATGTCACAAGAAAGATTGAATGGTTTGGCTATGTTATGCATAGAGAAAGATATGTTAGACAATATTGATGTTGATACCGTTATTAACGACTTTGCCTCTAAAAAGGCTCGAAAATGTAAGTTTCAATAGTTTTTTTTATTTTTTTTTTGCTATTTTTATGTATTTTGTAATATGTAGTTGTTAGGTTTTTTGGTACATGGGGGTTTGTCTCATGGCCTTTTTTTTTCTATAGGTGGGGAGTCCTCAGCCTGCTATTGTACTACTTTTTTAATTAATAAAAAATTTCGGAGGTACCGCCCTCCTTTACTTAAAAAAATATCGTATGGGGCCTCAATTTTTCATTTCGCCCCGGGCCTCAAATCGGCTTGGAACGGCCCTGGTAGCGAACGGTTGTGTAAGCGATTAATAAATACCGAAATAACTATAACATCTTTAATGAAGGGAAAAAAAAGTAAAAGAGATGGCGTAATGAATATTGCTAATATAAAAGTCGTTGTGCATACCATTTTTATTAGACAAAAGTGTAAATTTGGTTCCTGTTATGTAAAAAATTGTCACTTTGGTCTAAAATATTTTAAATAGCATGATTGGTCAAAAATAAGATTTTTATGGTTTTGGTCTTGACAATTTTGAAAAAAAAAATTGAAAATACTATTTTATTCTTATTATTTTATTTTTCAATTTTTTAAACATTTTAATAATTAAAAAAAAGTAAAATTAAAATAACACCCTCCTCTCTTTGCTACAACCCCCACCACTAGCGGTCAACACCACCACCACCACTAGTCACATCATCACCAACGCTGCAACCCAAATATTTTAGTAAAATTAAAAAACCACTCCCCCTATCCCTCTTTCTTCCTGATTAAATATACACATACACACATTGATGAACTAGCGGATGAACCAGATGGATACAAAACTATAACATTGCAACCCAAATATTTGGGTTTGCGGTTCGATTTTGCGCACCCCTTGTTTAAGCCTCTCACTTAAACTATAACATTTTTTTAATTAACTCAAATATTATTATGGTGATTATTATTATATTTTCTTATATTATAATAATAATAATAATAATAATTATTATTATTATTATTATTATTATTATTATTATTACGGGAATGTGCAATAAACAAAAATACGAAATAAACGCTACACCTTTCAGACAGAATTTTGGTTGATTTCTGGAATACTAACTTCCAGTAGTATACTCATTGTTTTTTCCTCCTTATATGTAGTAGCTTGTGTCAAAGACCCCTGATCCCATGCCTTATTCATAGCGGAGGTTTTCCACAAATGCTATCAATTTTTCCTTGTTGTGTTTGACAATGTCCAGATGGTACTCCATGTTGTTCATGTTGTTATGGCTTCTTTAATTAGTTAAGAACTTTAATGTTGTTATGGCTTCTTTAATTAGTTAAGAACTTTATCGTTCGTCTCCCCAGGTCCATGCTTACTGAGAACCAAATGGTTAGATATTACATCCATTATCTATTTTCCTCGAATATATTGCTTTGGTATCTCCTCAATAGGATTATCATTCAACACCACAAAAATGTGTCGGCACGATATGCCCATACGAGTGAAGTGTTTGCATGTACACTTAACATCTTTTTCTAGAAATTTTAGTTCAACCTAAAACAAAATTTATAAAAATGTTATGGCATAAATAAATAATCATTAATGATTAAACTATGAGTTGCACATAAATCACTAATACCACTTTAAGTTTTGACATTTTTTTACATGTTATCATATTTTAATTTATCATTAAACTATTATCTCCATATAAATCACTCATATTATATATTCATTCATGATTAAACATATTCCATCGATAAAAGATAAGAAGTTCTACTTATTTGTATGTATATGATACATATTCATTTATGATTAAACTATAATGTCTGTATAAATCCCTCAAACCAATTTACCTTTTATTATTATAGATAAACATATAATCATTTGTGATTAAACTAAGATCTACAGGTAACTCATACATATATGTATACATTTTTTCTTACACAATAACATACAATCATATATGATTAGACTATGACATACACATAAATCACTCATACTAGTTTACATTTTCCTTGTATATTAACATATATTCATTTATAATTAAACTATGATATTCATATGAATCACTCATATCATTTTATATTGTTATTACATATTGTCATATAATCATTTATGATTAAACCAAAATATAACTCATCCATACATTTTTATGTTTTTCTTACACAATAACATACATTCATTTACGATTTAACTATTTTGTGCAGAGACAACATAACCCAAATTTACCTTAAACTTTATTCTCATTTGCTTTCTCTTATCTACGCATGTAATTATGACTACTTGCCAACCATTTACATTTTCCATGATCCAATAAACGGTTTCAAACACCTTTATGTATCTCTTTCTACACCTCTAAGAATATTGTATCATATATACTTTAGCTGCATGACGTTCTAATCATGTTGTCATTTTAAATTCATGCTTTGTTATCTTTGTAGTGTGATATAGCTGACGTTGATGATTTCATTGTTTTTCGATGACTTTATCGAACTTTATCATGAAAATATAAAACAAGTTCCCATGGTAAGTGTACTTATTAAAAAAGGAATTACAATGAAGTTGTTTTCATCGGTCCATACATAGGAAAATTTGTAAAAATACGTTGGTATCCAAGATTTACATTGCTTGAATATATATTTAAACCATCTTTTATCTTCAAGTTTGAACTTTGTTATAAGTAATTCCCACCTTTCTTCAAAATCATCAGGTTCTAAGTAAACATTCCAAACTAGTTTGTTAAATTGTTGTCTAACTTCTATGTTATGTTTTACAATAATTTGTACATACCTAAAATTCTTAATTAATCATAAAATGTTAACCAAACATAAAAAGATAAACATAGTAAATATATTCATTCACACTTGCTTAAAATCCAAAAATAAAAGCTCCTCGTTATACTCTTTACACACCTTAATTTGTAATTTTTTTCATTATATGTCACATACACAATATGGGCTTCGACTCAAGTAATACAACTTCAATAGCCTTTGTAATAATGTTGGATCTAGGCGCTACCAACTCTCCCAAAACCAATTGGTGTCAGGAAATGCGCATACCCGCACCATATAGCGCATTCAACCCTCTAGTGCCTTGGCATTCGAATGCGACTTGACACATGCCTACGTCGCCGCAAGGACTGAGTCATTTCTGCACTCAACAATCCCCCCCTCAGAAATTGCTTCCTAAGAGAATCGAACCCATGAACTTAGCTCTGATACCACTTGTAAGATCAAAATAATAACTAATGCAAACAACGAGAACAAGTGTATATGAATATTCAAGTAGCCGAATGATTTTATTCACTGTATAAAAGATAGTGCTCTTAATCTTTCAGATGAGCAACTATTACAAACGATACAATGAATACGACTATGCAAAAAGTACGTACTAACATCTAGGGTTGTAGGTGTTTAAATACTAAAGTCTAATAGGATAAACACATAATCCTATTAGTTACAGATAAGTATAAACCCTAAACATTATCTCTATTTAAACTGATAAGTACAAAATATAACAATTAATCAATCACATCGGATAAGCTTCACAACTTCGAATCAAAACAATCAACTTCAGACCAGTATCTTACTTCGGACAGGAATAAGTATACTTCAGATATTAAATCTCAACACCATCAACACGTTAACAAATAGTCGGTTCTTGGTTTGTTAACACCAACCTTGGTTGTTTTTCATAAGTTTTTTAAAACACTTCAAGCAAACATCGATATGACTCTATAGTCTCATTACTTAGCAGCCTCGCTTCAATTGTAATTGATCTTTTATGGTTACTAGTCGTTGTGAATGGAACAAAAACCATTACATATCTACTTCAACGAATGCCATATATTCATAGGTGAATATATTTTGAATTATTAAAAGATGGTTACAATTAAAAAATATGTCATACTTCCCACTACATTGGCTTACTTGTTTGTTCTGAATGTTATGTCAACGAAATGACATCTCCCAACTCCTCTTAGTATATTTATCTCATCTGCCTAAAACATGGTGTTCAATACACCACCTTCACATTTATGCTCAAATATTTAATTTATTAAATGTTTTTTTATCATTCATTTTATCAACTATCATTTGAGCATCCATTTCTCCTATAATGTTACCCATGTTTTGTTTAAATTTCTCTTAGTTTGTGAATTCAAGCCCAACATTGTCATATCATCCTTTCAAACTTGGCTATAATCTTCGTGCCTTTGTTGCACTGGTGTTTGATATTGGTAAAATATACTTATGTATGGACAATAGCCGCCATATATATATGTAATGAAATCCATATATGAGTAAACAAATAAAAATTGGGACAAAGGGCTACATTTAGAGTAAAATTATTACAAGTTGATATTAGAAAAACTATGAAATTGAAATACTAAGCAAAGAGAATAACACAAGTCATAAGTAACTATAAGTATCACTAGAATACTGACAACGCTATCGTCACACGCGTCAAAAACAATTTATAACCCACTTTTACTACGTAGATAGGGCAAGCGGGGTCGAGTCCAAGGATTTAGTGGTTAACTTTTAACGAGTTGTAAAGTAAATATTGACTGTGATGGTAAAAATATTGAAATTGTAACTTGAGAATATAAAGAAAGAATTACTTCCGGTTTAGTTATCAACAATTAGTTTCGCATGTTTTACTATAACGATTCCGATATAATTACTTTGACATAATTACAGTTTACTACCAATTACTATTACATGGGTAAATACATAATATGTTGAGTCAATTATTTGTCTTTGTCTAACAATTGAGTAGATTAGGTACAAACAATGGTTTGGCAATATTATGTTTTATCTAGATGATAGTAACGTTACAACTTATTAACATATTACTTGAGCACAAAGTATATTAACCGATTATCCGTCTTAGCTCGTTATTTAGGTGAGATAGGCACGAATAATATGTTGGTAATACTATGTCTTGAGAATATGATAGCAAGTAGAAGTAGACACAAATGATTCACTAGTTTTATTCAAAGATATGAGAGTTTAATAATTACAATAGTAAAACATTTGTTCGGAATCAAAGTAAAAACATGTTACACTAAAGGTATGATAACATTACCGGAAGTAATCTGAAGAGATTAGCCTTCCATTCGAGTGATGATCATGAAGATGGTCTTGGTGTTCCTTGGCATGTAACTTGGAGCGTTTATCCTTCGAATTATCTTGAATTACTACTAGAATTACCACCGAAGGGATAATCTACTGATTCTAAACAACTAACTAAGAGATATTTCGACTATTACAACTGATAGAGAGTGAATTGGTAACTTGGTGTCTAAAGGATGTAAATTGGTGTAAAATGGGTGTCTAAAACCGTGCATAGAAGGCCTCTGTTTATACTTGCTGAACACAGCAATCGCGTCGCGACCAAAGGGACCGTCGCGTCGCGAGGGTGCGTTGAGTGCTGCTTTTGGTCGGCCACTGGTCTGGCTAGTGCGTTGTGTTGGTAGTCTCGCGATCAAAAAGTTGGTATTGTCGCGTCCAAGGTCTTCGCGACCAAAAAGTTTGTGTTGTCGCGTTGGTAGCTTCGCGCCGCGACCAATGATACCGTCGCGTCGCGAGTGCTGTACGGTCTGGATCCTTGTGTCTTGCTTCTTTTCACATCGCGACACAGGGTCTGTCTAGTCGCGATTGCTGTATATTTTATGAGTTTTTCGCCTTTTTACTCTTTGGTTTGGAGCATCACTTCCTCGGGTTTGATTGTTTTATTATAGTTTCTTGGGTCTTGTTCCTGAAAATAAGCCATAAAAGTTAACACACAAATACCTCGTGTTTTCCTTACACCAGCAGCTCCGGAGAACTCTGTTCAAGTTAAACATGAATCGTAACTCATGTTTAGCCACCTGTTAATATAAGCATGTTTTGATGTTGAGCTTATCAGGATTTCCGATGGTAAATACCATAGTTCTGGCAGATTTGCATCTGCAACACAGCAGTGGGCTGTGATGTGCAGTGTATGAACAAATGAGATATTCTCTCGTTAGCTTGCAATTTTAGTGAGGATGTCTGGGGACGAAAGACAAATTAATCATGATTCTTTTTGAGATAAATAATGATATCTTAATAGGCTTTCCCCGTGATTTGTGAGATGTTTTCTATATGAAAACAAATGGCTGGCTTGGGCTAGTAGTGACCCGACAGTATATCTATTATCACCGCCAGACTTTTGGGAGTCTGTGGTGTGCATCAGGAGCTGCCGTTGGAATGTGAGCTTTTGCCTGGATATTGAGTGAAAACATGCATTTAGATGAGAAATATGATCTATTTGGTTAACAGACGAGGTAGGTTAAACGGGTCTGTCTGAACCATATCTGTTATAAAGAGCATTTTGCATGTTTTAAGGCGGTTTTTGAGATTCTTCATGTTGCACAAAAATACAGTTTTTGTGTGCCTCTGAGCGTTTTAATGCGATAAAACAGTCTTTTAATGATAGTGTTTTATTGTAAAAATAAAACACTATCAAAATACTACACACTTGAGGTTTGCTTGTCCTCAAGCAAAATTGAGTTTTTCGCAACTGATTTCTTTTTGAATTTTTTTTTTATTTTTTATTTTTTATTTTTTTAATTTGGCGGGATCAATTGATACGTTGGGCGCTGAACTGACTGCCAGCATGTTTGATTGCCTTCTGTAATATAATCAACAACACAAACAAACGTCATTCTGAACAAACATAAAATAAACTTCAAGAAAATTCACACCAATTTTAAAAACAAAACATAGAAAATCACTCCTCATCATCATCATAATGAGTACCTGACGGCCCAGCATCATCTCTCGGAGGATAGCTACCCGTATACCAATCAGGTACAGGTGGAACGGTACCTGGATATGGATACCGAGGCTGAAATCCCTGATGTCTGAAAAAATCTGTCATAGAGTCGGCCATCCACTGATGCTGAACTTGATTGGCCAGGTGCCAATCCTGCATCTGTCTGTAAATGGTCCCGAGGTTGATCTCGGGCTCGGGATCCTGTGGTGGCGCAGGAGATCTCTGACGCTGGCGCTGTCGGCGTCTAGGAGGTGGAGGTGGTGCTTGAGCAGCCTCGGGTGCTTGCTCCTCCTGCTCTGGCTCGGCGATCACGTATGTACCTGGTGGACCTGACGGTCTGATCACCCTCATAGACTCCAAGTACTGGCGCCCTATGGCTCTGGGCTCGCTCGCGGTCATGGCCCGTATCTCTGGCAATGCTGTGAGGTTGTATGATTCGGCCAGGCGTGTAATCAAATGACCACCGCAGAGGGGGCTAGTGGATCTGGCCCCTGTGGCCTTGCGGGCCAAGAAATATGCCAGCGAGTATGGGAGGTTGCAGTGCCTCCTAGGTGTCAAAAGACACCACAAATAGAAGAGATCTGCAGCTGGAACCTTCTCGCTGCCCCTCCGTTAATTGACGGAAGTAGCAACAAGTCGGTGTAATAACCTGTGAATGGGAGAGCGGATCGCACTCTCCACTGCAGTCTCGGGGAGATACAGGGTATCAGCAATTTCCCCCCAGAAATCGACGTTGCTGAGTTCTTCAGTCGGTCCTGTGAGACATTGAGCTAGGTATTGTCTAAATTCGGGTGTGCGGGACTCACCATGTGGATAGAGACCCAGTCTCCATCCCAGCTCTGCAACACTGCATTGTCTGGCTTCCCCTCCAAGTCGGAAGGAAATGGCTGTACGTAGGAACATATCCTCCTCGGTCGGGTCGAAGGATACTATGGAGAAGAACTCCAGCATCAGCTCTTTGTAGCTCGGCTCTCTGATCTGGAAAAGATTCCTCCATGCATAGCTAGTATACGTGCCATCGGTCTTGACCAAATATTGGTCAAGTGCTGCAGTGATTCCCACAGTATTGGCAAAATTCCAGTCCAGTACTGGGGCTGCCTCGACGTCTCTTCGTCTGTATTTTTCCACATTTGACTCATACAAATTTTTTCTGGCCGAGGGAATGGTATGTGGAAATTGTAACCATGGATGTAAAGGGAGATTGTCCCTTTGCACTGGTTGTTGTCTTTGTTCCCGTCTACGTGCCATATCTGCAAATTTCCAAGTTTATATAATTCATCAATCGGGTTTTATATGCGAGAAAATAACAAAAATAAGCGAAAAAAATGGGTTCTGCACAGGCTTCGCGACCTGGTCGCGTCCTACCCTGTTCAACCCTCGAGTCGCGAGGGTGGGTTTTGTCACGGTCGCGAGCGACGATCGGACCGATCGTGAGGGACGATTTCTCCTGTTTTGCTTGGTTTTAACTTAATGCATTAAGTCAACAAGGTTCCTAAGTGATATATCTAACATATACAAGCATCAATTTAACCAAATATCCACATTCAATGCCAACCGATCGTAATCCTCGGTTCGGACCTAAATCCGCAAGATTTTTCTATGTTTTGACATGTAGAATCACTAATCGAAGATAGAGGAGTGTTATATGTACCTTGTATGACGAATCGCACAAGAAAAATTGAAGAAAAACGAGAGTTTTGGTCGTATTTTGAGCTGGCCGTGAGAGAGAATCGCGAAGGGAAGAAGTGGGTAAAAAGCGGCGGTCTGTTAGGGTTAGGGTTATATACCTGTACACGCTCCTTCGCGTCGTGACGGAGATCTTGGTCGCGTCGCGAGGCCTGGAACAACTGTATTTTCTTAATCGCGATTTACCTGCTCTCGCGGTCGCGAGGGATTTTTGTCACGTCGCGAGGGGTCTTCAGAGGGCTATTTTTTACATTTTTAAACTTTGTTTTTATCCCCTCTTTTCACCTGTATGTCCGTATATTTAATACACACAATTTTTTTAATGTTTTTTTATGTTTTTATGAAATAAAACAAAACAAACAAATCAACACACTACACACTTATGCTTTGCATAAGTGTAAATGAGGGTTTGCAGTGAACACACCCACAAAGTTCTCGGGTTGCCTCCCGAAAAGCGCTAAGTTTAACGTCTTCAGCCGGACGCATACCTGTATCATGGTTCACGGAGGATCGTATGTCAGTTGACGTTTTTGAAAAACAATTATGTTGTGGTGATATGGTGTCATATATTTCTCTTTATCTTCAAACAATTCACATTCCTGAGTTTTACCCGGATCAAAAGTCATGTAAACTTTGACCTTATTGAATCCCGATCTTTTACCTTTGAGTCTTCTGAAAGAGTACTTAAACCTTGCTTTGAAAAACCGACCACGATTTTTTTTAATGAATTTATTGACTTGATGTTTTGCTTCATGAACCGCCTTCTTATTTGATTTATGGGTGAGTGTCGTATGATGCTTCTTGTTCCTTATTTTTTTCTTCAGAAGTTGACTTTTGGAATCATCCAATGATTTTGACCTGTTACAAGAGAAACGTTCCTCCAGATTGTGGGTAGTGTCAGCGAGCATACTTGCATGATGCTCATAAAAGTAATCATCCATAGTATTGATTACAAACAAGTCTCCACCGATGGGAGGATAATTAGTACATCCAAATAGTTGAAGTTTAAATTTTTGGTTTCCAAATATCACATCAATCACACCTTCTTGACAACTAATATGGGCATAGATAGTTGCTGAAATGGGACGATTAATGATGTCATTTGGTTTTTTTGAATATGTCCAGTCTTTTGGAATCTATCACAAAAATGTCAAAAAGAAGTTGCTTTTCTGGTTCTTTGAAATTTGCTAGGTCAGGGGCGGTATTAGACTCCACTGACCCCTCCTCAACTTTTGGTGTTTCTAGTTCTTGGAAAATTATTTGAGATGTTTCCACTTCAAGTTCAGATTTTTCTTGGTTAAGTGTTTCTAATTCAGTATGTTCTTCATTAATTGATACGTAATCCTCCACCACAACTTCATAATCGGGTGGTGTAGATTTATGTACATTAATGTCAAACGATTCATCTCTACACAAGATGGTTACCTCATCCACTTGCATAGTACCTGAATGATCGTCCGATGGTTGTTCTTTTACTTGCTCCACCATTTGTTCCAATTGATTTTCAAGCATTAAGATTGCTTTGGAGTTGTTTTCCTCTTGTTTGAAGCCTTCCTTCAACAATTCCAATATTAGATCTAACTTCTTGTCAAATGACGACTCATGTGATCCTTGATTTGCTAGAAAATAGGATGACTCGTCATCTTGATTTGGGTCCGAATTGTTGCTCCCCCACCAATCATCATCGTATGGATCTTGTTGCGGTAGTGGACAATAAAAGTCATAATAACCCAAATTTATGGTGAGAAAATCATTCATTGTCTTTTCTTCATTCATGGAATAAATCCCAGTGTTGACAACACTATGTATTGTATGCATAAACAAGTGAGTTTGCACAAATAAAAAAATAAAAACCTTAAAACAACTCTTTTAGAAATTAAGCGCACATAATCCCCGGCAACGGCGCCATTTTGACAACGCTATCGTCACACGCGTCAAAAACAATTTATAACCCACTTTTACTACGTAGATAGGGCAAGCGGGGTCGAGTCCAAGGATTTAGTGGTTAACTTTTAACGAGTTGTAAAGTAAATATTGACTGTGATGGTAAAAATATTGAAATTGTAACTTGAGAATATAAAGAAAGAATTACTTCCGGTTTAGTTATCAACAATTAGTTTCGCATGTTTTACTATAACGATTCCGATATAATTACTTTGACATAATTACAGTTTACTACCAATTACTATTACATGGGTAAATACATAATATGTTGAGTCAATTATTTGTCTTTGTCTAACAATTGAGTAGATTAGGTACAAACAATGGTTTGGCAATATTATGTTTTATATAGATGATAGTAACGTTACAACTTATTAACATATTACTTGAGCACAAAGTATATTAACCGATTATCCGTCTTAGCTCGTTATTTAGGTGAGATAGGCACGAATAATATGTTGGTAATACTATGTCTTGAGAATATGATAGCAAGTAGAAGTAGACACAAATGATTCACTAGTTGTATTCAAAGATATGAGAGTTTAATAATTACAATAGTAAAACATTTGTTCGGAATCAAAGTAAAAACATGTTACACTAAAGGTATGATAACATTACCGGAAGTAATCTGAAGAGATTAGCCTTCCATTCGAGTGATGATCGTGAAGATGGTCTTGGTGTTCCTTGGCATGTAACTTGGAGCGTTTATCCTTCGAATTATCTTGAATTACCACTAGAATTACCACCGAATGGATAATCTACTGATTCTAAACAACTAACTAAGAGATATTTCGACTATTACAACTGATAGAGAGTGAATTGGTAACTTGGTGTCTAAAGGATGTAAATTGGTGTAAAATGGGTGTCTAAAACCGTGCATAGAAGGCCTCTGTTTATACTTGCTGAACACAGCAATCGCGTCGCGACCAAAGGGACCGTCGCGTCGCGAGGGTGCGTTGAGTGCTGCTTTTGGTCGGCCACTGGTCTGGCTAGTGCGTTGTGTTGGTAGTCTCGCGATCAAAAAGTTGGTATTGTCGCGTCCAAGGTCTTCGCGACCAAAAAGTTGGTGTTGTCGCGTTGGTAGCTTCGCGCCGCGACCAATGATACCGTCGCGTCGCGAGTGCTGTACGGTCTGGATCCTTGTGTCTTGCTTCTTTTCACATCGCGACACAGGGTCTGTCTAGTCGTGACCCGACAGTAGATCTATTATCACCGCCAGACTTTTGGGAGTCTGTGGTGTGCATCAGGAGCTGTCGTTGGAATGTGAGCTTTTGCCTGGATATTGAGTGAAAACATGCATTTAGATGAGAAATATGATCTATTTGGTTAACAGACGAGGTAGGTTAAACGGGTCTGTCTGAACCATATCTGTTATAAAAAGCATTTTGCATGTTTTAAGGCGGTTTTTGAGATTCTTCATGTTGCACAAAAATACAGTTTTTGTGTGCCTCTGAGCGTTTTAATGCGATAAAACAGTCTTTTAATGATAGTGTTTTATTGTAAAAATAAAACACTATCAAATACTAAACAATCCTAAATGATCACTCAGTATCATAAGACTCGGCGTTATTTTCACCAAACCTATCATGAGACTATGTTGACTGAGTGTAGTTAATTGTATCACATTGACAAATTCACCATAGATTATGACCTAATGGTATCCTTGGAAAAGAAGACATGATACTTTTCTTAATCAATAGCTTGCATCTTTTCCACACCTCCTCCAAACTATTAAATTTGATCAACAAGTTAATTGAAGGTAGGACAATTTGAGTCCTGACTACTACTTATGTTATTATATAAAATAGGATAACGCTTCACCCAACAAACAAATAGAGCTTCGTCAAATTACTTTCTATAAAATAGATTTTTCGTTCATCGTTTCCATAGGATTATTGTTTCTCAACTTCATCATTTCTTTGTGTTGAAGCAAATCAAATATTTACCAAGTTAATTGTAGGCAGGATGATTTGAGTAAAATTTACATTAAAACTCATTTTAACTCCAACCACATACTAAAAATTACACCGAAAACAAATTTTTTAATATTAAAATAATAAAATTTTATTTCTTTATCATTATATGCTTTTATTTAACACCATTAATTATTATTAAATTCATAAAATATAAGTAATGATGCACCATTAAAATGACGATTTCCTATTCATTTGCATTTTTTTTAACAGCCAAAATTCATTAGAAAACAACGCAAACGGAGATGAGCAAGATACTCAACTTAGGAGGAATACAAAGTAGAAATGGGAGACATGCACCAAGTAGGCCAATCTAACGACATTCTAGACCTAGACTTGACCCAATTAAACGACAAAACACAAAAGTCATCAAACATAAAATTAACATCAGGCCTATCTTTCCTAAAAACCAACCCGACTCTAGCTTTCCAAATGGAACAATTGAAAGAATAAATAAGAGAAAGTCTCAACTTCTTCAAATTTTTATCACCCGAAAAATCCGTCAAAAAGCTGGAAAGATCATTACAAGAAGCCGGCTTAACTCTCACCATCGAAGACCAGCTGCAAAACTTGTCCCACAGAAGCGAGATCACCTTACACTCAAAGAAGTGATGGTCCACCGATTCCTCAGCAACTGAACAGAAATGACAAAGACTGGAGTTGATACTAATCCCCCTTTTCATCAAATTACAAAAGGTGGGATTCTATTAAGCATCATTCTCCACATAAAGCAATTAACTTTAATAGGAATCCAATTTGCCCAAACAACCCGATGCCCGAGCCCTCCATCTGAAACTTCCAACAAGTTCCTTAAGTTTTTAACCGAGAAATCTGATCCAACACCGCTCCAACACCATGAATCGGAACCTTTGGCAAACCGAAAATCACCAATAAGTTTCTCAAGGTCAACGAGCTGTCTAGATTCACGTCCCCTCCTTACCGTGTCCTTCCAACTCCACGCCAAAGTGTATCAAGCATCATCCGAATGGATGATTCTATCAGCAACCAAACAATCCTTCTGAGATTCCTTAAGATAGAGATTAGGAAACAGATCTTTAAAAGATATGTCCCCACACCAGGAGTCTTTCCAAAAATAAGTACAGTCACCCTTTCCCACAACTCTTTTGAACAACGAATCTAAGAGAACACATTTTCTTTCTAATTCACCATCGATTTTAGCAATTTCAAACCAAACACCTTTAAGGGAACTATTTGCAACAGGTTTACCATCAATCAATTTCACCTTATGCATAGCTTTGATACATGAAGACCAAAGAGACCTAGCACCTAACTTAAGCCGCCACCTCCATTTAGCTAGCAAAGAAAGGTTAACCGACTCGAGGCAGCCGATACCAAGACCCCCTTCATCTTTAGATTTAATCGTCTTATCCCAAGCTACCCAATGAATTTTCCTGCTCGAACCGCTACCCCCCCTCCCCCAAAGAAAATTTCTTCTAAAGCCGTCAAGAATGTTAAGCACCTTTTTAGGGACTTTAAACAACGAAAAGTAATACAACGGAAGGCTGTTAAGGACAGATTTCACCAAAGTAAGACGACCTCCAAGGATAAATTCTTTGCTTTCCAACTTGAGAGACGCTTCCCAAATTTATCAATGACCGGACTCCAATGCTTAGAAAGCTTCATGTTAGCCCCAACCGGCAGCCCAAGATAGATAAACGGGAAAGAAGCCGGCTCACATTTGAGAACACTTGCAAGACGGCTAACTTCCGTTTCATCCACCCCCACCCCGAAAACTCTACTTTTATGTAAGTTCACTTTAAGACCAGAAGCAAGGAAGAAACATCTAAGAATATGATTGAGATTGACAATATTAACCTCCGACCATTCCCCAAGAAAAGTCATATAGAGGTCCATTGAAACTCTTTTAACATTCAATTATTATGTTTTGGAGTTTCATGGGAGATCATTTTAGAAACACTAACCCACAAATTTTGCTAAATAAAGAACCAAATTTACATTTTTTTCTAATATAAAACAAGAATCATATTATAATAAAAGAAAATTAAGGGAAAGTAAAGTATAACTAGTTCTTTTATAATTTAAAATAATATTCTAAATTATTCAAATCTAATTGGATTTTTTTTCTCACTAAAATTTTTTCATGGGAACCACCGAACCAGTAGGTAAATAAATCGAAAGCAGACTGCAATTATGTAATGAAACAGGCTGAAAGCCAGATAGCGGGAGCCAAGGTGGATTCTTGACACTATAAATACGAAAGAAGCTGGGGGCACCAAATCCCTACTACCAAAAAACCGCTGGCCTTCTTCCATTTCTCTCTTTCTTCCCTGTTCTAGAACACTACAGAAATTGAAGAATCTCAGAAGAAAATTCAACATATTCCTTGCAATCACAGACCTAGGTTAACGGTTCTTTTCGAAAATTTGTTTTTAGGGCTTGCAGATCCGACAACTATTACTACGCCTCTTTGATTGCATAAACATACATCGTTTTCCATGCATCCATCACTTATTCATTCATTGTATACGTCTTCTCGATCCTTGTTAGCTTAGAAAAGGTACGTTTGCAATTCGCATGTATTCCTCTCCACTTCTATCGTTTCTCTGTCTAAAGTTATGATCTCTGTGTTTTGTTTTTCCAAATCTGTCTCTAGAAAGTAGAACCTTTGCTAAATTTGTAGGTTTTGGGGAACTGGATGCTTTTTAAATGACTTTGATGTTTTATTTTTAAACAAATACGATTTGAGTTGCATGTCCGGATGGTTGAATTGGTTTTTGTGCTTCGTATGCTTCAGATCTGTAGGCGCAAAAGGTTTCTCGTGGTGTTAACTTATCTTATCGGTTACTGTCGCTGCAAATATTTCGTGTTCCTTTGAGATTGATATGATTTATTTATTTTCATTGATTCCTGAAATTTTTCTCGCCTTTCGTTTTCTAGTTCTGTTTAATAGCCTTCCGTGTTGGTGTTAGTTGAAGAAACTTCGAAGAAGGTAAAAAGGAACCGGTTTTTGTTTCATTAGTTATGGGTGGGGAAAGTAGGTATTCTGGTAATCCATAAATGGTGCTCATCCGTAAGCCATAGGAAGTGTTTTCATTTCAATTTTTTGGGTGTCTTTCATTTATGAAAAGTAGGTTCAGCACGTAGACAACATTTAATACCTCACTTTTATCCAGACACCTTCAGCTTGGCATAGAAGGTTTACATATAATGGCTGACAACTCTTTTCCTGTTCCATCTAAATGGCTATCTAATTTCCTCCCTACACTGAATTCTCAAGAAACTTTCTGATCGGGTGATTCTCTTATGATGCAGGGATAAACCTTCAAGTGAATCCAGCTATTAAATATTTGAATCATGGTTGCTACAGCTGCAACTGCATCACTGTTTCCTCTTTCATCCCCACAACCCAATGGGGCCAAGACACCTGGTAAGCATGGAGGTATACCAGATAGTGTTGATGTACGTGGAATCAAGACAAAATCTGTAACATCTGGAAGTATGCAAGTAAAGGCAAACGCACAAGCACCTGCAGAAGTAAATGGGACTAGAGTTAAACTCATGAATGGTGTCAAAACTGATGATAATCTTACATCACATGCCCCAAGAACATTCATCAACCAGTTACCTGATTGGAGCATGCTTCTTGCTGCAATCACTACTATCTTTTTAGCTGCTGAAAAGCAATGGATGATGTTAGAATGGAAGACCAAGAGGCCAGACATGCTTGCTGATTTGGATCCTTTTAGTTTAGGGAGAATTGTTCAAGATGGTCTTGTATTCAGACAAAACTTTTCTATTAGGTCGTATGAAATAGGGGCTGATAGGACTGCATCTATAGAGACGCTTATGAATCATTTGCAGGTTTGTTAATTGGTAACTTTTTGTAATGTGGAATTTTTGTTTTGTATTAGAAGCTCAAGTGTTTAATAATTTGTGGTGTTTTTGACTTTTTTTTTTTTTTCAGGAAACAGCTCTTAATCATGTAAAGACTGCAGGACTGTTGGGTGATGGATTTGGTTCAACACCAGAGATGTGTAAAAAGAATCTTTTTTGGGTGGTGACAAAGATGCAAGTTGTGGTAGACCGTTATCCAACATGGTAACTTACTTGTTTTTGTTATCTTTCTATTATGGTTTTAGAAATATATATAAGTTTTATAAAAGACCCCCTTTTGGTGATGATGGAATCAAAGAAGAAAAGAATGGTTTATTCCATAGAAGTTAAAATGCAATTTATTTTGCGTGTTCCTTCTGCTTTGTTAATTTTCATTCATGGAGTAGAATGAAAATTTGCAATGTATCCCATTTTTATTTATGTAATTTTTAATGACACAGTTGTCTATTATTTTAATTAAATTACAATTTCCTTTTTAAAAATAATGAAAATATTATTGTCTTCATTATAATTTATTTGGGGTTTAATGAGCTTTTATTGTGTTCTACTTTTTATGCTTTGTACTAGTAACTTAGATTTTTATCATTTAAATTAAATTACAATTTCTTTTTCAAATTAAAGTAAATTTGGGGTTTAATGAGCCTTTATCATGTTTAATTTCAACCTTTTGTAATTACTATGTTAATTATAATTAAAATAATGTGTACAGTATAACTAAACTTATATATTATATTTACATATGATCCAAAAAACTACACGAAACTTCATTCTATACCTAAATGCCAACCAAACATGATCACGGAATGTAATTACTCATTCCATTCCATCCAACCAAATATATTGCAGGGGCGATGTAGTTCAAGTAGATACGTGGGTAGCTCGATCCGGTAAAAACGGTATGCGTCGTGATTGGCTGCTTCGTGATTGCAAAACAGGCGAAATTTTAACAAGAGCTTCAAGGTTTTTTTTTTTAACTTATTAAATATTTCCAAATCACCTAATTTTGTTTCTTAAAGATTATAATGCCTACTGATTATTATGTTGGTTTATGTTTGTAGTAATTGGGTTATGATGAATAAAGAAACAAGAAAATTATCAAAAATTCCAGATGAAGTTCGAGCTGAAATAGAGCATTATTTTGTAGATGCTCCTCCAGTTGTGAAAGATGACAACAAAAAATTGCCTAAACTTGAAGAAGCCAATGCTGACCATGTTCGCACTGGTTTGACTGTAAGTTAACCTTTTTTATTAACAATAATTTGGTTTTTAATGTTGAATTGAATTTTGATTTATTTTTTCATAAATGTTTATAGCCAAGGTGGAGTGATTTGGATGTCAACCAACATGTTAACAATGTCAAGTACATTGGTTGGATCCTTGAGGTAAATCTCCTATTCAATTATAGCATTGTACTTTCAATTTAATGGGATAATTACAAAAATAACAATAAATAAGATGATTATCACAAAATGACCACCTAGAAAAATCTTTATAAATAAGTTCATGAGTTTTTTTTTTTTATTTCGCGAGAATGACGTCATTTCTTTTTGAAATAATGTCATTTTTGTGAAGAAAAATTTAAAAATATGTAAAAAAGCAATTTGGAGAAAAGAGAAATAGGTGGACTTTTTATGATAAAAATTGAAACTATGTTTTTTTTTTGTTATATTACCTTTCCAATTTGGTTTTGTGATTTGCCTCAATTTTATTCTTATTAAGAAATTGAACTTTAAACAATATTGCTATAAAACAAATCGATGAAAGTATGTTGCTATTTATCAGAGTGCTCCAAAACAAGTTGTGGAGAAGTATGAGCTTGCTAGCATGACTTTGGAGTATCGTAGAGAATGTAGGAAGGATAGCGAGCTGAAGTCTCTCACTTCGGTATTGGGTGGTGGCAAGGGCGGAATTGCTGATTCCGGCCATGACGGAATTACTGATTCCGATTCCGACCATGTTGATTGCCAACATGTGCTCCTATTCCAGGGTGAGGGTGGTGGTGAGATTGTGAAAGGGAGGACGGAATGGCGGCCGAAATATGAGAATCAAATCAGGGGAATCGATCTATTCTCGGGTGGAAATGCCTAATAGCATAGTTGATGAGAAATGACATTATTACCCTTCTTGGCTTGTCACTTGTGTATAAAGAATCTCTATGCTCTTGGAAATAACTTGCATTGTCGTGGCTTCTCTTATATATATATTTTTCTAATTTGTATGTTTTTTTTCTCACTTTTTATATATTTATTTATTTGTTATTTTTTATTTCCACATGTCTTTGTTGTTGTATTTAAATAAAAATGATATTTTATACATGAGGATTAGGATCAATATATAGATCGAATTTAAAAATGTTAATTTATCCCTTTTTATGAACAACAATCATAATTTCACATGGGAGACAAAATTTAGGTTAGCAATTATAAGCAATCGACATTGCATTATTAGTCACCGAATGGATTACTTGTGAATTTACAAAACTAAGAAAAAGTGTACAAGCTCACATGCATTTGCATATGCAAGATACCCCATATCCATTTAGTTGTCAATCATTTGCCAAATTTTCGTTATGAACAATAAACTAATGTGTACTTGTATATTTAATTTCTTTTTGAAATGATTAGTGGATGCACACGAAACCTTTTATGTATTCTGCCCTTTGCTCATTGATCATATAATATAAGGATATAATGATTAGAAAAAGTGTACAAGCTTCAATATTGTAATATGTCATTTTTAGGGAAAACTTGCCGGATATTAACACTCAATTTGTTATTCTCTATTCTACAACAAGTTTCAAGGAATAAGTCAATAAACTATACAACGTTTATTGAATCAAATTCAACCGATAAATTTTCATAATTATATTCAACCTCCATTTTCGATCATGTTGATTACTCCGAATTCTTATGATGTTTATCGTGAACCACTTTGAGTTATTTTGCAATTTATAGCAAATTATCATTAAGACCATCAGAGTCTAACTTATCATGGAATGTATTGTGATTCATATTTTTAACGTCGCATGGATTAAACTCCCAACTTGTAAGTCGACATTAAACTTCCAACTTGTAAGTCGACAATTAAACTCCCAACTTGTAAGCCGATATCTAATCACTAAATGCTTGAAACGACCCATATCCAACTTGTTATCTCAAGCATTTAAAGTTCTCATGGTTACCTAATAAAACACCAAAAAGGGATCCATTGTACCATGGCAAAGAAGAGAGGGACCCTTTGGGTAACCAATAATCAAATGAAGGAATTTATTGTACTATAGCAAAGAAGAAAGGGGGCCCTTTGGACAACTAGCCAACTAGTAAGGGTTTTGAGTATTGGTTTTATTATAGTATTATCCTTTCATCAACTTTTTGTCAAGGAGCATACATTTTATATATATTTGCGAACATAAAGGCAAAGGGTTATACATTTTTATTTTTAAATTTGTAGGTTCTTGAAACTGTGAATTGATACTTGGTTTTTATTTACTTATTTTCTTAATTTATTTAGCACGTTTAAATCCTTTTTAGTCTAATCTTCGTGCATATTTTACATTTTGTTATATTATCATTAATCGGATTATTTTCTAGTTTTTTGTGTTTATAGCAAGATATTTTGAAGACTAGTGCGGAGCGAGATTCACCCAGGGAACGATGCGGGCCATTTTGGAGCTTTGATGATGTGAAGTTGGAATAATTTTTGGGCCATAAATAAATATTTGGACTATGGAAGATATTGGGCTTGGATGAAGATTTTGGGCTAAAATAATGGTTATGGGTTTGGGAAAGTCAAAGGAAATGGTTAATGTCCGGATCAAACAAATGAGAAAGGAAGACAAAGGCCTTTTGGCTAAAAGAGACCCATGCATGCCCATTTTAGTGAACCAACGACATCCACGCGACCCGCGTGGGCTTGAAGTCATCACTTGCACGACCCATGCAGAACGGGCAAGGGCAAAATGGGCTTTCTTTCTCTTGGGGCTGCTATTTTGAGGACTTTTTGGGTCTCATTTAAGACATTCCGAGCCAGAACTGGAGGTTGAAGATTAGAGAGCATCTTGGGATTTTTTCTTGACATTTCGAAGACTTGATTCATCATACCTGTCGCTTGAATGTTTGATATACTTTTAACTCTTTTTATTTGTTGTTCTAGCCATGCTTGGCTAGTTCCTTCTTAGTCAATATTGGGTATTGATCCTTGAACAACCAGTTGGATGTTTGAATGATTTGTGTGTTTTGATTTAATTCCATGAATGCAATCTTGGTTGAATTTCTTACATATTTTTATGTTCTTGTGTTCTTGAGCATGTTCTTGTCTTGAATATAGGAATATGTTAGTTATTTGTTTTATAAATTACGTAATTGATTTTCAAAACGAATCGGTGACAGATGATTCATGTGGATGCTTACATCTCAATTTGAGTTGTAAGATGGTATTCTCTAAAATAGAAGTTTCAAGCTTTTAGATTTCTTTTAGATTTGATGATTCATAGAATTTAATGCTAGTTAAAATTACATGGACCAAATGCTTATTTGGTTTATGATTTTTTATTATGACGAATTTTAAGAGCTTATTTATATTTGATACAAGTATGAATAGTATATCTCATACAATTACGAAGAATCTAATTGGTTCAAGCTTTTGAATTGATATAACCAAGTTAGGAATGAATTAAAATCATTGAACTACAAATCATGATGATAGCATACTAGTTGGTGTTGTGATTAAAAATCACAATATTGATTATTACACCACTATTGACTTTAGTTAATTAAATTTCACATCATTTTTATTTGTTCACTTGCTTTGAAAGTATTGTCAATTTTAGGACTTTTAAAACAAATATAACCCCCTCTCCCATCTGATTTTACTCGTTTTGAAAATCAATTTTTACCAAGAATGTGCATAGAAAATATTAATTGAGCCAGTCTCTCGATCCTTATTGTCATTATAAGCATTTATATGTTAGAAGCTAGGGTATTTATTTGTTGGTCTCGACCACCACCATGAATCTTAATTTAGATGCATATGTTACTCCTACCTATCTATCGATCTAGTACACAATATTTTCCAATATTTTGCTCATATACAACATGCATACTTTCATATATATATATATATATATATATATATATATATATATATATATATATATATATATATATATATATATATATATATATATATATATATATATATATATAGCATGTAACGATATACAAACATCCAAGTCATTATTTTGTTAAATTTAAACACTTTAAAAGAGCTTGGAAGATAACAAAAACGACAATTTTATTGAAAATCTATACACATCCTTTCCTTTGTATAACTGTGTTTGAACAACAATGACTATTGTACAATAAATTTAGACAAGGGCCAAGTGTTTCTTCTGAAAATTTTGAACAACATATATGATAAAAAAGCTGAAGCAAATAATATAAATCATCTTACAAATTCACCATACTCTAAACATTAGTTTTTTTTGTCGAAGTAAATAATTCTAGATAAACATTGTTACATAATAGTGTAATACATATAACGATTTTGTGGACAGTAAATATATATTTAAAAATCAAGAATAATTAGCTGAAAGATTCAATAAGACACTAAAAAAAAACCGAGTGACATTTGGCCAAATCTTAAAAACTCAGTGTTTGTGACCCTTTAACTACGACATTATTTAAATATAACAAAAAACAAAAATGAAATTGTTTCCATCTTTGATGGAAATTGGTAAAAGGAAAAAAGCAAAACGGATATAAATTAAAAAATAAAGGTAGGTACAGAATCATGACAAAAAACAGTTACTTGGATGCCTAAAAAATTAACATAAAACAATTTGTTGATCCTCCATTATCATTGTTATTAAGTTAAACTGCATTGGTCGTTCTTGAGTTTTGTTAAAGTCACGGATGTACTCTTTAAAACAACAGTTTCATACAAATCGTCCTATAATTTGTTTTTGTTACATCAATGGTCCTTGAGTTGGATGTTCTTAATTGTTTGACATTAAATGACTATGAAATTTTGGTTCGGATCGAGTACGACATGATTTCTCACTGGAGCGGTAAGAGATATATCAAACAGCTCCTAAGTGATTCTTATCTCAATCATATCTACACACAACATCAACTCCATTATCGTCATCCTTAGTAGGAGTTTAAACAAGTCAAACAACTCGTGAGCTACTCAGGATCAACTAGTTAAAAGCTCGAGTTAAATGAGTCTGAACCGAGCTCGAGCTAATTTTCAGGCTTGTTTATCAAACGAGCTCAGGCCCGAGCTTCACCTGCCGAGCTTGATTAGGCTCGTGAGCCTACATGTCTTTTATTGATGTCATTTTTATTTTTATTTTTATATATTAAGTTATTAATAAATACTAAATATAAATAATTTTACATATTAAAATTTTAAAAAATATTAAACAAGCTTCTTAACAAGCTTAAATGAGCTCGAGTTTTGTTTGTTAACCAAGTCGAGCTTAGATTCGTTTAGGCTCGCCTGACAAACGAGTTCAAGTTCAAGCATGTTAAATCCTTTGAAAATTAGGCCCGAAACGAGCTGAGCTTGAACCCCATGAATTTAAATGAGCCAAGCTCAAACTTAGGTAGGCTCGGGCTCGACTCAACTCAATTACACCCTTAAATTCATCCTTAAACCTCCCAATTAATTTCCCCTTTCTATGTTTAAATTGTATAAGAAATCCATATAAACCATCAAGGATATTCAACTTATCATGTTAAATAATGATTCAATTTGAAACTGACTGCGCATCATAGAATGAATATGTATAACATGTCACATTTAACACTGCAACAATCACAGAACATATGGAAACTCAAAAGTTGCAAAGCAAACTTCTTGAAGCGAATTAGTTTATGCCATAAGCTACGGTTCTATAAATTCAGAATCTATAATCTGTAAAAGTAATTACTATACAAAATTCATTATTCGTGAGCCATAATCGTGTTTAAAAACGAAACTCGAATTATTGTGGTGTGTTGAACAATAAAAAAAATCATGCTAACTGTATTTCTTGATGAACCATATGAGGTGTTAATGGGAATAAGTTGGTGTAAACGCATATGAGACAACGATAAGATGAATTTTTGGGATTTGGTGATCTCGGAGATGGAGGTAGTTTAGAGTTTATCGTCGGAGTCGAAGTAGCATAAAGTGGATTCGGGGATGTAGGTGCACCTTTGGGGAAGGAGCTTATGTCACTTTTTTTTATAGATAATAACAATGTTTGAACAAACCCCAACCAATGTTTATAAAAATAACATAATATTTAAAGATTTATACAAAAAATTACAAGGTTATTCAAGCAAAACAATTTTCCGAACAACAATTACAGAAATGGAAATAAATGTAAACCATGTGTCCCAAGTCTTTGTAAATCGACTTCTCAAACTTTATTTGTAAGAGGAGAATCCTCGTATAAAATCTCAAACTTACAATATGATAGTCTTGAATAATATACCTCCAAATCAAAATATGAATTGTAGCAAGTAAGTGGAGATATGTAGATAAAGTATATGTCATTTTGATCTTGAGATGTTTGAAAAACTACGACTTTCATAGTTGCAGAAGCAGTAATTTAGTGAGACTCAACAAAAAGAGAAATTGTATTTATTCTTACTTTTTATTCCTACTCATGTTCCTATCCATATGAAATTAAGACATGTGTATTAGAATATTGTTTATTTTATTAAATATGACACTTGTCACAATTTTACATGAGTAGGAATAAAAAATAGGAACAAATACAATTTCTCCAACAAAAAATAGCTAAGGATCTGCTATATATCACATTGGAGCTTCCCAACAGTCAACTCATAAAAAAGAGTCAACTTGGTTGACATTTTTTAGAAATTGTTTGCTGAGTTTTTGCTTTCTTCCTACTATGAGTAAAAAAAATATGACAATCTATTGACACGTCAAATCAGTATTTCTCAGGTTTTTGAAAGCCTACTTTTATCATAAAAAGAGAGATTTTTTCATTTTAACATAAGGTATCCAATTCGATAATATATTGAAAACGTCTAAACCATTTATATATAAAAATCTTAATGAAAATAATTAGTATTTCAATGATTTTAGTGTCACATTACATTTAGTTAATGAAAATAATTAGTATTTCAATGGATTCATACTTTAGTTCATATACAAGTTAGGAGGTACGTGAGTGCACACTTGTATAAAACTGAGTTGATAGCGGTACGACCTAATAGTGGGGGTCAAGGAGGCCGTGCCCCCTTGCGGGGTCTTAGGGGCAGAGCCTCTAACAGGGTTGAAGGGGTGGAGCCCCTGGCGGGGGTTCCACTGCCCGGTCAGCGGATGTGGTCAAGGGGCAGCACGCCGAAAACAAAGGCAAATTTCAACATCAGCATCAGTGTCGGGACATACTGACGCTGACGCTGATCAAGGGGCCTTGACTCGCTATCGCTGACGCTGACGTTGATGCTGATGCTGATGCTGATGCTGGCGCTGATGCTGGCGCTGATGCTGACGCTGATCAGTCTCTAACTACTTTCTAGGATTCGGTTTTTCTGATCTAAATGATCAGATTAACTTTCTAATTGAGATAATGAAAAACATACGAATTCTCTCAACTCTCTAAAACCGTGAACTCGTTATTATGCCTAACATTGAGTTTGATTCATCAAAACAAACGATACTGGCATGAAATGCTAATCATGTGCACCAAATGCATCAACAATTTTTACACTTTTCTTTTATGACACACATTACAATGTGGGGTTTTGGGTTAAAAGGGTAAAACTAGATTTTAATATAATCAACCATCAAATAATCAAATTTTGATTGAAACTACATGCAATTTGTTTTTGTTTTTGTTTTTTTTTTTTTTGTCGAAGCAAAGAGATGGAAAATGAAAGCTCCCCCGTAAAATAAGCATCTCTTTCAATAGATATTAAAACAATAAATGAGAGCTTAGAATGTTTTACTTCCTCTTCTGGAGGGATTTCAAAATATAATTAATCAAAAAATAATAATTGCAATAACATACAAACACATCAATAATTCGATCAAATATATTATACTCCCATGCATACCATGCAAGCATACCAAATGAAAGCAAATGATATTACTAATTAATATTCACTAAATCACATAATACGAACAAGCAGATGAAACACATAATGTTCAAGTTAGAAAATAAGTTATAATCTACTAACACAAACTGAAAATAATTAGTCAACACAAATATCAGATAAATTCAAATATATTCACCTAAGCCAAATAAGTATTAATAAACTTGAAAAACTTAAGTAAGCCAAAAATAATCATAATAGTTGTAAGACTCGACAAATCCTAGCTAACACAACTATCAATACGGCGCTTTCCACATAAGTTATCAAATATCAATCCGTCAATTAAGTCACAAATTCAACAAAGACAAATATTCTAAATATTCCAAATAAATAAGTTACGACAAAAAGTTTATTATATGGGTTACGGTCATATTTGGACATTAAAATTTTGATTTTGTGTTTATTTAATCATTAACTTTATTTAAATTTTAAAATGTCATTTAATTTGCGTATTGTGTTGCGAAATGGTCATAGTGACCAAATGACATTTTAAAACCTATTATTGTATGTTTTAAAACCTATTATTGCCATGTTTTGAAACCTATTATTATCGGTTATAGTGATCATTTTGGAACAAAATTCGCAAGTTAAATGATATTTTAAAACTTAAATAAAATTAAATGACTAAATAAAAAAAATTAAGTATAACCAAATGTGATATTAGCCCTTATTATATCAACACACATGACGTAAAACTATTTTCTTATTTAACTGGGAATAGATCTCATATAAAAATCACAAAAAGGATAATCGATTTACTTAACATAAATTTGCAAACAATAGCCATTACTTAAATCAATTATTGTAAATGATAGAATAATTGCATAGTCAAACAAGTCTTAACAAACAAACCAAAATGATAGAATAATTGCATAGTCAAACAAGTCTAATCAAATAAGCAAAAAATAAAAAGAAAATAACAAAAATAGCCTAATTTTATAAGTTTTTTCTAAAAAAATAGCAAAAAAAGATCAAAATAGTCATGATTTTTGCAGATTAAAAAAGTCATTTGCGAAAACCACCCCTAATATACGAAAATGGCCTTTAATCTAAGATTTTTTTTAATCAGGAAAATGACCATTTAAGCATCTGCGAAAATCCCTCATAATCTGCGATACTCTCTAACCCATCTACGAAATTTTTTATTTTGTTTAATTTTTTTATGATTATTAATGTTTTTTATACGTAAAGTTGTTTGGGAAAATTTGAGTCTTACAAAACTAAATGAATGCATAAGCAACGTCAGAGAAGTTGCTTTCGTAACGAAAGTGTCCAACCACTTGGACGTTGCCCTAGCTCATGTGTTTCCGGATGCTTACCACGTATATTATTGCAAAAACGTGTACAGCTTCTTGCATGGTACTATTAAATATAAAACGACATTGGAAAATACTTTTTACAATTTTTATTCAACTTTAAAATAAATAATTTTATTTTCCCATCAATTTTAAAATTTAAAAACCTATATTTATTAATAAAAATATCATTTTTTCATCAAAAGATATTAACTTTAAGGAAAAAAAATTATATCAACAATTTTTTTTTTGGCAAATGTGGGCATTATTTTCAGAAGTTTACTAATTTATTTATATTTTTTCGAAATTTTTTAAAATAAAAAAATCCCTATACACTACATCTGCAAATGTACAAGCAGTTAGTGCACAAAACGTGCAGTAAACACTTATACATTCGCTAAAAAATCATTTTCACCCAAAAAAAGAGAATTTTTTTTTTAAAAATATACCCATTATTTTCGGAAGTTTAGCTACATATTTATGTTTTTTTTGAATTTAAAAAAAAAATTGATCTGCGAAAGTACAAGTGTTTAATGCACAAAACATGCATTAAACACTTGTACATTCGCTAAAAACCTTTTTCACCAAAAAAAAAAGAAAATTATTTTAAAGAGAGAGTTTCCAAGATGGTTGAAGTGAAAATGAGGTGATATGAGAAAATTTCTAGCTTTTATACCTAAGAAATACATGTGGGTCAAAAAATTAGACTTTTCCCATATTATAGCTATTTTTCTCATATGGCTCTCCCAATTTGGGAAAATCATGGCTATTTTGGTCATTATGTTTTTTTTGCTATTTTTTTGGAAAAACATTAGGGGATTAGACTAAATTTGTCTTTTTCTCAAAAATAAATAGGGCAATTTTCAAAAAAGACAATAAGTTTTCATAAAAGTTTAATTTTGACACTGTGTTATTGTTTTTTCAAGTAAGACACTAAGTTTTCAAAAAACACAAATATTAATATATTTAATATTTGTCACCTAACAAATATTAATATATTAATTGAACTAAATCCAAACAATTTAAATATATTAAAGATGAGTTTGTTCACCTAATAAGCCTCAACTTCTTTTTTTTTTTTCACAATATCAACTTTAACTTGGTAATGCCTTATAAAACATGAACACTACTATTCTATTCAACATTATGTGATGTTTATATGTACTCAATATAATCTTTTTGGAGATACTAGTATTATAATCAAGTTTTTTGTTTGATTTGTACGTGATGACCAAACTTTGTATTACCCGAGAAAATATTTACACGTTTTTTGTATGTTTATAAGGGTCTATGCCTTATAGAAATTGTGTATATAAGAAAATTGTTTAGTACTCAATGTTTGGCAGGAATATTGAGTTTTCTGCAAAGCAACTAATGTATTTGTTAAGACAAAAACACAAAAACATATTGGATTAATGATAATGATTAATGTCAAATTAGGATTTTTCCCGACAATCCGATGACTAAAGATTGAGAGGATAAGCGCAATTTCTTCACAAAATATTAAATCATCATTAACTAGAGACATTATTTATGGATTTTTACCACACTACGCTAGAGCAAAAATATGGAAACTTGGAGTTAGCAATTCATATATTTTTTTAAAGTGATTTTAAAATTAAACTACAAACATTATTGTTAGAATCACATACTTTAATAGACATTTGATTCATTTAGGTTATACTTTGTCTCCAATAAAATAAAGTTGTTAAATTTAAACCTTTCAAAAAAAAGAAGACACTCCCTGTATTCAAAACTCCTTGTGTGAGACTCGTTTCCTAACTGAGATGCTTATGCAAGTAAGTTGTTGTGTTCATTTGCTAAGCATGTCTACTGAGCTACTAATATAGATTTATAACAAATATTTGTGTATAAATGTTGAGTTTGAGATGTGGTTAGGGTGGTTTAGTTGTGAGTTGTTTTGAGGAGAGCTATGGCGATTCTTTGTGATTGCCTTCGTATTTTGAGTTGTTTGATGTGTAAGAAGAGGTAGGAGTCTATTTTTATGGATTATTGGTGATTTGGAACTTAATTGGGTGTGAGTTTGAGTTATGGGGTAATTATATAAAAATCTGAGAAGTTATGGCTTCGCAGCCATATTAGCGACGCTAACATTAAGACTTAGCGACGCTAATGTCGCTAAGTCAGACCCCTTTTATGTCGTGAATGTTCGTTCGGGAGAAAAGCAATTCCAAACCCTTCCAGATGCGATAAAAGTCATTTTTCAGCAAATTGATTGAGGGGAAACGTATAGGAGCTAAGGAGGATCGAATCTAACATCATGATTTCGTTCTTGATCCATAGATCAAAGAGGTAAATTTATTTATTTGAATTTTGGGGTTTTTGGAACCCTAGATGTCTAAATTCGTAAAATTGAGCTGTTATGTTGTTATATGATGTTAGTATATCATAGTAGAGTACTTTCCTTAGCTTTTTGTATGAAAATTGTTGAGTTTCTATGGCTAAAACCATTAAGTCGCGAATTTGAGTTGAACCAGTTTATGGCTGAAACCATTAAGTCGCGAAGTTTAGTTGAACCAGACAGGTTAACGGCGCTAATCTTAAAGTTAACGACACTAACTGTGTGATTTTGGGTTTTTCATCATTTTCAAATGTTTGAGCTTGGGTATAAGTTGTTGGGATGTTTGGAAGTAATTGAGACCTAATATATGATGTTTTACCCCAACTAATACATTAAGAAGGAGTCTAATGCAAGAAGCTCGGGTGTAATACGTCCCGATCCACCGCCAATTGAGTACTCTCTAGTACTTGAGTAGAGATATATTTAATGTATGTTAAGATACATATATATATATATATATATATATATATATATATATATATATATATATATATATATATATATATATATATATATATATATATATATATATATATGTGTGTGTGTGTGTGTGTGTGTATGTGTTTTATGTTGTTGTATTGTTGTAACCACTGGTGGAGTAAATTGTTATCTGTGAGCAACAATAGTCGAGTTGAATATACAGATTTATTGTATAAATAGAATAGATGCTAGAGCAGTTGTGTTATAGAGTTTTGAGTCAGATTGTACAACCATGATGGTTGTTGAGATGGAGTATAGTTGGTTGTAGAATGAGTCCATGCGAGTGTTCATGAATGAGTTTATGAGTAGTACTAGTGTGGTACTTACTATTGAGTTGATGATTGTTAATACTTAGCTGGTGTTTGTAAAGTTAATGTGATCGCAGGGTTCATATATGAGGATGGTATATATATATATATATATATATATATATATATATATATATATATATATATATATATATATATATATATATATATATATATATACACTTACTAATGAGATTAGCAATAGTGAAGATGTGAGGAGGTGTATTGATAGAGATTTGTGGAGTGTGTTGTAAGATTTGGTTAATACCACATCTTTATATGTGTTTATATTCTAACACATCTTGTGTTGATGTCGAGCAGGGAGATTACTCACTAAGCTTTTTATAAGCTTACACTTGAGTTGTATGTTGTTTTTTATGGGTTCTATGCAAACAATGAGCTTAAATCTTAAGTTCACATGCATCTTAGTTAGGATCTATGTTTTTCTCTATTGAACCTACAACTAAGGCCAAATCGAAATTCAAAAGGATGTATTCATACCTTTGTTGACCTTGGAAGCTAGCACCATAGTTGTCGTGTCTCTAATGGCTCACACCCAAAACTTAGCAAGCAAGAAAACAAAGAGACGACATGAACTCTAATGAGTTTGGTGTGAATTATGAGGTACCAGGGGGTCTATTTATAGTCTCTAGATGATAAGTGATAAGGAATATAACTGTCTTATTGGAATTCCTGATATGATAAGGCTTTTATCATATAATTCAACTGGCTTATCATTACCATAATTAGACCTTGTATCCATATATGGATTTTGAAACCCGTAAGGCTTTAAGCCTTGGATTCGTCCAACCCATATGCACAAGCCCTAATTGTCTATTGAACAATTGCAATTCGGCCCATGCACTTTTAATTAATCTAATTAATCCCAAAATTAATTCAAATTAATTTCTGATTAATTATTAATTAAATATAACTATTTCTAATTAATCTATTATCCTCATAGTATATTAATTCTCTCTCTCTCTATATATATATATATATGTTATCTTGTCCTCTGCCAGTCATGAGAGCAACCCAAAATGACTGTGCTGCCATCAATTCAGGTATATTGCTAAATTATAGTAATGGCTTAGACACCTAATCCAATAGTTTTGTAGGTATCTGTAGCAGTGATAGGGGAAGACATCTGATAGAGAGAGATGAACAACTTAGAGTCCGTCTTTTAGTCGTGTTAGATTTTAATTTGTAATGCATGGTCTGTTTGTAGGGACCTTTTGTGTAATTAAATATGTTGATAACATCTTGTTTCCGTGGTTTGAGTACAAGTATTCCCATTTTGAAGTGTTATTGTTTGAAAACTTTTGGATATACTTTGTATGAGAAACCAGATGTTACAAGTTGGTATCAGAGCAATGGTTTAAGTGAACTAGGCCTTTGAGTGTAGAGTCCTAGACTTGAACCGAGAAGAGAACCCCTATCACATGCTTGGAAAAGGACTGCTGCAGATGTTAGCGTATGAGTTAAGTATAACTTGAACCAAGGAGAGAACCATTTTTGGGGATTTCCATTGAGATACATGAAGAAGGTATTGGTTGGTTCTCGCCTTCTTAAATCGATTGGAGTAGGATGATGAATCTTTTTATTTGCCTCTTTGCCAATAAATCGGAATCATTGAGCCGAATTTAATCACTTTGATTAAATTAACATGTCAATAAGCTTTAATTAAACTCATTGGTCCATATAATAAGAAATAACTTTTGTTTTTGTAATAATGAATATTATATACTACATATATTATTAGCTGGTGAGATATGAGATTTTCGCAGGAAGCAACTTCGAAAATGCCTGATCTCATTTACAAAAAAGGGTTTTTATTGTAGGTGCCACATCTGAAAATGCCAAATCTTAATTATGAAAAATGGTTTCTCGGAGGTAAATATGGCATTTTTGCAACCCCAACTATGAATATATTTGATCTACCTACAGAATCCCTTTTTCGCAAGTAGTTTTCTTTGAGATTCATAATATAACGACAAGTCAAACATTTTGAAACATAATAAACGTGTAAAACAAAAAAAAACTTACTATAATTGGGAGATTGTTGTTGTCTTTTTTCTATTTTTGCTGGACATAAATTGAGTTCATAGCGTAGAAAATGAGAAAACAAAAAATAACTTAAATAGAGGGACCACAGACCTGACTTATTTGGGTCCATATCGCGACCCATTTCCTCTGTTATTTCAAGTCGTTAAAGCATTCCTTAGCATGCTACACATTTCCGTATCCCAGTATATGAATTTGCAAGTATAACATTTGAAATTCATGACTATTGTGGTATTTTCTTTATACAAAATTACACGATTGGTCCCTGTAATTTTCTAAAACTCATATGGTAATGACAATTATCAAAACCTCTACGCGGATGGTAGTTGTGGTTTCAACTTTTCATGCGGTTGGTCCTTAATCCACATAAAATGACTTGTGTACCGTTTTTACTTTACTTTAGGGTTTATTTAACTAAATTTAATCAGAAAAGAAAATAAAAAACCTCGCATTAAACCCTTCCCTTAGTTCACCACTTCCATCCCCTTATATTTATTGCACATTCTCCATCTCCTCTAGGCTCCAAAGCTGAACAAAAACTACCACCTGCCACCGAACTTCACCATCACCTCTATTGCCGAACCAAACCCCACACGTTTTCTCTATTCGCTTTGTTTCTCTTTCCCCATGAATCTTTCGCCATCCTTAAACATTACTTATGAAGCTGAAACAAACCTCATATTTCTGTTTGGGTACGAAGATTATTTGTATAGAAGATTAAACACAATCATCAGCAACCAAAATTCTAATCCAATCAATTGGATTTCTTGAAGATGGTGACATGGTAATATTATAGGGTAAATGCAAACAAAAATCATTCTTCAAGATTTCACACATAACACCAAGAACACAATCTTGAACCCTTAAAGCTTGCAACTTTGTTGATCTTATAGAAATCAACAACTTTCATCACCAATTAGAGGTTCTTTTTCATAGTTACCAATTGGGTATTTCGTATATCTTTTATGTGGGCAAATTTATGTGGAGATTTTATCAAATTTATGTTTTTCTTCAACATTGAGTGTTTTGATGAAAATATGGATGCTTCAAGTTCTTCAATGACGAGTCTTGGGGTAAGTGATTTGTATGTTGCCATGATTTATTGTATGGTTTAATGTGTGGGCATTTGATCAAGCCATGGATGTATATGCATATAGACGGGGTAGCCATGTTCACGAAGGGTATGATGTATATTTGTGGTGAAATTGCACAAGTAAAGGATTTTTATTAGGTGGAATTACATAGCTGACAAATTTTTATTGGAAAGCAGTGTGAGAAAGGATGGGTTGTGGAGGTAGCGCTATTGATTATATCCGAGTAAGGTTGTAACATAATGAAGATAAAGGCCGGATGCACGCCTTTTGATAAACCACAATGACCGGTCATGTAATTTTGTCATTTCTTAGGCTATATTTGGCGTGCCACATTGTTATTTAAGTTTTTTTAAGTTATCATATTTTACATACATTTTATGTCATTTTAATTCCACAACTGGTTATTACCAAACACAAAATTTTATCAGTTAACAACTAAATTTTTAACTATAAATTAAGTTTTTTAACTAGTCTACCAAATACAAATTTAATTTAACCTAAAAGTTTGAAAAATTATTATATATAAAGGAAAAATCAAATATGAAAGAATCAATAACTCTATTATAATTTACATAACCGACTGACATCAAATCCTACGAACTCAGTCTTTGTAATCCTTTAGTTGAGTTATTGTTGAAAAAATAAAAAAATAAAAACGAAATATTTTTCCATTTTCATTTGCTCCCCCATTTTTGTTGGAAATTGGTAAAAGGAAAAGCAAGAGTAAAACTAAGATGAAAACAAAAATAAAGTTTGAAGGTACAAAATCATGAACAAAAACCTATTTCTTGGATGCTTACAGAAAGGGTGGATGGGATCCTCCATCGCCATTATTATTATTATTATGTCTTCAATTTCAAGAAATTAACAGAACTCTCTCTCTCTCATGTTCATGTCTTCTTCCATGTAACTCTCTCAGAAGTCCATGTCCATTTTCGTCCCAGAAACTCCAGGTAGGTACTTTCTCTCTCTACATATATATACATACATACATTTACATCTATCTATGTATAGATCTCTTACGAGTTACCCGCTTCTTCACTGTTCTCACTTTACATTAATCTTTAATCTTGTAATGCGGAAACAACTTGTGTGAAGAACACTGCTTGCGCTCAACGATTTCAGTGGTAGTTTTGCAGTCTTCTATTCAAAATTTGGGATTTTAGGTCTTTGTATGATCTGGGGTTTCTTCCATTTTTGTTTTCCGTTTTCTGTGTGATGAATTTGCAGATCTTCATCTAGGTTTCAGATCTGGAATCCCATTCTTAGATCCCTTTTCAATACTCTTATGAATATGCATGCATTTCTTAAAATTTGCTTGTCGGTTGTTGGATTCTGGTCTGGTATGTGAATAGTAGATGCAATTTCAACTTCGGGCAGTGAATGTTGGGGTTTATCGAAAATTTATTCAACGTTTTCTTGAAAAATTTCAATTTCTTTTACTTATTTTGAGATTAGATCATGATGATAATTGTTGTTTGATGAGTGTATTTCTGGCGAATGATTTACCAGAGGGAATCGTAAACTAAACATAATTTTTGCAAAATGCTTTAATAACAATATCTATTGCAAAAACACTAACGATTTTGGACAAATTGGGGAATAACATATGCTGAAAAACCTCCTCTTGCTTGGCACTTTTGTCTGAAATCACTTGTTTTTTCAAGGTTTAATGTTCTTTCTTCTTTGTCACAAGAAAGGTCATTCGTTTACAAAGAGAAGCATATTATGATGATTAAAAAAGTCGATTAAGCATATACTAGAAGGTCCTAAAAATGATGGGTAATTCTTTTCGTTAAGGGCTAAATGTAAGAAATAGCAACACTCTTTCATTTATTTGTTTATTATAGCATCCTAGTTTTATTTATTTCTATTACAACATTGTCCTTTCAATAAAATTTCTTATCAAGGCATTGTAATTTGAAAATCTACCCAACTATAGCATTACACTTTCTATCTTTTTCCTATTAAAACACCATACTTTGAAAAAGCTAATCCAATATAGCATTGTACTTCCATTTTTACTTAATTAAATACGTTGTACTTTGAAACATCTAGCCAACCATAGCATTGTACTTTCAATCTTTTTCTTATTAAAGCTTTCTAGAATAATATACCCAAATAGCATTATACTTCAATCATTTTCTTATTAACACGTTGTACTTTGAAACATCTACCAAACTATAGCATTGCACTTTCAATCTTTTTCTTATTAAAGCGTTGTACTTTGAATTCTTTTTCTTATTAAAACGTTTATAACAGTGAAAAGTGCTTTGTATTTGGTAAACATGTTATAATTCTTAGATTTTTCAAAGTACAATGCTGTAATTGGAAGAAATGAAAGTAGGATGCTATAATAAACAAATTAACAGAAGTACGTGGTTATTTCTTGCATTTAGCCCATCGGTTTATGATAGGCGGGAAACTTTTTTATCATCTAGCTTCGGTTTTTTTACCCTAGTAAACCTGAATCCTATTTATTATATTTCTGTGATTCGAGTTTATTATTGCTACTTTCTGTTATTCAATCTTAATGTTCTTGAATTCTTCGCTCAAAATTCACTTTTTTGCCTTGTTATAGGTTTATTATTGGCTTCAAATTCAACCGTTTCCACTATGATCAAGCAATTTCTCGCAAAAATTCCCCGTAAATCATCAAAACCCAATACAACAGATCCCGATGGTGGCAGTTCTTCAAGTAGCATCACAAATGACGTAAGCAACAACAATGGCTTCTTCAACACCTACAATGCCATTTCAAGTCGATTAAACACCGTTAAAAAAATGTCATCCTCGATTTTCCCGGCCAGCATCATGCCAGGTGGCGAAATGATAGATCCACGTGTCCCCTTCACAGACGTCCAAAATTCCGATAAACTAAGACTACTCATCAGTAAATTAAATCTTTGCTCAAAATTATACGACTTCAATGACCAAAATCAAGATTCTATTGAGAAAGATATAAAGCGACAAACATTATCAGAAATCATCGATTTTTTCTCATCCGAATCCCCTAAACTCACCGAACCCGCTATGTTTTCCATTTGTAAAATGTGCGGGAACAATCTTTTCCGCGATTTCCCGCCAAAAAACTCGATTATTTCACCACGTAATGAAACGGATGACGAAGAACCGTCTTTTGACCCGGCATGGTCTCATTTACAACTCGTATACGAAATCCTCATTCGATTTCTCACCCAATCTTCCCTCGATCCAAAAATTGCCAAACAATATATCGACCACTCGTTCATATTAAAATTACTCGATCTATTTGACACGGAAGATCCTCGAGAACGTGACTGTTTGAAAGCGATTTTACACAGGGTTTATGGCAAATTCATGGTTCATAGACCCTTTATACGGATGGTTGTGAGCAATATCATATACCGATTTGTGTTTGAAACTGAAAAACACAATGGGATTGCGGAATTATTGGAGATTTTTGGGAGCGTGATTAGTGGATTTGCGTTGCCATTGAAGAAAGAACACAAAATGTTTTTACTTAGGGCTCTTGTTCCTCTTCATAAACCGAAATCTGTGGGTGTTTATCATCATCAGTTGACGTATTGTGTTGTTCAGTTTATAGAGAAAGAACCGAAATTATCAAGTGATGTTATAAAAGGTTTGTTGAAATTTTGGCCGGTTACAAGTAGTCAAAAGCAGTTGATGTTCTTGAGTGAGTTGGAAGAATTGCTTGAAATAATTCATACGGATGAATTCGAGAAAATTATGGTTCCTTTGTTTAGGCGCATTAATTGCTGTCTTCGCAGTTCCCATTTTCAGGTAACTTTCAAAGTTTTCATAGAGTTTTTCGTTAGAGATCTTGCATTTTTAGAAACATTTCAGGATCTAATGATAATTTATATGCTATTGTTGAGATTTAATGGTTTATATTGATTCGGATTCACACAATTCTTATAGTAACTTGCAGTTTATAAAGGGTATTTAAGACATTTGACTAATAATAAAACATTTCTTTAACAACTTGTAGGTGGCTGAACGCGCACATTTCTTATGGAACAACGAACACATACTCCATCTCATCATGTGTAACCGCCATGTGATTATGCCACTTGTCTTCTCGTCATTAGACCAAAACTCCCAAAAACATTGGAGCCGGACCGTGATGAATCTTGCACAAAATATGATGAAAATGTTGGATGACGTGGACCATGAGTTGGTGGTTTCATGCCAAGGGCTGGTGGAGGAGGACAAGTCAACATCAACCGTGGCGGCTGAGCGGCGGCGGTTGACTTGGGAGCGCCTTGAAAACACCGCCGGATTTCAACCGCTTGTTGGAAATGTTCCCATTATGGAAGAAAGTGTGACTTGTGTTGTTTCTTGCTAGCAAAGTCATGTGTTTGAATAGGAAGCCGGTTTATAGTAGATTTCTTCTTGTTTTTTTTAAGGGAGAAGAATGAGGCCGGGCCCACTTTGTTGCTTCCTAGTTATTTGTGAAGTTTGAGGATGTTTTCGGGAACGTGTGGTGTAACTCTTGAGGGAATGTTCTTGTTCGATGAAAATAAGGAGTATTTGTCGGTTGTTTGAGCACTTTGTTATGTGTATGAATTTGGTCATGTGACTCCAATGTTTGTATAGATTGCCCCTAAGTTTGTGTTTGTTACAAGAGATAGGATTATCAGTCGTAGTCACGCGACTGGATGATACTGGACAAGCTTTCTAACACTATTGATGCAGTTCGGGACATTATGTACATCTTTTTTCACATACGAGATTGAGAGAGAGTCTGTCCCATTTTATTTCATCATTTTGGATAAGATAAAAAATTACAATCTAACATGTTTTCATGAGATTAAAAATTGCAACTTGTTTTATTACACGCATGGCAAATATAGTATAAAACCGTATGTCATTAGTAACAAACAACGCTTAAAATGCGTCCCATTGACTAAGTTTGACTTGTTATAGGCTTGAGTTTCCATACTTGTAGAGCAAAAAAATCTTTGTAATCTCTAAAAAGGATGAAAATGATTGCTTACAAAGTTTTATTAGCCCTTTAGCAGTACAATACGAAAATCGCGAGAAACAAATTCAATAATTAACCATCTGAAATGACATTATCGTGAATAAATGAAGGATAAACATCAGGATCTCTAACAATCTCATTGACAAAATGAAGTATAAACCATCTCAAGTACAGATGCTATCCATAGGCCACTGAGGAAAGATAGTAGAGGAGCACGGTGCTCGGGCTTCCATATATAAAGAGCAATTAATTGAGGAACTGCATAGTAATCTTTAAATTTATAAACAATATCGTAGCTTAACACATCGATGATTATCTTGGTAAAAACATCTATTATTGAGATACCTTGTAATGAAGTGAAATAGAACTCATCATTATAGTACCCAAAGATTATAGGGAGAAGATAGCATATGTAGACACCTAAGCTGACCAAAAGAACTTTCTTCTCGCTTGGAGTCCACTCACCTCGATCATGAAGTTCTTTTCTAGATTTCAACACCATATGAGAAATCTTAGCCATGAGGATTATAGAAACTAGAACAAGAAATCTTGAAAAATAGTCAACGGTTTTCAAGAATATGTTGTAGCTTTGATGATCATACGGTTGATAATTGTGGATAGGAATTTTTTTGCCATATATCAAGTTAATACCATATCCAAAGATCCACCAGCCTAGCATGCCAAGAGATATGTACGGAAGTGCTTCAGGGTACTTCCTCATCTTCTTTATGTTGTTGAATATGTGCACATTCAACAACAAAAGAAGCAAAACCCGTAAACACCCTTCAAAAGCTTTGCAATGCTTCATGATTTTGGTTAATAGACTGTAATTCTCATCCATTGAATGGTCAATAGGGAATACATAGTCTGCAATATATAAACCTAGGAACCATAGCAGTGTCAAAATACTTAGAACTCTGAGTCCCATAGAATCGTTGGCTGAAATTCAGATTTGAAAAAAGAAAATCTTTAAGAAGAAAAGTGTTTGTTGAAGATCAAACCTGAATGAATGGAGGGGAGGGTTGTTCCTGATATTTAAACATGGTTCTTTTAAAAACTAAATGCATATCAGAGAAGAGTTTTTGGATGGTACAAGGTTGACCAAAAACTAGGTTGTTAAAGTACATAAAGGAAACATTTTTTTAGGAAGCATTTGCATCATAATCGTATGATTAAGCACATGTAAAGAACATGATTGGAGATGTCAAATAGTTGACTTGTTATTTTAATTTCTTGATTAATTTGCATCATAATCATATGATTGAACAGGATTGGAGATGACAAATAGTTGACTTGTTATTTTAGTTTCTTGATTAATGGCCACTTGTTAAACCAAGATGATTGATTACATCATGTGAAAGTCTTCTCATTTGAGCTTCACATGACAACTTTTGTTGATCATTATTATGATATTACTCATGTAGCTCGAGACGATATAACCTTAACCAATTGCTTTTCATCAAAGACCTGTGTGAATACTGAATAGGCCCGAAAGTGTTTTGAGTCATTTCATCAAACACCTTGCACACTTGCTTGTGTTCAAAATATGATTAGAATAAATTGTCTAATTTTTAAAACTCCAACGAGAATATTGGTGACGCTATTTTTTTCACGTTGTACATTTTAGCAGTAAACAATCGTCGACATAACAAAACACGAACCATATGTGCATTCACGTAGACAATCATATCAATGGTGATGAAATTCACGAGGAAGCAAATAAACACTTAACAAATGCATAGTACAAACATTTATGCCAATCAAACACAAAATTTCAACCACACATTACACCAATAAATCGACATTAACGATTAATCCCCAAATTACGATCAACAACCAAAGCCCTAGAAAATTACCCAAAATTACAACATAAAGCATAGCATCTTCAACATATCGTACTGTTATGTTGAAATGAGTTATTGACTTTCGAACTATAATAGTTTGATTTTTCAATGTAAGGACATCAATTCTTTTGTGAAAAATACAAGAAACAACTTCACTTTGCAAAATTGGACAATTTTACATAGGTTCGCATTTACATTTCCAAAATTTGTCCACCCTTGTCACTTTTCTAAACTATGCATACAAGCATACACGTGTGTGTGGAAAATATATACGAAGAAATTAAAAGAGTTACATTTTTATTATTAGCCCACAAAAAGTACAATACAATGGAGAATAACAAAATTACAGAACTTGAATTCACAAGACAATATCGTTTGCAACAATGGCATAATCAACCGGATCTCTGAACATATCATAAAAAAACAGAACTATAGATGGAATCCATAGACCATGCAGAAAAGATCCAAGACCATTATCACGGGTACCAATCTTCCATACATAAAGAGCAATTATTTGAGGAAACATAAAGTAATCTTGAAGTTTATAAACCTCGTACTTTAACACATCCATGATTAATCTCATATAAACATCTTTTATTGAGGCACCTTGTAATGGATTCAAATAAAGCCAAATCACACGTTCAACCGTTATAAGGAAAAGATAACCCATGTAGAAACATAAGCTCACCACAATAACCTTTTTCTCATTTGGAGTCCACTTATTTTCATCATGAAGTGCTTTTCGAGCTTTTAAAACCATATGAAAAATCTTACCCATGAGGACCATAGAAACTAACACTAGAAACCTTACAAAGTAATCAAGAATGCTCAAATATCTTTTGTAGGTTTGATGATCATAAGGTTGATTCTTGTAATATTGAGTTTTCCATGAAATGATCACAATTTCTTTGCCATATATCAAGTTAATACCATATCCAATGATCCATAACCCTAACATGGCAAGAGATATGTAAGCAAGTGGTTCAATGGAAGTCAACATTTTCCTCATTTGGTTCAATATGTGTGCAATGAACACCAAAAGAAGCAAAACCCGTAAATACCCTTCCAAGATTTCACGAAAAATTACATCTTTTTCATGGTTTTTGTCACGAATCATGAAGGTTTGTAACCGTACGGGCTTAAAGTGGTAATTATCATCTTCGTTTCTTTGGCTTGCAATGGTGATCTTTGCGGTTGGATTAATCAACCATCGTGTGTTTAAAGATGAATATTCAATTCCAACTTCAATCAAACAATCTAACCCTCTTTCAAGTTCCACATCATCAAACGACACTTTCCTACAACCAATCAGATACAATCTCCCTACACTTTGATCATATAAACCCTCCAAATATAACTTCGAGACATGTCGGTAAGATTCTTCCTTCACTTTTCTTGGTGCTTCTATTATGAAAAGATTCATTGATATGTTGACAACATCATTCTTGGAAACTTCATTAAAATGACTCTCGTTTGTTATAAACGAACCACCTAAAGAAAGAACCTCTACTCTCACAAAAGTTTCAAAGCTTGAAAACGTATCAATCCTTAAATCATCCGAAAGGCTATTTGATACCTTAAAATTCCCATCTTTTTCTTCTTCAAGAACATGATACCGAAAAAGTGATTTCCTGATGTAAGTAAAGAACCACGGTTCTTGACTTCTTTCTTTAAATTCAATAGCTAACTCACTTTTTGAGTAATTATATGAAAGATACGCGCTTTTATACCAGCCATTTTCATATAGCATCTCAAGTCCAATGAAAACAGGGTGGTAAAAACCGGTTTGATTATTCAAACTAAAAATACTTCCAGAAACAACACTTCTCTGTTTACTCGAAAAAGATTTTGGGAAATATAACAAAACCCCGGTGTCACATTTCACAAGTGTGGGACCTACACATCCGGTCATGGAAAGTAACCCAGTTGACGAATTCCATGTTCCTTTGACTGATAAAGTCAACGGAGATAAACCCGTCCTTCTTGCTGCCACATGTGGGTCCATAGTAGCAGGATACATTCTTAAAACTCCAGAAACCTTTTCCTCTTTGCATATGATGTTATGCATGAGAATCCTTAAATTCTCATTGTTTCTATCAACGGCTTGAATCTCATACCCTAAAAGAAACGGGCCCACTTTGTCTTGGTACCCGATTTGTCCACCAAGTTTCAAATTTGGCATAACTCTATACGCTTTATGTTCAAAAAACTTTAGAATTCTACAAAACTCGGAGTTGTTAAACTTGTTGACACCATCTTCTATCATTGCATCTTGTAGTGGATTTTGGTCAAAAGATTTTGATTCTAAAATGAGATCTTCAGAAGTAGTAATGGAGATACCCGAATGAGAAGTTATGTGAACTTTGTCAAAGTACTCAAAATCATCCTTTTTGTTCAAACTTGTCATTTCGCCATGGATTCGCTTGAAAGAATATGAAGGTAAAGGTTTTGGGTACTTAAGAACAAGGAGAATTTGGTCATGTGGCAAAATGACATGTTCTTCATTGTATGTGCGTCTAACATTGAAATATGATGTAAAATCATCATCTTCAACTCGGGTTGGAACTTTCTTGAATGGGAAAGTTGAATTTCCCAACAAACAAACCAAACTTTCGTTTTCTGTTTCAAGATAAAGACCTTCAAAGTCAACTCTAAGAGCGGACATACCAGGTTTTTTATGAAACTTCGAAAAAGGTTGAGAAATTACTATGGTGTTTCTTGTTATGCCAATAGACAAAACCCCAGTGATGCTGATTGTGTTTTTGGGTTGTTGGGATTGAGTAGATGTAACATTTTTAACCTCAAAGCTAACAAGTTTCCATGGGGTGATGAATGATGATGTGGCATGTGACATGTCACTGTCATCAAAGGGCATCAAGGTTGCTCCATGGGTGTCCTGTTCCCAATCTCCATTGAAGAAAGAAAGCTCGTTTTTAAGGGTAGAGACGTAACTATCACCAAATTCTAACTTAGAAGCTGATGATATAAAACGGTTGCAATGCTTCTTGATTTCGGTTAATCGGGTGTAGTTATGAATTGGTAAATGGGAAATTGAAAATGAAAAATCATCATGAGAAACTGCATCACTAAAAGCAAGCAACCATAATACGGTCCAAACACTTAGAGATTGGAGTCCCATAGAACAATTTGGGTAAACTTCAGATTAAACAAAGATATTTGAGGAAAAAAAGTGCATGAACAAATAACAATGACTCTATGAGGAAACGTACATGTTGTGATGTTGAAGATCAAACCTGAATGAATGGAGGGTTGTTCTTAGTTTCTTCTATCATTAAACGAGGTTCTTCTTTCAAAGAGTAACTGAAAATCAAAGAGGAAGTAATAAGTATCAATCAGAAATCTTGACAGTTTAAGGTTGACCAAAAGCTAGGTCCAAACACACTAAGGAAACAATTTTTTTTTATTAGGGAAGATTTGTATCATTATCGTATGCACATGCGAAGAAGATGATAGGAGATGTCACAGAGTTGATTAATGGCCAGTTGTTTATTTATTTTATTGATTAATGGCCAGTTGTTGGACCAAGATGATTACACATGTGGAAGTCCGTTGATCATGATTATAATATTACTCCAAGTAGCACACGAAGTATCATTAATCAATTGATTTTCGTCCAAAGGCTTGTGTGATTAGGCCAAGTGTTTGAAGCATTTAATCGAACACCCTGCACGCTGGCTTGAGTTCGGGATATGATCAGTCTCTAATGCTATTGTTTATGGGTGGTCAGATTAATGTTAAATACGTGAATTCTAGAACAAAAGAACTAAGTAATCTTTAAGGCAAATGATAATACTGATTTGTTAAAATGCATGGTCAATGATGGTTCCACATCCATGGGTGGGTAGAGGTATGGGAACCCCTTGGTGTGAGGGGTTCTGGTGCCACGTAGGCGCCACCTCACATTTCCCTCATATCTTCAATTCTAGGAAATGATAACCCCTCACCAACCCCTCACCTTTTGTTTTAAATAAATAAAAAATAAATTAAATTAAACCAAACTAATTTTTGTTAAATAACATTTCATTAATTAAAAGAAATTAAAAATACAAACGTAAATTAAAACGACCAACGACAAATAAAACTAACGAAAATTAAAAACGACACACGATAAAACATGAAAAAAAAACGTTATTCTTCCGAGCCGTAGAAGTCGTTGTCGTCTTCATCATCTTCGTCTTTGTCGTCGTCCATATACTCCTCTGCTTCTTCATCCGTCGTGAAGAACAATTCTTCGTCTTCTTCAATATTGATGGCTTCAACTGCATTCCGGTGGACATGTTCCGACAAGTCCGCTCGAAGGTTGTTGTGCAACTCACGGCTACGTACCTCCGCTCTATTTGCTCGGTATTGAGTCGTGTCAAAACCGAGAGGCTCAGGATGTGGCAACACTTCATTTTCATCAAATCGGCAAATAGCTTTCCCTTCGTGTTCTAAAACCGAGAGGCTCAGGATGTGGCAACACTTCCTCCTTTCTTCGTTTTCCAACATCCTCCACGGTTCGGGCAGCATTGATCGCCCCATCTAATGTTTCAGCTTTCTTCACTTCTAACTCATAATTCCATGGCAAACCCCGGACATAGCGGTTAATTCGGGACCGCTCACTGGGGTAAGACTCCCCCACAAAAGGCAACATGTCGCAAAACTTCTTAGTATATTCGTCCACCGTCAATTCTCCTTTCTTTATTGTTAAGAAGTCTTCGTTCATTTTCTCCAAATCTCGCGTGGGACAGAATTTATCTTTGAGACACGAGACAAACTCCGCCCATGACCAACCATATACAACATCCTTTCCCAAACTCCCATATTTGGTGTTCCACCACACCAAAGCATCATCCTTCAACTGCCGGGAGGCGTAGTTGACTTGATCTTTTTCTCCACATTTACTAGCTTGCATCACTTGTTCGATCTCTCAGACCCATCGCATTGTCACCTTTGGCTCAAAACTGCCATGGTATTCGGGCGGTTTGCAAGCCATAAAGGACTTAAAAGAACAGCCCTTTTCTTCCTTCTTGTTCCCTGCACCAACCTCTTCCTCAGTCGTCTTTTTGGAGACTTCTTGTGATGATTGGGCACTAGGTTCACCCATTCGGCTGTCTATTATATTATTCACATCTTGCTTCAGTTCATTTCGTAAGTTATTGATTAAATACTGGATGGCTTCCATAGTGACAGGTTGTGGTTGTGGGTTTGGCTCGACCCCATCATTTCGAATTACATGTCCGGGTCCACTTCCTCTTGAAGAAGTGTGACTGCCCTCACCCCTGTCAGCTTGTCTTTCGCCTTCCATTACTATATAGATGAATAAAATATCTGTTTAATAAACATTTCTATATAGTATTTTGTAAGCGGTAGCATGTTATCTCCCTATCTTGACTGTACTTCTATAACATTCATACTCACTCTATAACTTCTATAATTCTAAGTGTACCTCTACATTACTAAGGTACCGTTCTACTACTCTTGCTAGTTTAAGTCTAGGATGGTATTCCAACCTAATTCGCTTAAACTATGGCTCTGATACCAAAACTGTAACACCCCTTTTCTTTTACCGTATTTAAATACAAATACAGTTTAATTTACAAACATATTTTACAACCCGTGACTATAAAGTAGTCACTTAAATTTTTTTTTTAATTTATTTTACAAACTCAAACTCAAAGGGGTAATACAAACTCAATACAGATAACCATAATTTAAACTTACATTACACAAACTGGTCCCAACTGCAGCCTTCGCTCCTTTCACCTAAGTACATAGCATTTCAAAAATAGTATACGTGAGACATAAAGCCTCGTGAGTAATATGGGTTTAGACCCAAAAGCTTTTCTGTTAAAACTTGAAATATCACAAGTAAACTTGCTAAAAACTGATTTCCTTCATAAATCTCAAAAATTTCTTTTCTTCTTTACTTTCAAACTATAAAACACTTTCTTTCTTAAAACTGCTTTCTTTCTCATTTGCTTGTGACCAACTGAAACTCATGAATTAAGTTATTTTAATTCATTCTACTAGCTCCCCTTGCGGGACAGAACAGATCCGTCTGCTCGGTTATGCTCATTCTGTCTCCCCTTTGTAACTTGGAACAGATTCAAGCACAAGGGTATTCTAAGCTAGACAACTACTTCGTGATAGGAGGTACCATCCCAGTAGTGTCTTCTGATCCCCCGATTATGTGGGTGATCCTAGTCCGGACAACTGGCTCTTATCTCTTTCTTTCTTTAATACTTATCTCATTATATCTCAAATTGGTCAAAATGGGACACAATTTGTAAACAACTCATACTCAAACATTTAATAACACTTTGTTGACAATACTTTCAAAAACTGGTTTTAACATCTTAGTTCACATAAGGAACTTCTTTCAAAATACTTGCAAACATACTTCTTAAAAATCTCTTTTAAATACTAAGCTCTTATATAGAGCTACTTTCAAAACTATTTTCCAAAACTTTAGTATTTGCAAACATTTGGAAAATCTTACTTTTCTGAAAATAACATTTTGCTATGTACTATAGAAATCCTCATAAAACTCACCTTGGTGTAACTACGGGTCACTAATCTTCTCGTACACCCTTCCCTTTTCCGTGCTCTACAATGTTCGAAGCACCACCTATACAAATAGTATATATATTTAATAAATGTATGCTACAACTAACTCTATGACTTAAGAGTCTCATATGACATAACTACTGGCCATACAAATGTATAACCATTAATAAGCTCATTTTATAGTTTTCTCCGAAATACGCGTATTTTGCTACAGTACCCCCGAGGGGTCGTATTTCAGTTCCGACATTTTTGTATGAAATCTTAGGCCATATTAGACTTGTGTTTCAAATTTGAGGTCAAACGGACAGGTCTAAACCCAATTTCCAAAAATCAAAACGGAAAACTCATCTCAGTGAGTTACACGGTCGTGTAACTTTTGCCTTGCAAATTACACGGCCGTGTAACTTTGCAGGCCTTATATAAGTTACACGGTCGTGTAATATTTACCCTGTAAATTACACGGCCGTGTAATGTTTCTGGGTGGGTTTCGGGTCCGATTTTTCGAGCTGTAGACTTCTATTTCGCCCTATTAAGTGCTTAATACTTAACTTAATCGTTTACTATCATTCCATGACTGAAACCCTTGCTTTACATCAAGTTTTAAGCCTTGGAATCACTGATTTCAGTTCCAATTCCTTGAAAACCCGTTTTTGATGATTTTCACTAAAAATCCAACTTTTTGAAATTAATCACTTAGGAGTGTCTTAATACATCCTAAATGATCATTTGGACGTAGAAAAACCATAAAAACTGGTCTTGATCTTGCTAACCCGTGAATTAGGGTTCTTGGCCAAAATTCCCATTTCTTGATTTTCAACACGTTCTATGGCTAGAACATGTTGTAATGGTGATTTTGAGCAAGATGAACTAGATGATAACTTTGGAACTATGATTTCTGGAAAAATCAGAAATCAAACTTGATTCCCGTTCTTGAATTTGAAGCTTAGAACATGAAACCTTACCTCACTTGCTTAGAAACTTCAATCTAGGGCTTGGTTTTGGAACTCTTCTTTGATATTCACGTGTTCCCTTCTCTGTCTCTCTCTTTTGCTCTCTCTAGCTCTCTCCCGAGTCTTCTGAAATGTTCCACTGAATTCTTGATTATGAGAAGATAATTCTCATATATCATTTATATTTAAAGTTTTATAAATTATTTACACTTTGGTCCCTTAAATCTAAACTTTCATTCAAAAATGGTCCAAAGGTTCATAACCTTACAATTTATGCTTCATTACTTCCAACTTTACCTTTTCTTAACATATTTGGTCATTTTCATGTCAAATGACCAATTTGCCCTTTTTGGCCATTTTTCATTATTCACACGTCAAAACTCCAAATTTCACATAAACTCTTATTTCTTATATTATGATTTTACAAATACATATTATTACACATAATAGTCGTACCACGTGACAAATGACAGTTTTACCCTTTTTTTTTTAACTTTTTCGCGGGTTCTTACAGTGGGGTTCTCCCCATTTTAGAGAGAGAATACAATTTAGAGAGAGGAAGTAGCGTGGGAGGCGATTTACTAAGGTTTGAGGAGGAATTGTTGCTAGTTGTTGAAGATTAATCAAGTTCTTGAGTCTTTGAAGCAATTTAAGGTATAATTCTTCCTCCTTGTAGCTTGTAAACCCATTTTGGGTGGGGTTTTATGTCAAATCCGAAATTTTGAAATTGGATGAGGAAATCCTAGGATCCCAAGTATTAGCTATGATTCCTAACCACTATGTGATCGTCATCCAATCCATGGATGATCTAGATCCATCTTTTTGGTTGAATTGGGTGTTATAAAGCCTATGTAATTGCATTCAGATTGTAACAACCTCGCTCTTTTATAAACCAAGTCGTTTTGAAAGTGAGACCATATGATTTTCCGCAACTTAAACTCTGAAACAATTTTAACAAGGCCCGATGGATTCTAAAGTGGTGTTAAACGCAAATTAACTATTTTTGGGATTTAAAACTTGATACAAGATTATTTATAAACAAAGACGAGAAACTATGAGTTTAAAGAAATATATTTTATTAAACCCTTAACGAGGGGTGTTACAATCTCAAATATATATATATATATATATACACATATTATTATAATATTAATGGCCAAAACAGTAAAGTTATAAAATAAGATAATAAAAAAGGGAACCTATAATTATATGGTATTACAAACCCACTTTCAAGAGTTGAAAGACAAACGAGTGACATGGTTAAGTCATGTCACTTGCAAGTGAATTGAAAAGGGCTTGTAACTTGCGTTGTGGAAGCTCTTAGAGGTTGATGACATCCGTGATAATGTCATTACAAATCACCATTTGTGTTGGCCACACTTGCTTTTGGTTTCAGAACATGCCAAATATGAATGGTCAATTTGAAATGAGCCAACGATCTATACTCATTGTTTAGCCATGATATACGATGTTGTCATTCGGGATTGTTAAGGGGTCGAAATCGACATTTTTCTATTATTTAGTATTATTTAATATTGTTTGAATTTCCATAGTTTGTGATAACTTTTGATTATGATGTACTCTACTAATTGGTTTCGAACTCCATCTGTGTTATTTTCTATTTTAAGTATTCATTTTGTTTTTTTTAGGAAGTATCTTTGATGTTTATAATAAAACCAAACTCTAATTAAGATTCTTTATTTTTTCTTCCCGTTTTTAATTTTCTTTTTCGTTATATTGAGATTGTCAATATGCATCAATATTGTACAAATAGTTGTAAGCCAAAGGTAATAAAGGTGCAACATCTATGGATAAGGAAAAGGGCTAAAGTTTATGGCAAATGGACACACCTTTAAGAAAAATAGTAGAAGTTAGGAGCAAGGTAAGAAGATGATCATCTTGCTTTATGAAGGGGACCGTAAATGACCTTTTAGGCCTAACCCAGTAAAATAAAGGCGTAATTTTATTTTCACCCGTCACTACAATCAAGACTATCTAAGATGTGATAAATACTAGCATGACAATAGACGAGGATTAGTCTTCAATATTTAGTTAGATTCCTATACTCATTTAGTTTTATCACAATGTTTACTTTCTAAAATCAACGTTTAATAATTATTAGCATATGCTATGAGTTTATAATAAACTAACCGACCTACTCATAAGAAACCAATATCTATTTTGGATTATCATTTTCTGTTTATTTTTATTTTTAAGTTTTATACTTATAAACTACAACACATATAATGAATCATAAAACTAGTCATTTATGTTGAATGTGTCGCATGAGGCATAAATAAATATGATTAGATTGGACTAGACTTATGCTGTATTTGATTTGCGTCTGATCAAATCTGATCCTGATTCGGTCTGAATCCGAACGTTTGATAAGCTAAAAATCATATCTGACCGAATCTGTACATGTCTGACCAAGTCAACAACAAAATAATGTTTGCTGAGTCAGACCTTTGATTCAGTAAGGTTTGAAAATATCAAACACATTCTCGGTGGATCAGACGACATGAGATGATACTAGACAAAAATTATAGTGCTATTTTTATGATGAGAACCATAAGGGTCTTCACGTCATTTGAACAAATATGTGATCATAACGAGTTTGTGTTTTATCATGTTCCGTTTTTTGGATGAAACAAAAAATTACGATTAATGTTAACAATAACATCCAAATTTCCAAATCATAACTTAAATCATGTCAAATAATGTATAAATTTTTCTAGCATCTACTCACCTGCATAACAAACAGTAACAAACTAGGCCCTAGTCACATTATGTAACAAGAAGAAATGAAGGGCAACAAGACTTGTTTTGTTTTTTTAAGTTTGGATTTAAAGTGTAAGATATAGTTGTGATACAAATTTGGACTACGACCATTGCTCCATAAAGGGCAGTCAAAAGACGTGCCTTCACACTCACAAAGCCCCATTTCCAAAGCCCCTACTTTATCTCTGCAACACACATTCACTCATCCATCTCCATTCCACTATACAACTCCTGAACAGTTTACACTCGCACGCACCGAAAATCACACACTCGATGATCATCTAAACGAGAAAGTCGAAGATCAAAAGAAGCAGAAGGAAAAAAGGAGAAAAAGTCGAAACACTCTGTAAGGAATCTTTCATACTTTTCTCCTTCTTTATGTAAATTTACAACTGAATTAATTAATCTCTATGCTTTAATTGCGCTTTTTCATAAACCTTGAAGTCCGTTTTTAAGTTTAAATGTGGATTAGACGAGTTAAAATTTCGAAATCCGTGACGAGGAATCAAGTAATTTCATTAGCATTACGTTTTGTTCGTGTAGCATTACCGTTAAATTGGAGCAGACAAAGGAGTAGGATTTGAATCTGATGTACTTTTTTGATATCGATGTTTCTGTTCGTCCACTAGTTCATGCAAAATGATAACATGAACAGTACAAAATTTCTCTGATATTCAATTTGAATTTTGAAATCAGAATCAAACTCGATCGATAAATGATTAAATTTATGTACAAAGTGCATCGGACGGTCGCATTCTGACAACAATTCTTCAATATGTTTTTTAATTCTGATGAAAGCTTTGATGCTATGAGAAGGTGATAGAGAAAGAGCAGGAAGTTTATTTTTTCCTGGGGAAGACAACAGCATGCCTTAAAGCAAAAACAAAATCAACTTTTTTGAGCATTTTTGTTTGTTTAAAATAATCCGTCTCTGTTTTTCATTAAAGTAGCTTTTTGTCCTTTTGATTAATCAAAACCGCTAAACAACACATGCTCGTGTGCGAACATATTCTCGAGTCGCTAAATTTATTAATATTCCTATAAAAATAATAATTGTGTAGATACATATATATCGATTTCCGCCATGGAAGCAGCCACATTGAAGCTTTTCCTCGTGCTTCGTTCCATTTCTCTTCCTTCAAACAAATCGCACATATATACACACACATTCTCTTTTGTTTTGTTCTAAGTTTCTACAAAAAAACACACACTGATCGTCGTCATCTCATCCATCAGGTACTCATTCCGATTCAATTTCTCTACAGATTCAATGCATCAACACCTTCATCTCTGTTGAAACTAATCATGTCTCATCTCAAATCGATCAAATCCAGTGATTCTGTCATCATAATCGCTTCGCATTCATCTCTGAAATCCGATCCTCGAGTAACCTAACTTCAAGTACGTAAATGTTCATCCTCATCTTCAAATCCCACACACTAACACACACGAAAACACACAGTAAACCTATAGATATAGTATATACGTATACGTTACAGGTAATCAAAATGTTGGCCGTTGTGTGCAGAAGAAACTTTAGCTGGTCTTTTGGGATACATCAACCGCGTGCAGATTAAAGGACAATAAAATCGTAAGGTATTTAATTTCTTCCCTTCCTGTCCATGTACTTGCCTTATCTTACACAGCACCATTGTTCTTTTCATGATTCCAATAAATTTTGTTCGCAGTATTTCATCATTACGACTTATATTATTTTGTATTTTACAATAAAAAAATATAACAAATGACTAGTAGATCTCATCATTGCGGTTGCCGTCTTAAATTTGTTTTTTTGTTTGGTTTTTGGCGATCGGAGTCAACTAGCTTTTTACCGATGCAAAATTTACTGAAAGCTCTCCATATTCTTTCCTCTTTCTAAACTCGCATTTACTCTTTGCCTATAACCCTATTTATCTACATCATGATGAAGATAAATATAAATATTATTTAAATCATTTTATCAGTTTTGTATATTTAAGAGATCACTTTCTGTTGTCATCGTTAATTCCACCCTCTTTTAATGGTTGTCATATCTTAGCTTGACGTTGCCGTAAACTATTCTAATTTTATCTTTTGTCAAACTTATTTATTCAAAAGAGTAATTATATTAAAATTTGTTAGATCACATGATATGACATTGGTTGGATACCTACTTATAAATATAATTTGTTATAACATATTTAATTATTAGTTTGTGTATTATAGGATAAAGATAGCTGAGACTGAGAGTAGTTATTGTATTTAATATATATTTTCTCTGTTACCTGCGTTGCTTGATTTTCCATGTGATGATGCATGATGGGTTATGCGTGAGAGGGGGAAAATAAAGGAAGGGGAGCATGCTGTGTGCAGTCCAATATTTGACTTTTTGGGAGCATTTTTTATATAATAAAATATAAATTAATGAAGTTGATGATAAGCAAAAATTAAATCATAAATAATATTTTTTTTGGAACATCAAATGTATTACTAAAGGCTCAAGCAAGGAGCTTGGAGCCAAGAAGAGAACAACAGATTACATCAAAATGGGCTTGCAATTCCAACTATCCCAAGACACATTCACTTTTAGCTTATCTCTAGCACTAACCCACAGGTAAGAGTAAAACTTAACCCATCCGACCACTATGCTGCAGCTATTAGTACTACCCTTGTAAACAATTTGGTTTCGACTCCACCACATAATCCAAATAAAAGCTGCGTAAATACACCCTAATCTTCTACCCTTGCATTTGTTACTCTTCTCAATGTTAATAAGCTGCATCACCATATCATCTAAGGAATTATTGATTCCCGGGAAATCATCACACCAGACTTTGATAATCGCCAACACTTCCTTCGCAAAAGAACAATGCCCAAAGATGTGAGCCTCCGTTTCTTCAGCCCTGTGACAGAAGGGACACTCGACATTCCCCACTTGGATACCACGACTTCTAAGATTAGACTTAGTTTGAATTTTACCAAGCCTAGCTCTCCATAACAGAATGTTGACTTTATTTGGAACAAGTTTGTTCCAATAGGTGGGCAGCATCAAATCTGAAAGAAGAAAATCATCCATAAGTCTCCTGCAAGAAGCGACGGTAAACAGCCCATTGTCTTCAAGCCCCCACTCCCACCCGTCATCCGAGGTGAAAAAGAGATTACGCAAATCAATATTGCCCAAATCGATTGTCTTATTGAGATTGGCAATGATTCCCCAAACACTTCTGTAATTGCTATTCGAAACCTCCCGATTTAAATTACCGTCTGGGCCATGAATAGCATCAATGACTTTCTTCCAAAGCGAGCCGCTATCTTTTTTGTATCGCCACCACCACTTAACCAACAGAGCTTGGTTTAACGCCTGCAAACTGCCGATCCCCAATCCACCTTTCTCCTTCGAGTTTAACAACTTGTGCCACGCAACCCACGGAATTTTCCTGTTTTCCGAGGCTCCTCCCCAAAAAAAATTGCATCTAATACTTTCTAGTTTCTTTAAAACTTTGACCGGGGCTTTGTACAAGGAGAACATATACGAGCTTAGGCTCCCAAGGACGGCTTTGCACAAGATGAGTCTTCCTCCGTAAGAAAGAAGACGGGATTTCCATGAGGATAATCTTTTATTGAATCTGTCAATAACATCTTTCCAATTGCTAGCCCGGTTTATACCACCACCAACCGGCATTCCAAGGTATTGAAACGGTAAGGATCCTTCTCCGCACCCAATCCGATTTGCCGCCTCCTGAACTAATTCCTTTTGCACACCAATACCAAAAATATTACTTTTTGTAAGATTAATTTTGAGCCCCGAGCAAATATGAAAACATCTAAGGATCCTTAGGAGATTGGCAATATTTCGAGCATTCCATTCCCCAAGGAAGATCGTATCATCGGCATATTGTAAAATCGAGATCTGTGGGGTATCATTTCGAAGAAGGACACCTTTAAAGAGATTTTTCTCGATCGCTTCTTCCATCAACACCCGAAGGCCTTCAGCCGCGATAATAAACAGAAACGGGGACAACGGGTCACCTTGACGAACACCTTTTTCAATTCTAAATTGATCCGTCGCAGCCCCGTTAACTAAGACAGAAATTCTGGGAGAAGAAATACACGCCAAGACCCATGATCTCCACTTCTTCGAAAATCCCATCTGCTTCATAACATTTTTAAGAAAATTCCAATTGAGAGTGTCAAACGCCTTTTCAAAATCAATTTTAAAGATCAATGATTTCTTTTTCTTTCGTTTAGCCCAACTAATAACCTCATTAACGATGAGCGGGCCATCGAGAATAGACCTCCCTTTGATAAACGCCGTTTGCTCTCTTCCAATGATGGTATGAAGAACACCTTTGAGCCGCTCCGCTAAACATTTGGAAATTATTTTACACACACAACCAATGAGGTTGATTGGCCGGTAATCCCCCAAGTTCAACGGGTCATTGCATTTCGGGACAAGAGTGATGAAGGAATTATTACTACCGGGGTTAATCACCTTGTGCTCTTCAAAGAATTTCACCGCCGAGAACACATCGTCTTTGAGAACCTCCCAATACTTCTTAATGAAGGCGAAAGAAAACCCGTCCGGCCCCGGGGCTTTGTCACTACCGCAAGCCCAAACAGCGGACCTCACCTCCTCCAACGAAAAAGGAACCGTAAGAGAGCGCTTTTGGGCTAAGGAGAGAGATTTGAATCTGCTACTGACAATGAAAGGTCTGGTTGCACAGTCCTCTTTAAATTTCTCGCTGAAAAATCTAAACACTTCATGTTTAATTTGGACCGGATCAGAAATCCAACTGCCATTAATATTTAACCCATTAATTCGCGCATTGTTCTTTTTGGTATTGACCAGCCCATGGAAAAAAGCTGAGTTTTCGTCCCCTTCTAGAGTCCACCTACATCTGGATTTTTGTCTCGCATCAAGAATCTTGCTCTTATCTAACTCCGAAATCTTCATTAAATACTCATTGCGTTCTTTGATCATGTTGTCGTCAAACTGAAGCGCCTCCCCAATAGTATCAATAGCAACTATCTTCCTCTTCAACTCTTCCCTGTAGCTATTTTTTTCCAACACCATCTTGGTTCTCCAATTCTTTAGACCATCTTTCAAAAAACGCAGCTTTCTAGAGAGCCTTTCGATTTTAGAGACGGTGTTGAAGTTCTCTAAATCCTGATTCCAGCATTGCAGCACCACTTCATCAAAGCCCTTTTCCGACATCCAAGAATTGAAGAACCGAAACGGACTTGGGCCGAAATCTTTACAATTGGTGTCAAGCAAAATCGGAGAGTGATCGGAATATAGCTTTGGGAGGACCGTAACAGAAGTGTTTGGCCAATTATCAACGAAACTATCCGCAACTAAAAAACGATCGAGTTTACTGAATTTAGACCCGTCCCGGCTCATCCACGTAAACCTCTTCCCTCCCAAATTAAGATCAATCAGACCGGCACTGTGAATAAAATATTTTATGTTTCGTAAGGAGATTAGAAACACGGTGATAGTTTTTCTCGAAATTTTGAGAATAGTGTCTAATTTTTTATTTTATTATTAATGAAAGCTAATATTTTTTTTGGGCATAACTAAATATCATCATTTTTTTCCCTAAATACTTTTAAAGTCAGGAACAAAAACGTGAAAGCCTTTGTTATATATATATATATATATATATATATATATATATATATATATATATATATATATATATATATATATATATATATGAGAACAACTAAAAGATTGAAAATCGTGAGACTAATTCACAGTTTAATAATGTTATATTAATTTTAACATTTGTTTTTTTATCAAAATAAAATTACCAAACACATAAAAATATATAATTATTTTTTATTTGCTATTAGATATAGATATTGATGTGTTTTAAAGAAAAAAAAAATTTACGATGTAGTATTCACAGTTTAATAACTACAAATTTTATTATATTGTGAGTATTGTAAAACGTATTAAAAAATAAGAAAATTTATTAAGTTTGATGTATTTTTACATAATAAACAAGTGTGAAAAAACAAAAAAAAACGTGATTATTGGTGAGCGAATATCGGTTCTCACCGTTCTTAACATTTTAGTGGATCTTATTTAAATCTTTTCCTGTATGTATGTATATATATATATATATATATATATATATATATATATATATATATATATATATATATATGACCAAATAATTAGATAATTATTGTGTAATATTTTAACTAAATATGAAACAATTATTTTAGATATGGATAGAGAAATGATAAATATAAATCAATTAATTTTAAATTAATATACTTTTATAGTTATTGATAGAGAAATAACTAAATATAAATCAATTAATTTTAACTAAATATGAAACAATTATTTTAGATATGGATAGAGAAATAATAATAATTAAAATATAAATCAATTAATTTTAAATTAATATACTTTTATAGTTATTGGATATATATATATATATATATATATATATATATATATATATATATATATATATATATATATATATATATATATATCAATTTTGGACTATAAAAAAACACAAAAACACAAGGCCAAATTACAATTTACCTAAATAAATGATCAAATCATGAGCGCCACCAGAGACACAGATTGAGCTATCATGTATAACCAATCTCATGATCACATGTAATGAGGTGTTATCTCACCTCTACCTCTTCACCACACTACATCATATTAATATTGATATATCACACCATATCATTTTTTCTAATTAAAAATAATTAATAATAAAATAAGGGGTATGAAGTTTAAAATGAAAAAAAAAACGCTACGTTGTTCCTATTGACTGTGATGCACCGTTGTTGGGATCACGAACCACCACATCACAAGTCAACACGGACCACCTGGGGTGGTGTAAACGGCCGTGATGAGGGTATCTCACGGTGTGCTGAGGTGGCATTAAGCCTCTGTTCTACACTATGCCTTTTTTTAGGGTCCTAAAAACTATTAAATAATATTGATTAGAGTTTGTAAGTATGGATTTAATCACTTGCAGGAACAATGTAAATAAACCCCTTTAAGGTGGTTTTTTTATCAATATCCATTAGAAGTAGATATAAATTAAAAACAAATGTTTTATTTTGTGATACAACAAAAAATGTAACATTCATTTTTTTAAACAAATGTTAAATAATCTTTTTAGAAAGTTGTCATTAAACTCGATACCAAATGGCCGTCACCTATCTTGCTTCCGCGCCTCTTATATAGGTTCTGTGCTAATGATGAAGATGACTGTCTAAATTTCTTTCTATACGATAACTTTTTTGGGAAACTAACATACACTATTTAAAACAATATATAAAATTTGCAACATAATCCACAAATCACTGTGCTACGTTATAAATTTATAGCTTGCTTGCTTGCTCTTGGTGTATTCACTAGCTATACTTCAAAACTTCTTTCGAACTACTGTTGTTGTAAAAAGTACCATTACTTTGTAAAATGTTGGGTACAAGTATTTGATGCATGTATGTTTGGTATTTAATTTTAACAAAAGAAAGATCTTTATTCACCCATTTATGGTTATGATTGTCCCACTCTTTCCAACTACGACGTACAAGTATTTAATGCACTACTATTAAAAGAATGAAATCATTTGCTAGATTTTGGAAAACCTACTTCTTAGGTTATCTTAGGCAAAGCCTAAATTTTTGTTTCAGTAGTTCCTACGAATAAAAACCTAATGTTATTCTCTTTTGATATTATATGAAATCATAGAAGATTTTTGATCTTAAGTAACTTTTTAACTGAATAAAATTTGTAATTTTATATTGTTATACGTAATGAAGATGTTTATCATAGCTTATCGTACCGGTCTAAAAATATTTAGTAAAATTGATATTTCTTTCTAGTACCAAGTGGTTATCATTTGAACACATTTATATAACAAAATTAATGACTAATATTATTTCAAATTTTTATTTATTTTTTGACGTCCGAAATTTATAGTTAGAAATTGGTGCTTCTGTCTCACAAGAATAATCTCACAAGAATAAGGTGGTTTGTAAGGGCAACCGTTTTATAAACAAGTATATAGTTGTCTATCACCCGATTTAATCTTGATCATTGGTTTTGTTTATCCAGTTGAATATATATATATATATATATATATATATATATATATATATATATATATATTTGAAAGCTTTATGATATTATCAAGAATACAAAATTATTGATATCATGTTTTTCTTTTTGTTGTACTTGAACCCCAGCGTTTGCACTTTCACTGTTCACATATGGAGTTACGTTTGTCATTATCCACAAAGCAAAAGTACCATTTTTCTTTGGATTTAAAGGTTTAAGGTTCCATATTCTCACTCTCTAGTTAAAACACCCAAAAATAATTTTGTTCTTGAAAAAGGAAAAAACAAAAAGTGAAGTTATGGAATTTTAAAATTCTTAATAATACCATTCCTTTTTTAACCAGATAATAGCAAATATATCTCTGAATAAAGTTAAACTATTTTAACCCAAATCCGATAAAATATGCACCCGGTAATTTTTAAATGTTAGTTACCTTGCATTATTTGGTGAAACTAAAATAGTTGAAGAGGTAAACTGAAGTTTTACTCTAATGCAAAAACTTACCCGTAGCGTGATACAATCATACAAAATCCATTTAATGCTATTTAGCTTTTTCCACGTAAGTTCTAAATGTTCCAAAAACAATTCATCTATTTTTTTTAAACGGCAACAATTCATCAAATAGATATAAATCTATCAAAAGTTTTGGTAATATCGAGTCATACAAAATCACCAACATTTATTTAGTTTTTAATTTATTTGAAAAATAATCTAACATAACAGCGTATTTGATAAATTTTTTGTACAAAACCCAAAAATGAATGAGAAACACGATGTTTGATCAAACTTTAATTGATTTGATCGATGATCGATTTTCATTAGTTGAAAAAAAAAATTCTTATTTGAGTCATTACTAGATTGATTGATTTGCAATCAATCATTTTGTCATCTTAAACTTTAAAATTAGGTGGGGTTGGTAGTTTACAAGTTATTTTCATTTGCTCATAAATATGGCTACCGTTTTGTTACGTAATATAATATGTTATCATGTATTAGCTTATTTTAAAAGCAAAAAGAAAAAAAAATGTAGTTGTCACCTAATTAGAAGAAATTGAAATTAAATGTGGCTATTTCTTGAAAATAGATATTCTCCAATATATTTAAATTATGAATTATTTTTCAGATAAATGGTGTGGGGTGTGGGGGGCCTTGTTTCTGAACAAAGCAGCACATATAGCGCTTCACTTTGCCTTTGATAATGGCAAAACGCATTTGCAATGCTATGTCTTTTTCGTCCTTTTGATAGTCAATGCATCATGGATATTCAATATTCTGTCTTTCAGATTTATATGCTATAATTCCAACTTTTCTCTCTCTTTCTTTATAACCTACAAATCAAATTTAAACCCGTAAATTTTTATTTTTATTTTATTCAAATGTGTTACTTGTTTGACCGAAACATATGGCTTTTTAGTAATTAGTATCATATGATTTTAGCATTCTTGTAAGGACTCATCTTAAATTCTAAATATTTGGTTATTTTTAACTATACTTGCAACTTGTATATTTGCTAATTTAATGTCCCAAAGCATAATAAAAATCTAAAGAAAGTTGTAATTAATAAAAGAAAAGAAACGCTATTTCATTTTTAAGCTAAAATTATTGAGTTTGAGATATATTATAATTACAATTAAAATCGATGACCACAAATAAAGATTAACAGATTATTATCAGACTTAATGACTTATAATTGTTTTTCGCATGAGAATTTCTCCTATTGGGCTAGTTTGGACTTTGAATACATGTGTGCAAAGTGATAAGGGTAAATATCATGCTTTAGTCCAGTTATAGATATACTAACGGTTTATTTTGTATTATCAGTTTTAAATTGATTACGAAAACTAAAAATAATAGTAAACTATTATATATTAATCATGATGCTAAATACTAATTATTAAAATACCATATATACAAACAAACAAGAGTGTATAACAAGCATTTTTCTCCCATTATATATTGTGCTTTTAGAAATAAAAACGTATCCTGTAATAATATTAATAACCGCTACAGATTTAGTAGACATTGTAAAATGATTTTCTTCCGTCTCTAATTCCTTTGTGTTATTACTTAACTGACATATTTTATATTATGATTATTGTTTATTATTTTTTTTGTTTAATTTGATTGAATTTATATACTGTATAGTTTAGTGTAGTGCTGTGCTCCAAACCGTACGAACCATCGTGCAGTTTGCGGTTCGTAAATTTTGTAAACCACACTATGTGGTACGGTTTGCGGTTTATAGTCACGAAACCGCGATACAAACCGCACCGCATTATATATAATGGAATTTTCCGTATTAAAACCACACAAACTGCATTCAAATCGCACAAACCAAACCGCATCGCATAATGCGGTTTAGAACCTTTGCGATGCGGTCTGCGGTTTCAAAAAAATTCAAACTGCATATGCGGTGCGGTCTGCGGTTTTGCCTCTAACCGCACCGCACCGCACCGCACACACCCCTACTATAATGTAAGCATTGTTTTTCTCATCCAACTTAATTATATCTATAACAATATTAAAATTGAAAAGAATTTGTTGATATACAAAATTGAAGTAAATTGGTGAAGAAGGAGGGTATAATTTTGAAAATTTCTGCGCTAACAAAATAAAATGACTGCAAAAAGAGTGGGGATGAAACAGGAGGTCAGTAGTGGTAGCATTTTAACTAGGGGTATAACTACTTTGGGTTTAGTGGACAGATAGAGGAAGGGTCCCCATGTCCAGATCTGTATAACTGCATCTCTACACTTTAACGATGGTGTCTTATTTAGTGTTCTTTTTTTCTTTTATTTCATCAAATATAAAATTCTATAAAACGCTTTAGTTTTAAGTTAACTCATCTTAATGTTTATTTTGTTTATTTTATATGATGTAGTATTACATCAAATTGGTTGTTCAAATCTTATAGGGTTATTGTCATAAAAGCCCTTAAGTTTGTCAGAAATGTTCAAGTTTATCCTTTTATGTATTTTTTGTTCATAAAAGCCCTTAAATTTATGTATGTTTCATTAAAACCTTTAAGTTTAACAGGAATGTTCGGTTTTACCCTTGTGTTCTGTTATAGAACCTGTCAAACTTAAGGGTAAAACCGAACATTCCTGTCAAACTTAAGGGTTTTAATGAACCAAAATAAATTTAAGGGCTTTTATGAAAAAAAAATACATAAAAGGGTAAACCCGAACATTTCTTACAAACTTAAGGGCTTTTATGACAATAACCCAATCTTATATGGTGCCATAATACAATAAGCTGAGACACTGTTTTACAAAGAAATATTTTATGCAAACCCAACACTAAAATTGATTATCGGAGCGTGATCAAACTGCAATAAGCTAATAAAATAAGTTATTCAAAAAATTTTATTAGTGATTCCAAATTGCTGCAACAACCTTTTGTGTAATCCAAACACTCAAATTAGCTTATTAGCGGTATTAAACCACAATAAATTAATAACCACACTACATAAGCAATTCTAAAAAAAGGTGGGTTCAAAAAAGATCCAATGCACACACGAGAACGCAATTTTGCTATTGAATGATTTTCATGCAATGGCTGTGTTTTGTACGCGGTAACAGTTTTGTAACCGCCAACTGCTTTGCAATCCCAACTATTGATTTTTTCATCCAATAGTCGATATGGGTCATTTGGTTCTGTTTTGAACTTCTCTTATGATACTAAAGTTGAATATGTTATTCATAATATAAAAATATTATCAAAGTAGCGTGTGATATCTAATGACTAAAGTTTAAATGCATGGAGAAATACGACAGAATAAAGAAATTTTATGTTTAGTTGTCCCATATACATGGAAATATAATGGAATTTGCTTCATTCTTCTAAGTTGATTTTCATTTATAATCACATAAGCTACTTTTATTTATATAAATTTCGATAAAAATAACATTTTTATTTAATTTCTAAACTTTTTATTGAAGTATTTTTTGTTATTTCCTAAAATAGCTAAAAATACTTAGTATTGTAATTTTATTTTTAGATTTCTTGTAATTGATTTAATGCTTTTATTGTATAAACGTATTTCAAAGTGAGAATTAATTTTGACTTAATATATAAACTTGTGACAATATCGTTATTTTATCGATGTTTATTGGGATATATTCAGGAAAGTCTTTGTATTTTGACCTTATATTCGATTAAGCCCTAATTGTTTTTTTATTTAATTAAGCCCAACATTTTGTTAAATGTTTACAATTTTAGTTATATATTAAAGTGCTTTTGTCATGAAAGTCTTTAAGTTTGTCGTAAATGTTCGATTTTGTCATTCTATGGATTTTATGTCCACTAAAGTCCAAAATTTGCGAACTTTTTTCCATCTTTGTCCCTCAAACCTATGATAACAGGTTTTCAAGTTATCTTGAAATTATTTTCACATAAAAGTCCTTATGTTTGCAATTTTTTATGTTTTTACCATGAAATTAATTTCCCATAGAAGTCCTTAAGTTTTTCGAAAATGTTTGGTTTTGCCCTCCACCACCCACCACCACCACCACTTCCACTGCAGTGGTGGTGGGTGGTGGCGGTGTTGGAGGACAAAACCGAACATTTTCGAAAAACTCAAGGACTTCTATACAAAAATACTTTCATGGTAACCTGGAAATTGTTATTACAGATTTCAGGGACAAAAATAGAAAAAAGTTTGCAAATTTTGGGCTTTAGTGGACATAAAATCCATAGAAGGACAAAACCGAATATTTACGAAAAAGTTAAGGACTTTTATGACAAAACCCATATATTAAAAGAAAATATTCATTAAAGTCCTTACATTTTGACCATTTTAACAATTTGGACTTGAATTTTCAGTTTTTATTCAATTAAGTCATTACATTTTGACCATATACATCATCAGTTGTAAAAATATAAAAACGACATAACCAACTACTATCCTAAATTGTAAACATTTAACGAAATGTTGGACTTATTTGAATATAAAAAAACAATTAGGGCTTAATTGAATATTGGTCAAAATATAAGTATTTTCTTAAATATATCACAAATTTATTTTTAATAAAATAATATTTTCGTTTTTATTAAGTGGTCAATGGTGCACAATAACTTTATTTTTGTATGAGTTATTCATTCCTTGAAGCTAACCAAACATTATAGTGAAATTGAATGACTAATTTTGTTATCTTATTGTTTCCGGTTCTTTGATTAATTTATTGTTTAGTGATTTAATTTTTTTATTTATAAACAGGCCACTAAAATTGATATTTAGTTTATATATTATTTTAGTGAATGTATGTTATTTCATTGGCCACCTGATGGGATCTAGTTTATAAATTAACTTAGTAAATATATTATGCTAATGCAAAACAACAATATATCACATGATCGAACATGTGATAAATGAAGGTAGCTACTAATGGAGCCCTTTCGGTTTTATTGTTTAAGGTTTAAACCCATAATCCATTTTGTAACTCCCTCAAAAGTTTTCATTATCTATATTTTTATAAACCTTTACATCTTGGGGTTGGGTAAAGTGACCGGACTTTTTGGTAGTTTTTACAGGATACAATGTAATTGACCATGCTTTTAACATGCATTTGTTGGAGTAACTCCCAGCAACTACTATTAATTTATCCAAACGAAATCACATAATGACTTCATGATTAAAGCAAAGTGTCTTTTTTGATTATATATGCTTGTGTCCCTTAACCACACACATTACTTTCACGAGTCCTACAAATAAAAAAAAAAGTTGCACACTACAACAAACTCTATTATTTTGTCTGGTTTTTATCAAGCCAAGTGTTATTAAAATTCTGAAACGTGTCATGTCGTGGGTTAGTATGTTTGTAATAACATTGATATTCAAAATCATTTTTATATTATGCAAAAGGAAAATGAAAATAAAAATAAAAACGACCACTACAAATAATATAGAAAATTTGCAATTGGATCTTTTTCTCTCTGATGGTGAAAAAGTTTGATATGATCATTTTAGAAAATTTGTTTAACTAGAAACAGTATCTTTTTTTCCTTTAGGAACTAAAAATGTTCCAACATGTTACCCGGTCAAAAAACAATTAGACCAAAGTACAAGGGGTCAAAAGGGTAAATATCCCACATCAGATATTCACATTCACACTTATCCTCCCTTTTTCAAAAATTTTAAATTATTTTCGCCAACTAGTTTTGTCTTATACGGGTAAATCTTGATCACCCCCCTTCTTTTTAAATGAAAGTAAATGTTTTTATTCAGCTTTTTCCTGTTTGCCATCTCTGCATGTTTGCATGTCTTTTTCTGTGTTTGCCCAAACAATTTCAGAGAATAACAGCGACTGTGACGAACTATACATACACACCCACACACACACAGACATATATATATACATATATATAAACACTCGCATACATCTTATCACTAAAGATTTTCATATGTAAATCAATCTCTTTTTTCCTTTTCCTTTTCCTTTTGCTTTTCCTTTTTCGTCTCTCTTCTTTATCGTCTCCCTCGTTACAACGTTTTTTAACTCACTAAATTCTCGAAAGTACACGTGAAAACCGCCGTTCCATCACCTTCTAATCGCTCACCTCTGAAATTTCTTTTTTTGTTTTTATGTTTACTCACTTTTGTCTTCACCCTACTCGATACTCGACCTTCAAACTATATTTAACCACTCACACACACACTTTTCATTTTTCATATATTTATTTAAAAATAAGTTCAGGTGAAGAAGTATCAAGAATCATGCCTCAGTTGAAGCAAATAAGAGACCCGGAGGAAAAACATATGATCTCAAAGAGAAGACATGGAAGGAGAAAAGCAAAAGGAAAATCGTTGGAAAAAACGCCATTGATGTTACAAGATTCAACGGCTGAGATTTCATCTGAGAAAAGGATCATGTTTCATCGTAGACCTGGTTTTGGTCAGCTGGGTACTAAGTGTGTGATTAAAGCAAATCATTTTCTTGCTGAGTTAGCTGATAAGGATTTAACCCAATACAGTGTAAGTAAAGTTAACCATCAACTCTTTTTTGTTTTTTAATTTAAAAAATTAACTCAAAGTTTTTAATTATTATCTTTTTGTATTTCACCAGGTGAAGATAATTCCAGAAGTGAACTCTACTAAATTAAACAAAGCAATTATGAGTCAATTAGTCAAAGTTCATAGAAACAAAGATTTGGGGATGAAGCTTCCTGTTTATGATGGAAGAAGAGCTCTTTACACAGCTGGCAAACTTCCATTTATATCAAAAGAATTTGTTGTTACAATTATAGATGACTTGGATTGGATCGGCATTACAAAGTAAGTGATTACAAAAAATATATTTAAAATTTTCCTATATATATACGATTTTCCATGTTTCCTATGTAGAATAGGAGTCAGTGAATTCTAAATTGTTATATCACAGTCAAAAGATTAGACATGGGGAAGGAAACAATTTACATTTTGCTAATTATTTAATTATTTTGCAATATTTCAGGGAAAGGGAATTTACAGTGACTATTGAAATTGTTGCTCATGCAAGTATGAGTCAACTACGTGAGCTTTTATCTGGAAAACAAGTTGACTCTCCTGTAGAGGCACTTAAGATTGTTGACCTAGTTTTAAAGGAACTTACTGCTCAAAGGTATGTATTATTTTTTTCCATTAATATTTTTTAAAATGTTACTAATTATATATTTATATACTAAATAATTTGTAATTAGGTACATATCGGTTGGGAGATTTTTCTATTCTCCTAATATTACAAATCCGAAGTCAATAGGATGTGGATTACAGTCATGGAGAGGCTTTTACCAAAGTATAAAACCAACTCAAATGGGATTGTCATTAAATATTGGTATGGTATTATCATATTATAAAATCTAAAGGAGCTATTTTTACATTATGTTATTTTTATTAACTTTTTATTTTTTTTGTTTTTCTTTTTACAGACACATTGGCTACTACATTTATAGAACCACTCCCTGTCATCGAATTTGTAGCTGAAATTTTGGGGAAACAAGTGTACACAAAGCAAATTTCTGATGCTGATCGGATAAAGGTACAATTTTAACTATCACAATTAAGGTTCTAAATCATCTCTCTTTGATTTTTTATAATGTATCAAAGATATATAAAATTTTTGGGTAATACAAACATACTTTACTCTCATTACCAATATTGGCAATTTACTTTATTTTGTACCCATAATAGCATCATACTTTCATATTTTTACCGGGAATAGTAGGAACTACTTATGTACTGTTACAATATGGACATTGTACTTTATTTGTTACATATTGCTATTATCAGTAAAGAAATGTAAGTACATTGTTATTATTGAACAGATAAAGAAAGCTCTTAGAGGTGTGAAAGTTGAAGTTACACATAGAGGGAATGTAAGAAGGAAATATCGCATTTCAGGAGTGACATCACAACCAACAAGGGAGCTAATGTGAGTTGCTTTAATTTCTTCATAATTCATTCCGTTTTCCCTTTTCTCATTTTGATATTTATTTTTATTTTTCTTTCTGCTTGCAGGTTTCCTGTTGATGAGGAAAGGAATATGAAATCAGTTGTTGATTATTTTCGTGAAGTTTATGGATTTACAATACAACATCCCCACCTTCCTTGCCTTCAAGTCGGGAATCAGAAAAAAGTAAATTATATGCCCATGGAGGTAAGGGCATGAATGAGGCTAAATTACCATTTTACCCTTTTGTCTGGATATAGTATGTTTCTTTTATGATCATTTTACCCTTCATCTATAAATCACCATTTTACCCTTTGTCTATAAATAACCATTTTACCCTTCGTCTACAAATGACCATTTTACCCTTCGTCTACAAATGACCATTTTAACCTTTGCCTATTCACAATCTGTTTCTTTTATGAACTGTCTAAATGAGTAAATGACCATTTTATCCTTTGTCTGTAAATGACCGTTTTACCCTTTGTCTATACTTAATATCTGTTTCTTTATTGAATTGAATGATCACATATTACCCTTCGTTGATAAATGACCATTTTACCCTTCAGGCTTGTAAGATCGTTGAGGGACAAAGACGCACAAAGGGACTCAACAATAAGCAGATAACTTCGTTGCTAAAATTTTCTTGTCAGAGGCCTAAAGAACAAGAAAAGGAAATCCTACAGGTTTGATAACTTGTAGATGTTTCCTTTTATTATGCCAGTCATTTAGTGGGTCAATGTGTACCTGATTTACATCTCACATGTTACTGTTGGATTGGTACAGTGTAGGCCAGCTCAGGGGTTGCTTGAAAAATAACTTTTTTCCCCATGTTGACTAAATTTGGTATTTTATTTTTTCAGACAATGCATCAAAGTTGCTTTAAAGAAGACCCCTATCTGAAGGAATTTGGCATCACTATTGACGACAAACTTACATCAGTTGATGCTCGAGTTCTTCCTGCCCCATGGGTATATTTATTTATTATTCTTCATTTAAATCATTTCATAAAATCATTTACAATCCAACTTCATCTTTAATCTTGTAATTTCCCAACAGTTAAAGTACCACGATAGTGGAAAACAGAAGGAAGTCTTACCTCAAATGGGACAATGGAACATGAAAGATAAGGTAACAACACACAACCAATACTAATTAGTTTTCATTTTCACCATCTTATGCAATTATTTATTTATAATATAATTAATATTATACTGTTTTAATTACACAGAAAGTTATAAATGGAAGCGTTGTTAACCACTGGGCTTGTATCAACTTCTCTAGAACTGTTCCAGATAGTGCAGCTCAAAGTTTTTGTCATCAGTTGGTCCAAATGTGCCAAGAATCTGGCATGGTATATATATTTAACTAAATAAATATCTTTTATAAATCAAACGTTTTGATAAAGTATTTATTAAAATGTTCAGGAATTTAAAAGCGACAGTGTGGTTCCGGTTTACTCTTCAAGACCAGATCAGGTAAAGAAGGCTTTAAAGCATGTGTATACATCTACTGTAAATAAACTTGGAGGAAAAGAGTTGGAATTGCTTATTGCCATTCTCCCTGACAACAATGGCAGCTTGTATGGTATGTATTACGTAATGACTCATTCCATTCCTTTGTCATTCCAATTCCATTCCATCCAACCAAACAAACCCTAATTTGATTCCGTTTCAGGTGATGTGAAGCGGATATGTGAAACCGATTTGGGATTGATTTCACAATGCTGTCTTACAAAATACGTTCTAAAGATCAGCAAACAGTATCTCTCAAATGTCTCCCTCAAAATTAACGTCAAGGTAAGTCATCTCATGAAAAAATCAGCATTAATTATAAATTATTCATTGAATTATTTTGGTTATTTGAACTCAGATGGGTGGAAGGAATACTGTGTTATTGGATGCTTTAAGATGGAAGGTCCCTCTTGTTAGTGATATCCCAACGATAATTTTTGGAGCTGATGTAACTCATCCAGAATCTGGAGAGGACAGCAACCCATCAATTGCTGCGGTAATGACAAAACTACCCTTGGTCTACAGTTTAGTTGTGTTAGATATGAGAATTTTTATTTTACTTACAACTTTTTTTATTTTTTTATAAATTAAGGTTGTTGCCTCGCAAGACTGGCCAGAAGTTACAAAATATGCAGGGCTAGTTAGTGCTCAACCTCACAGGCAAGAACTTATCCAGGACTTGTATAAAACTTGGCAAGATCCTCAACGTGGAAAAGTCAATGGAGGCATGATCAGGTGCGAATTGAACAAACATTCTAGGGCTAATTTTTATGACTATGACGGCAATTACGTCTTTTGCACATACAACACATCAAGAACAAGTCACTAATTCACTATCCACCTTGTTCTACCTTTTTTTGTAGTACAAAAAAAAAAAAAAAAAAAAGTGTACTACACAAGGGGAAATTTTGGTCCTATCATATCCTGTAATAAAAAAATGATTCGTAAATATTTTTGATTTTATAGATGTTCATAGATTCATTGATTTGAAACTACAGGGAGCTTTTACTATCGTTCGAGAAGGCCACAGGAAAAAAACCACTGAGGATCATTTTCTACAGGTATATATATAATTTCGGGTGGTATTTCAGCAAAAATTCCAATATCATTTGATTTTCTCACTTTATTTATTTTTTATTTGTAGGGACGGTGTAAGTGATGGACAGTTCTATCAAGTCCTACTCTATGAACTCGATGCAATTCGTAAGGTTGGTTAATCGTTCAACAAAACTAATATTTTTCGCTTCAAACCATCTGTTTTCTGGTACTTAATCATATCTTTCAACATCTTTAGGCATGTGCTTCACTAGAACCTAATTACCAGCCTCCTGTAACATTCATCGTTGTCCAAAAACGCCACCACACACGCCTCTTTCCAAACAACCACAATGACCGAAAAAGCACCGACAAAAGTGGCAACATCTTACCCGGTAAATTTCTTTTTTTAAAAGATTTTTCAACCAATTAAGTTCAACAAATATATGAAAGTACGTTGCTATTTCTTGGTAATTTGTTAGGTACGGTTGTGGACACGAAGATTTGTCATCCAGTTGAATTCGACTTCTATCTTTGCAGTCATGCAGGAATCCAAGTACGATAATCACCCATTTTCTAGCTTTTGTTTGATAAAAGCAAGATGCTATAATAAAGATATTAATGAAAGTACGTTGCTATTTTAATACAGGGAACTAGCAGGCCGGCTCATTATCATGTCCTATGGGATGAGAATAATTTCACAGCCGATGAAATTCAATCTCTAACAAATAATCTCTGCTACACGTGAGAGACTTGCTTTAAATTCACGCTTAATTACTTACATGCCCTTTTAATATATTCACAAAAGTTTTTTTTCTTTTTATTTCAGCTATGCCAGGTGCACACGATCTGTTTCAGTAGGTAAGCATTCTACTTTTACCATCAATCTTCTATTGAAATATTGTACTTTATTTATTTCCAACACCTAAGAAAAATCAATATTTGTTACAGTGCCACCTGCATATTATGCTCATCTGGCTGCATACCGAGCTCGTTTCTACATGGAACCAGAAGTCCACCATGATAACGGGTCTACACACAGCATGTGCATGGTAAAAGGAGCAGGTGTTCGTCCACTTCCAGCACTCAAAGAGAATGTAAAGAAGGTGATGTTTTATTGCTAGTGTTGGCTAAAAAAGGAAGCATGTTTTCGACTTACTTTGAAAATTTTTAGGGTAGATTTAGATGAATATGTTGTGTTAGTTTTGTATATATGAACATGCATTAAAAACGTTTTGCTAGTGAAAATAGGTTCATTTAGTTTGATTGATGCTCTTTTGTGTTAGTTAAGATGTGGAATATATAATGTTTTCTTGTTGATATGATGCAATGTGTTCATCAAATTTGTGGTGATGGCTTTTGGATATGGAAGAATCATGTAGGTGGATAATACAAATTTGATAATTTTTTTGTGTTGTGCGAGGGAAATGATATATGATTTATGGTATATCAATATATTGTTATCATTATAAATATATAAATACATTATTCTTTTAAAATTTAACAATTGTTCCCACTTGATGTGACATTTATTGTTTTTAATTTTGCTACCAAATTTCATTGTTTTCAAGTTTTGGCGCCAAAACCTGAAATATTTTCAGTTTTGGTCCTACTGCTACAGTAAGCTTTCATTGTTTTCACTTTTGGCCCCAATACTTTTAATACTTTTAGTTTTGGCCCCATATTTTCTCCGGTTCCGGATAAAACTTTTACTTATTATAATGATTTTGGTCACACTTGAGGCACAAACCCTTCATTCCTATAATTCTTACAAAATGTCACTATATCTTGTAATTGGTTCGGCGTAGCATCAACATGAATAGATTTGGATTGCAACTTTTTGTTTAAAATAATAATAGCAAATAAAACTTCATACCAAATAACCATAACAAGTAAAAATCTAAAACTCTCAATACGACTAACTAAACTTTCTGCATCACTCTTAGATTTTGGGCCATCCATTAAATACTAGCAAAGCCAATCTTATTTGAGGTATCTGAAATCTAATAACTTTGATGTTTTTAATCCTAATTCCACAAGTATTATATAAAGATTTAAAAGTTAAAGTTGGAACATTATCTAACAGCACTTTCCATATTTTAGGGTAATTAGAAGATAATGATGTATTTGATGCATAACTCCAAAATATGAAATGACTTTAACACAATTAAATATCATATCACTAACCGTAAGGTTACGACTATGACAAACACATAACATATCTAAATCACTATAAATTAATTTCAAGTAGTTGTTTTTTAGCATCTTGGTGTTTTCCTTCCATATTAGAAATGTTATCATAACCTTGACCCCTTAAGATATAGCAATTTCAATACATCTAATACATCTAATAATTAATTAAAAATTCTCGAGCCCAAAGTATCATCTATTTTTAAAAAATTCTAAAAAAATACTTAACGACTTGTGTACTGTTAGAAGAAAAATATATACATATATTAGAAGCACTTGTTCAAAAAATATGGGATCTGTGTAAATGCTCGATTCATGCCATCCGGACAAAATGCACCAGAAGCATCAATTATGTGATCTGCTTGGTTTGCTCTGTCCGAGCGGGATGAAGCGACCACCTAGATGCGGTTTCGCGCTTGGTTGGCATTGATGCCACATGGTCTGTTAGTGCATTTTCGACATTTGTTCCTAATTTGGGGTTGAAACCCCCGGATTTTAATCGGATTGGATCGAAATGTAGTTTAGTGATGCAATATTAAATACTACATCAACCCACAACACAAGTTTGAATTCTAGAGTTCATCAAAGTTTGATATTGAAATTCGATTAATTTCTTATTTTAACAACAAACAATAAGGGTTCTAAATATGAAATTGGTTGAAAAAAGTGAATGTACCTGTCTCTTTAAATTATGCCACAATCACTTCAACTCAATAAATTTAACACAAATCTACATTGAACATCAAAATTAAGACCTACTTGATGGAATAACAGTGTTGGAAAGAGTAGAAGATGATTATGTCTTTGATCTTTGTTGATTTGCTGAGGATACACACAACCAGTTATAACGTCGTGTTGGTATCGCTTTCTGATGATAGCATAAAAGGACATGACCTGTATATCAAAGAGTAATCATTTAGACCCTTATGTAATGTTATGTTGCCAACGTCCAATTTCTATAGAGTTTCCAACATGAGATGAGATCATATATCATCTTGAGAGTTCCCTAGCTCCTTACCAAGTCGCTTTACTTATGCAATCTATAATGAAGATATATGGCACAAATTTCCTTATATAGTATTCAAAGGCAGCCACAGCTTAAGTTAGCAAAAGGAGGTAGAAAAAAATATAATATCCAAGAGTCCAGACGCACGAGAATTACAAAATGAAACCTTAAACCATTAATAGCCCTTCAAAAATGAAGCCGCAAAGCATATCCTAGAAACTACCCAATAAAAAGACGAAAAAGAAAATGACAAATTCAGTTTGCTATTTCTGGATGCCTTTTTGCCACTAGGTCTAATAACAAAACTAGTTCTTTTCATGGAAAACATTAGGCTGCTGGAGCATAATCATAGCCACCGTCATCATCATCATCACCTTCTAGTGATGCTGCTGGAGCATAGTCGAAATCTCCATCATTATCATCACCATCTCCCTCTAAACGTGGTGCTTGTACGGAGTTGTCTCTGTGATCGCTATCATTGATTCCATCTGAATGGTTCGTGCACCACCAGCTTACGATTTTCTTGGAAGCTAGAGACATGTTTCAATCTAGACTTCTAGTTCTGATGAAAGAATAGAGAAATGTTGGTGGTAAATTTTTGTTTGATCGAACTTTGAAAGCTTTTGTGTTTGGAGCAAGTATGAGAGTAGAAACATATCGTTCCCATATTTATTCACGACGAAAAGGCATGAGAAGCCATTTGAACTCGTTCTTGCCAAGTTAATGCACAAGTTAGAGTGTGGATTTTGGAGCGGAGGGCGTGCATGGCATAATAAGGGTGACAGGTAGTGGGCACACATAAGGAAGTAAGGGCGACATGTCAGCAAATGTAAGACTATCATAGCCAAATGCGCCAGTGATGTAGGTTGTCCTTTGAGTACGTGGTTGAGGCAAGAGAAAAGTATGTGCTGAAAAGAGACAACAGCAAGAAAGATAATGGACCGTGGCTTTTGTGGTTAAGAGGGAGGGGAATCTATCTAGTCTCACCAAAACACCCCTACAGAAATGGTATCTTAGGAATCTTTGACACTCACTAGAGATGCCTTTAAGTAAAGGGTCGTCAAGAGCAACAGTCATGCTGATCAATCGGCCATGAGATATTCTGTAAAACAGAATTGAAGTTACTCTGACCGACAAAGTGGACATTTTATCGCTCTCTACTAGCAGTAGTGTTGATTTTAGCAGCCAATTTTCCATGCAGACTTCGTTTCAAAAGAATATCATTAGGAGTTTGTAAAACTGAAAACCTTTTCTCATTTGGACTTATATGGATAAATTTATGGCTATTAAAGTGAAGACAGGTCATGGAATCCGAAAAGTAAGGATTTTTCTCTTATAATGTCCAAGTAGAGAGTCTTAAATAATTGTTTAATTTGAGACTTCTGATCTTGCTTTACGTAGTATATCAAACGTTAAAGTGTTGAGTAGAACTAAGATTAAGTATATTAAGTTGAAAAGTTAAATAACATTAAATGCAAGTGAAGCCTAGCCTAGCTGGGTGGATGCACCCGGGTTATATACCCTGTTAGTTCTATATGCCCAAGGATGATCATAAAATGATATTACTAATAATACATGATCCTATAGGGTCACACCAACAACAAGTTTGACACCAATTGATCATTTAGAACGTTAAATTTGATTTAACATCAAATGATACTAAACTTGCAATTTAATCTTGTAGGTTATTATTATTTGAGGTAAATAATAATAACTACAAAATTAAAGGTTGATTAGTAATTCATATGTGATGAATTAATTAAGTGTAACAATTAAATTGTTTAAATTGTTAAACGATTTAATTGATTTATAAGTAAGCCTTTTATTTAATTTAATTGGTAAATTAAATAAAATAAATATATATTGTTATATATATATATATATATATATATATATATATATATATATATATATATATATGTATATATATAATTATACAATTAAGATTGTATATTTAGATGGTTTATTTATGTATATGATTATGGGTTAAATGTTATCCCATTTAAGAAATAAGAAGATGTATTATTTATAAGCTTTTATTATCTAAGTTTTATAAATAATAACAACCAACTAGCACTTCATTTGTAATCATAAAATCAGCCATATTGGAAGGAAAAGAATGCATTAAAAACTTAAAAGAAAATGAAGATGCTTTGTGTCTTCTAGCTTTTGATTATAGAAATCAAATGGGACTTTCTTTTAAGCTAGTTGCATGTGCTTTTCTTTTCCTTGGTGTGATATATGTTGGCCACGATTTTGAGGGTGTTTGTACATCATTCTTGCTTCAAGAAATCAGCCAAAAACTCTCCTTAAGTTCTTAGAAAAAATTGGTTTTTGGTTTCATAAGAAAAGGAGTCATATCTTGCAAGTTGTGGAACTAGCATTCAAGGGTGTTCAAGCTTGTGGTGGATCAACTATAGAGGGACTCTAATTTGATTCCTAGCTATCAAAATCATCCAAACCAAACCCAAGAACAAAGGTTATGATCTTGAATTTAAACTATGTTTGTTCTTCATCTTATCTCTACATGCATGTAGCATGATCCTCTTGAAAATGGAATTTGTGTTCATGATTTTATGCTTCCGTTGCAAACTCTTGTTTTTGAAACTAATTACATGAACCATGATTTCCAACAATTGGTATCAGAGCCATGGCTATATTGCATGTTTAGATAATAAGTTTATTTGGATAAACTTGGTTTTTGGAAGCCATGAATGTTCATCTTCTTAAATGAAAGTTTCATGCATGGCTTCTTTGGCAACATGCAAGTATATTATCTATGATTTTATGTAACCAACTATATCTTATGATTAGCATGCTTTTGGTTACATAAATTGTTGCCTTAGAAAAACAAAGTGTTGATTTTCTTATGATTTTATGTGATAAAATGGTGCATAAACAAGCCAAGGACCATATGATGCATGTTTTGTGTTTATATTCGATATGGTTGTAATATATTCATTTATTCAAATGCTTTGTAATAATAATTAGTTATTTCCTTCTTAATATTCATTTTGTAAATATTAGAATAGTTGTATTTTATTTATTTCACAAAATGTAACAAGAGAATGAAGTAAAAGACCAAGAAAAGATTGCACCCAACAGCAGCACTTTCTGAAAAGCTGCTGTCCAGATTTCAAAATTGTTTTGAAAGTGTTTTAAAATTCATATCTTGGTTATTTGGTGATATACTTGTTGGTAACTTTAATATCTAGTATATACATTAAGTTTCAACAAGTATTAGCATCAATATACCCAAGAATGAATTGAAAAATGCAACAAAAACCACAAAACTTTTTCCTGCTGCCCCTGGATTTCACAAGTTTTCAAGGGGGCAAAGAAAATTCATAACTCACTCAAGGATGTCAAGAAATGGTGGTTCAAGTGTCTTTTGGTGATATAAGAAGCTTGGCAAAATTGTAGCCAAATCGAAGATCATTTGGTTGAGTTTTTGTCACCCTTTTGTCCCTAGGTTTGGACTTGATATTTCATGTGTGGCTCACATGAAATATCAAACTAGTTGGCTTGTGTTTATGCACCCATGCATGCTTGTGATGTTTGAATGTTTTATTATGTTATGTTGTGGATGAAAATAAGATTTTGCATGCTAGACAACCTAGATAATTAAACATAATCATCAAGGAGTTTGTATTTTCAAAAGTTGACATTTAAAACATAAGATGTGATAAAATTGGTTTTATTAAAATGGGTTTTGTTATAAAACCTATTAAGTCAGGTTTTGAAAATGATTGAAACAAGTAATAAAATGGAGATTTTATGAACTCTTACAAACTCCAACCCTAAGTAATAATGGTAATTATTTAGGATTATAAATTGGTTCTAATATATGTGATCAAACTCAAACTTAATATTGGATATTAATTGTAATCTTGACCACAAACAAAGAATCAATAAAATGGAGATTTTATGATTTAGGAACCAATTAACAAAATAAGATTTAATGGTACCATGTTCATTGGATGCATGCAATCTACATGATACCATATGTTTTTCAAAATTAGAATTGTAAAACATTCAAATCCCTTATGAAATACGAATCTATGCCGTCCTTCTTAAAGACACTCATGTATCACTTGTATTTCCTTGTGGGATAAAGGATACCTAACCACTTGGAGTCTTCTTGTGATACAAGAAGTAGTTTTGCAATATTGATGGGATAAAGGACACCTAACCATCAATAGTTGACAAAACTACACGTCCGTTTAAGTAGGATGATTCGTTTGGAAATCTCTTGTGATAAAGGTCACCTAAGCATTAGAAATCCAAGGCATAGATGGGATCAAACATGCCAAACTTATAAATGTTATAATGGGATCCCATAAATCTAGAAATTATATTTGGATATAATTGGTAAACCGTTACCTACCTTGTTGATTCGAATAGGCGGGATAAAGGATACCTAACCACTTATTCGTGATGCAACTTGGATTCTAGACCATAATTAATTAAAGTTTATGAAACAAGAAAGGGTATTAATTATTAAGGACTTAATATCATAATTTACTAAATAGAACCTTGTTAAAATTTTGTAGATGGCACCAAACAACACACACTCGGCTCCTAACAAAACCTCACTACGATCTCTCCTTGAAGGAGAAAAACTTAACCATACAAACTTCTTGGATTGGCACCGTAGTGTGAGAATTGTTCTCAAACAAGAAAAGAAAGAATATGTTCTCAATGAACCACTTCCAGAAGAGCCCCCTGCCATTCCTAAGCCCGTACACGATGCATGGCTTAAAAAGATGGATGATTCCATCGATGCATCATGCCTCATGTTGGCAACCATGATTCCTGACCTTCAGAAGGATTTGGAGAATCATTCAGCCTATGACATGATTCATCAACTAAAGGAAATGTTCCAACAACTTGCAAGAACGGAAAGGTTCGAAACTGTTCGGGCTTTCCATGCTTGCAAGATGGAGGATGGGCAGTCGGTAAGCTCTTATGTGCTCAAAATGAAGAGTCACATTGATCATTTGGCACGTCTTGGAGTTGTGATGCCCGAAGAGCTAGCAACGGATATGATCCTTAACTCCTTGACAAAGTCCTTTGATCCTTTTGTCATGAATTTTAACATGAATGGTTTAAACAAGACTATCCCGGAATTACATGGGATGCTAATTACCGCGGAAAAGAATCTGCCTAAGAAAACCACTCAAGTTCTCATGATCAAGGAAGGTGGCACAAAGAGAACTAGACCAGAACACCCCACCAACTCCAAGGGCAAGGGGAAAGCAAAAGCTTTCAAAGGTAAGGGCAAGAAAGTTGTCCAACCTTCCCATCCGCCCAAGAAGAAGGCAAAGGTTGCCAAAGAAGACACATGCTTTGAATGTGGGAAAGCTGGGCATTGGAAGAGAAATTGCCCTACGTATCTTACGGAGTTGAAGAAGAAGAAGGCCGGTGAAGGCACTTCAGGTATCTATGTGATAGACCTAGAACTTTATAATTTATCTCCTAACACATGGGTATTTGATACTGGTTGTGGAACTCACATATGTAATATGTTGCAGGGGTTCAAAAGGAGTAGGCAACTGAAGGCAAATGAGGTAGTACTTCGGGTTGGAAACAATGCAAGGGTTGCGGTGGATTCAATTGGAAGTTTTAATTTATTACTACCTAATGGCTTGTGTGTGACATTGTTGAATGTTTATTATGTTCCTAGCTTGACTAGGAATATTATTTCGGTTGCTAAATTAAGACAATGTGGATTTGATCTTTCCTTTAATAATGATGATATTTGTGTTTACAAAAATAATGTATTCTATTTTGAGGCTAGGCCTTTAAATGGAATTTATGAAGTAAACCTTGATGAAAAGACTAACAATGGCTCTTTATACCACACTTTCACCAAGAAACCCAAATTTGATTTGAGTCAAACCTATCTATGGCATTGTCGCCTTGGGCATATAAACAAGAATCGCATATCCCAACTTCAAAAGAGTGGACTTTTGAAGGCAAATGAGAATGACTCATTTGATATATGTGAATCTTGTTTACATGGCAAGATGACTAAAGCTCCTTTCTCCGGAACCAATGAGAGAGCAAAGGACTTGTTAGGAATCATACATACGGATGTATGTGGTCCTTTCAAGCCAATGACTAGATATGGTGAAAGATATTTCATCACCTTCACTGACGACTTTAGTCGTTTTGGATATGTTTATTTGATTAAACATAAACATGAGGCGTTTGAAATGTTCAAAACGTTTCAAAGTGAAGTGGAAAATCAACTCAACAAAACAATTAAAGTTCTTCGTTCTGATAGAGGAGGTGAGTACTTAAGTACAAACTTTATGGATCATTGTAAGACTTGTGGAATTGTTTCACAACTTACTCCACCTGGAACACCACAACATAATGGTGTGTCTGAGAGGCGGAACCGAACACTATTGGATATGGTTCGATCCATGATGAGTAGAAGTACTCTACCTTTATCTTTTTGGGGTTATGCTTTACAAACAGCTGCTCGTCTCCTAAACATGGCACCTACTAAGAAGGTAGATAAAACGCCTTATGAGATATGGCATGGAAGGGTTCCATCTTTATCCTATCTCAAGGTATGGGGTTGTGAAGCTTATGTTAGACAAGAAGCTTCAAACAAATTAGAACCCCGTTCAACTAAATGTATCTTTGTAGGGTATCCGAAAGATTGTCTTGGATACTATTTCTACAATCCCATCGAGAATAAGATATTTATTTCTCGAAAAGCTGAATTCCTAGAAAACAAGTTTCTGACGGAAGAGGCTAGTGGGAGGTTTGTGGAACTTGAGGAACTTCAGGAACCACGACCTGATACACAAGAAGTTGAATCTAGCATTCAACAAGAAATTGTTGAACCTGAACAAACGGTTGATCAACCGTTTGTTCCTGATCAACCGTTTGTTCCTGATCAACCTTGTGTTACAATTTGTTCCTGATCAACCGTTTGTTCAGGTTCAACAATTTCTTGTTGAATGCTAGATTCAACTTCTTGTGTATCAGGTCGTGGTTCCTGAAGTTCCTCAAGTTCCACAAACCTCCCACTAGCCTCTTCCGTCAGAAACTTGTTTTCTAGGAATTCAGCTTTTCGAGAAATAAATATCTTATTCTCGATGGGATTGTAGAAATAGTATCCAAGACAATCTTTCGGATACCCTACAAAGATACATTTAGTTGAACGGGGTTCTAATTTGTTTGAAGCTTCTTGTCTAACATAAGCTTCACAACCCCATACCTTGAGATAGGATAAAGATGGAATCCTTCCATGCCATATCTCATAAGGCGTTTTATCTACCTTCTTAGTAGGTGCCATGTTTAGGAGACGAGCAGCTGTTTGTAAAGCATAACCCCAAAAAGATAAAGGTAGAGTACTTCTACTCATCATGGATCGAACCATATCCAATAGTGTTCGGTTCCGCCTCTCAGACACACCATTATGTTGTGGTGTTCCAGGTGGAGTAAGTTGTGAAACAATTCCACAAGTCTTACAATGATCCATAAAGTTTGTACTTAAGTACTCACCTCCTCTATCAGAACGAAGAACTTTAATTGTTTTGTTGAGTTGATTTTCCACTTCACTTTGAAACGTTTTGAACATTTCAAACGCCTCATGTTTATGTTTAATCAAATAAACATATCCAAAACGACTAAAGTCGTCAGTGAAGGTGATGAAATATCTTTCACCATATCTAGTCATTGGCTTGAAAGGACCACATACATCCGTATGTATGATTCCTAACAAGTCCTTTGCTCTCTCATTGGTTCCGGAGAAAGGAGCTTTAGTCATCTTGCCATGTAAACAAGATTCACATATATCAAATGAGTCATTCTCATTTGCCTTCAAAAGTCCACTCTTTTGAAGTTGGGATATGCGATTCTTGTTTATATGCCCAAGGCGACAATGCCATAGATAGGTTTGACTCAAATCAAATTTGGGTTTCTTGGTGAAAGTGTGGTATAAAGAGCCATTGTTAGTCTTTTCATCAAGGTTTACTTCATAAATTCCATTTAAAGGCCTAGCCTCAAAATAGAATACATTATTTTTGTAAACACAAATATCATCATTATTAAAGGAAAGATCAAATCCACATTGTCTTAATTTAGCAACCGAAATAATATTCCTAGTCAAGCTAGGAACATAATAAACATTCAACAATGTCACACACAAGCCATTAGGTAGTAATAAATTAAAACTTCCAATTGAATCCACCGCAACCCTTGCATTGTTTCCAACCCGAAGTACTACCTCATTTGCCTTCAGTTGCCTACTCCTTTTGAACCCCTGCAACATATTACATATGTGAGTTCCACAACCAGTATCAAATACCCATGTGTTAGGAGATAAATTATAAAGTTCTAGGTCTATCACATAGATACCTGAAGTGCCTTCACCGGCCTTCTTCTTCTTCAACTCCGTAAGATACGTAGGGCAATTTCTCTTCCAATGCCCAGCTTTGCCACATTCAAAGCATGTGTCTTCTTTGGCAACCTTTGCCTTCTTCTTGGGCAGATGGGAAGGTTGGATAACTTTCTTGCCCTTACCTTTGAAAGCTTTTGCTTTCCCCTTGCCCTTGGAGTTGGTGGGGTGTTCTGGTCTAGTTCTCTTTGTGCCACCTTCCTTGATCATGAGAACTTGAGTGGTTTTCTTAGGCAGATTCTTTTCCGCGGTAATTAGCATCCCATGTAATTCCGGGATAGTCTTGTTTAAACCATTCATGTTAAAATTCATGACAAAAGGATCAAAGGACTTTGTCAAGGAGTTAAGGATCATATCCGTTGCTAGCTCTTCGGGCATCACAACTCCAAGACGTGCCAAATGATCAATGTGACTCTTCATTTTGAGCACATAAGAGCTTACCGACTGCCCATCCTCCATCTTGCAAGCATGGAAAGCCCGAACAGTTTCGAACCTTTCTGTTCTTGCAAGTTGTTGGAACATTTCTTTTAGTTGATGAATCATGTCATAGGCTGAATGATTCTCCAAATCCTTCTGAAGGTCAGGAATCATGGTTGCCAACATGAGGCATGATGCATCGATGGAATCATCCATCTTTTTAAGGCATGCATCGTGTACGGGCTTAGGAATGGCAGGGGGCTCTTCTGGAAGTGGTTCATTGAGAACATATTCTTTCTTTTCTTGTTTGAGAACAATTCTCACACTACGGTGCCAATCCAAGAAGTTTGTATGGTTAAGTTTTTCTCCTTCAAGGAGAGACCGTAGTGAGGTTTTGTTAGGAGCCGAGTGTGTGTTGTTTGGTGCCATCTACAAAATTTTAACAAGGTTCTATTTAGTAAATTATGATATTAAGTCCTTAATAATTAATACCCTTTCTTGTTTCATAAACTTTAATTAATTATGGTCTAGAATCCAAGTTGCATCACGAATAAGTGGTTAGGTATCCTTTATCCCGCCTATTCGAATCAACAAGGTAGGTAACGGTTTACCAATTATATCCAAATATAATTTCTAGATTTATGGGATCCCATTATAACATTTATAAGTTTGGCATGTTTGATCCCATCTATGCCTTGGATTTCTAATGCTTAGGTGACCTTTATCACAAGAGATTTCCAAACGAATCATCATACTTAAACGGACGTGTAGTTTTGTCAACTATTGATGGTTAGGTGTCCTTTATCCCATCAATATTGAAAAACTACTTCTTGTATCACAAGAAGACTCCAAGTGGTTAGGTATCCTTTATCCCACAAGGAAATACAAGTGATACATGAGTGTCTTTAAGAAGGACGGCATAGATTCGTATTTCATAAGGGATTTGAATGTTTTACAATTCTAATTTTGAAAAACATATGGTATCATGTAGATTGCATGCATCCAATGAACATGGTACCATTAAATCTTATTTTGTTAATTGGTTCCTAAATCATAAAATCTCCATTTTATTGATTCTTTGTTTGTGGTCAAGATTACAATTAATATCCAATATTAAGTTTGAGTTTGATCACATATATTAGAACCAATTTATAATCCTAAATAATTACCATTATTACTTAGGGTTGGAGTTTGTAAGAGTTCATAAAATCTCCATTTTATTACTTGTTTCAATCATTTTCAAAACCTGACTTAATAGGTTTTATAACAAAACCCATTTTAAAAAAACCAATTTTATCACATCTTATGTTTTAAATGTCAACTTTTGAAAATACAAACTCCTTGATGATTATGTTTAATTATCTAGGTTGTCTAGCATGCAAAATCTTATTTTCATCCACAACATAACATAATAAAACATTCAAACATCACAAGCATGCATGGGTGCATAAACACAAGCCAACTAGTTTGATATTTCATGTGAGCCACACATGAAATATCAAGTCCAAACCTAGGGACAAAAGGGTGACAAAAACTCAACCAAATGATCTTCGATTTGGCTACAATTTTGCCAAGCTTCTTATATCACCAAATGACACTTGAACCACCATTTCTTGACATCATAAAATGAGATATGAATTTTCTTCTGGACCCTCAAAAGTTGCGATCCAGCAGGGGCAGCAGGAAGAAAAATTTTGGTTTTTGTTGCATTTTTCAATTCATTCTTGGCTATATTGATGCTAATACTTGTTGAAACTTAATGTATATACTAGATATTAAAGTTACCAACAAGTATATCACCAAATAACCAAGATATGAATTTTAAAAACACTTTCAAAACAATTTTGAAATCTGGACAGCAGCTCTTCAGAAAGTGCTGCTGTTGGGTGCAATATTCTCTTGGTCTTTTACTTCCTTCTCTTGTTACATTTTGTGAAATAAATAAAATACAACTATTCTAATATTTACAAAAGGAATATAAATAAGGAAATAACTAATTATTATTACAAACCATTTGAATAAATGAATAGATTACAACCATATCAAACACAAACACAAAACATGCATCATATGGTCCTTGGCTTGTTTATGCACCATTTTATCACATAAAATCATAAGAAAACCAACACTTTGTTTTTCTAAGGCAACAATTTATGTAACCAAAAGCATGCTAACATAAGATATAGTTGGTTACATAAAATCATAGATAATATATTTGCATGTTGCCAAAGAAGCCATGCATGAGACTTTCATTTAAGAAGATGAACATTCATGGCTTCCAAAAACCAAGTTTATCCAAATAAACTTATTATCTAAACATGCAATATAGCCATGGCTCTGATACCAATTGTTGGAAATCATGGTTCATGTAATTAGTTTCAAAAACAAGAGTTTGCAACGGAAGCATAAAATCATGAACACAAATTCCATTTTCAAGAGGATCATGCTACATGCATGTAGAGATAAGATGAAGAACAAACATAGTTTAAATTCAAGATCATAACCTTTGTTCTTGGGTTTGGTTTGGATGATTTTGATAGCTAGAAATCAAATTAGAATCCCTCTATAGTTGATCCACCACAAGCTTGAACACCCTTGAATGCTAGTTCCACAACTTGCAAGATATGACTCCTTTTCTTATGAAACCAAAAACCAATTTTTTCTAAGAACTTAAGGAGAGTTTTTAGCTGATTTCTTGAAGCAAGAATGATGTACAAACACCCTCAAAATCGTGGCCAACATATATCACACCAAGGAAAAGAAAAGCACATGCAACTAGCTTAAAAGAAAGTCCCATTTGATTTCTATAATCAAAAGCTAGAAGACACAAAGCATCTTCCTTTTCTTTTAAGTTCTTAATGCATTCTTTTCCTTCCAATATGGCTGATTTTATGATGACAAATGAAGTGCTAGTTGGTTGTTATTATTTATAAAACTTAGATAATAAAAGCTTATAAATAATACATCTTCTTATTTCATAAATGGGATAACATTTAACCCATAATCATATACATAAATAAACCATCTAAATATACAATCTTAATTGTATAATTATATATATATATATATATATATATATATATATATATATATATATATATATATATATATATATATATAACAATATATATTTATTTTATTTAATTTACCAATTAAATTAAATAAAAGGCTTACTTATAAATCAATTAAATCGTTTAACAATTTAAACAATTTAATTGTTACACTTAATTAATTCATCACATATGAATTACTAATCAACCTTTAATTTTGTAGTTATTATTATTTACCTCAAATAATAATAACCTACAAGATTAAATTGCAAGTTTAGTATCATTTGATGTTAAATCAAATTTAACGTTCTAAATGATCAATTGGTGTCAAACTTGTTGTTGGTGTGACCCTATAGGATCATGTATTATTAGTAATATCATTTTATGATCATCCTTGGGCATATAGAACTAACAAGAACAATGTAATGTGTTGGGCATATAGCCTTATGACACATAGAGAGAAATGGTGAAAAGTATAATAAAAGAATTTTGGGTATAAAACCTAAAAAGTTTATTAGTAAAATGTATGAGACATAGAGACTGAATGTCTATAAAAAAATATGGGGGTAATCTATATGAATTTGACAAATAGTGTATGCTTAATAAGTATAATAAGATAAAACAAGAAATTGCTGAGTCAGAAATGCCAATCCTTATTGAAATATGGTTATAATGCGGTCAGAATAAAAAGAGAAGTAAAAGTTATTTTTGGCATTAGCCATAGCAAGTAAAGAGTAAGCAAGAGATAGAATGCTAAACTAAGCATTAGTGTGAGAAATAAGAACTACAAGAAAATACTAAAACATAAGTAATAAGATGAGAATGGTACATGGGGTACCTAAGAAGATAAGAAGTGTACTCATAAGAGTACAGTAAGAAAGCTGAGAAATAAAAAGGACATGGCTATATTAGAAAGTATAATGAGTAAAAGAGGTTGAAATCTCATAAATTATAAAGAAAAAGGAAAGAAGTATTTAGATCGTTAATATGGCGAAAGATGAAAATAATATAAGTGAAGAGTGATACAAGACATGTAATTATAAAAGTAATACATGCAAGTAACAAGATGATAAAGGTAATAACCTTATGAGAATGTATGAAAACTAGTAGTAAAGACAAAGAAAAAAAATTAGTAGTAATTATAGCAACACCTTGGATACAACAGGTTTTGCTTATAAAAAAAAATCTTTGAGAATTAAAGATGAAAGATAAGACAAAAGAAACAAGAATAACGATTGACTTTTGAAAAGTCAATTCCTCTGGTATATGTAGATATACGAAGTTGTAAAACTTCTAAAGAAATGTATAAAGGTAAAGTGGGCAGATATCGTGTATATATATATATATATATATATATATATATATATATATATATATATATATATATATATATATATATATATATATATATATATATATATATGAGATTTGAGTCTAATGACAAGAAAGAAGTAATTAGAAATGTAAATTGACTATTGAAAAGTCAATTTTCTATAATAAAGTATGAAGTGATAGAGCTTCTAGAATAAGAGAGAGAAAGTAAACTTAAAATATGAAATTTACTCAAGTAAGAAAAATAAGTAAAAGCTTTTATTACATTAAAAGAGAAGTCGAGTAATGCGTTTGTCCTTATATTACAGATGGGACAAAAGATTCTGAAGTATACAACAATGCCTCACATAGAGGGCTTAGCTGTGTGTAGATGCAGAGGAGTAAGAGTATAGCATATGTTCCCAGATAGTTGAAAGCCCTAGAAACAAAGTATATTACCTATGATATAGAGCTAGTAGTGATAGTATTTGCCTTGAAAATTTAGAAGCATTACTTGTATAAAACAAAGCGCAAACTATTCACTGATCACAAGAGTTTACAGTATGTGTTCACTCAAATAGAGCTGAACATAAGACAGAAAAGATAGTTAGAGTTGATCAGTTATTATGTTTGCGAGATTGTATACCATTCAGGCAAGCAAGTGTAGCAGCAGATGCATTGAGTAGAAAAGTTCCAGAGAAAAGAATCAATGCAAGATTGATACGTATAGAACTAGTGTCCAGTATTATAGAACAGATTAAAGAAGTCCAACAAAAATGTTGGAAAAAGCATAGACTTGAAAGATGAGAAACGAGGAAGACATGCAGTTTGAGATAAGTAGACAAGAGTTAAAGACTTCTAGAACCCGCATTTGGGTGCCGAAAGCAGGAGATTTGAGAAAGTTGATTTTAGAAGAGTCATATAAGTTTAAGTTTAAAGTTGAGAAAAGTACGTCTCCAAGTGTGTCATTTGTACACAAGTCAAGGCGAAACATCAGGTCCCGCATGAAGATGCTCAGTTACTACACATTCCAGCCGGAAAGTGAGAAGACGTAACCATAGACTTTATTGTCGGGTTACTGAGAACGAGAAGAGAAGAGGTTATGATAGTATTAGTATATGGGTCATAGTGGACCGGTTGACCAAGAGTGCACTATTTCTAGCCATAAAAGAAGCTACTCCATTGGAGCAGTTAGACCAGTTGTATATAGATGAAGTGTTAAGAAGATATGGTGCACCGTTGTCCATCGTGTCAGACAGAGACCCCATATTTACCTCTAACTTTTGGAGAGCTTTACAAGATAAAATGGGGACGAGAATTCAGCTAAGTACAGCGAATCATCCACAAACGGATGGTCAGAGTGAACGAACAACTCAGACAATAGAAGACATGTTACGATCGTGTGGGATGAGCTTTGGAGGTAGTTGGGATGAACACCTGCCTTTAGTGGAGTTTGCATATAACAATAGCTACCACTCTAGTATTAAAATGCCACCCTTTGAGGCATTGTATGGTAGAAAGTGTAGAACTCCTTTATGCTGTTGTAGGCGGGTGAGACTAAGTTGACAGGACCAGAAATTGCTAGAGTGATCAATGAGAAGATTGGAGTGATTCAGGCCAACATGAAAGCGGCATAAGACCGACAGAAGAGTTACTCAAATCTAAAGAAAAGACCGTAATATTTGCAAGAAGGAGATTTAGCAATGATAAAAGTGTTGCCGTGGAAGGGCGTAGTCAGATTTGGTAAAAGAAAAAAGCTGAGTCCAAGGTACATTGGACCATTTAGAATCCTGAAGAGAGTTGGATTGTAAGCAATCAAGCTAGAATTACCACCAGAACTCAGTGGAATACATGATACCTTTCATGTATGCTACTTGAAAAAGTATTTTGGTAAATAAGAGTTAGTAATACCGTATACTGACCTGAGGGTGGAGACTCCTAGCAAACTGATTGAGGAACCCGAAGCCATCCTAGAAATGCAGACTAAGAAGCTAAGGAACAAGGAGACTGACCTTGTACTAATCAAGTGGAAGCACCCGTTAGAGTCAAACCTAACTTGGGAGATGCTAGAAGAAATGAAGAGAAGATATCCGAATTTCACAGATTACGAAAAGATTCCGAGGACGGAATCCGCTTAAGGAGGGGTGACTGTAAGAACCCGCGAAAAAGTTGTAAAAGGGTAAAACGGTCTTTTGACACGTTATAAGACTATTGTGTAAAATAACATGTATTATGTAAAATAATAATATAAGAAATAAGAGTTTATATGAAATCTGGAGTTTTACCGCATGAATAGTGGAATATGGCCGAAAAGGGGCAAAATGGTCATTTGACATGGAAATGACCAAAATGTCAAGAAAATGTTGAGTTGGAAGTTAATGAAGCATAAATGGTTAAGTTATGACTTTTGGACCATCTTTGTAAAGGAATTGGAAGGCTATGGACCAAAATGCAAAGTTTTTATAAATTAAATATATATATTATAAGATAGTTATTTCCTCCATTATGTGAGAACCCAATAGAAGTGTCCAGAGAGAGCTAGAGAGAGCGAGAGAGAGTACGGGAGAAGAAGCAGAGGCTCAAGAATTGTTGCCAAGAAATCAAGAGAAACTTTGGAATTGGTGATTCCAAAGTAAACAAGGTAAAATTTCCATTGCTCTAACCTAAGCTTATGTGTGTTCTTGATGAGTTTCCATGGAGTGGACTGAAATCTGTAATTTCAGTCATAATCCATGAAGTGTATATGATTTCTGGGTTTAAACATGTTCATGTAGTAAGAACACATGTTAAAAATAGCAAAGTAGGTTGCTATTGTTGAGAAATTGAAATGTTGCTCAAGAACCCTAAATCATGAATTGGTGTGATTAAGGTGTTTCTAATGGCTTAAAACTTGTTATTAGTCAAGGGTTTTAGTTAGGGAACAAACCCCATATGATTTAGACCTGGAATAAGAGCTTAATGCCCAAAACTGCATGCTACAGTGCACAAATCGCGACTGATCAGGACACTGCCCAGGCGCGGAGCGCCCTGAGCCAGGCGCGGTGCGCCCTCAGACAGGGACCAAAAATGTTAGAAATTTCAATTGCTAGAAACCATAGCTAGACATGTCCGTTTGGTCTGAAATTTTAGCCATAACCCTAAAATGGTATAAGAACATGTCGGGAATTGTCAAATCCGTAATCCGACCTTGCAGAAAAGTCACTGTAGCGGCAGTGGCTAAACTTCAAGTTTATGTCAAAACTTGATTTTTGGAATTTGAGCTAGACTTGTCCAATTAACTTCAAATTTGAAATACAAGTCTAATATAGTAGAAGACTTCATGGAAAAGTGTCGGAACTGAAATACGACCCCTCGGGGGTACTGTAGCAAAATACGCGTATTTCGGAGAAAATTATAAAACGAGTTTATTAATGGTTATACATTTATTATAACCCGGAGTTGTGTCATATGAGACTTTAGCATTATAGAGTTAATTATATTGAGTATTTATATATACTACTTGTATAGGTGGTGCTTCGAACGTTATTGAGCATGGGAAAGGAAAAGGAATACGAGAAGCTTAGAGACTTGTAGCAACGTTAAGGTGAGTTTTATGAGGATTTCTATAGTACATAGCAAAATGTTATTTTCAGGAAAGTAAGATTTTCCAAATGTTTGCAAATACTAAAGTTTTGGAAAATAGTTTTGAAAGTAGCTCTATACAAGAGCTTAGTGTTTAAAAGAGATTTTTAAGAAGTATGGTTTGCAAAGTATTTTGAAAGAAGTTCCTTATGTGAACTAAGATGTCAAAACCAGTTTTTGAAAGTATTGTCAACAAAGAGTTATAAAATGTTTGAGTATGAGTTGTTTACAAATTGTGTCCCATTTTGACCAATTTGAGATGTAATGAGATAAGTATTAAAGAAAGAAAGAAGTAAGAGCCAGTTGTCCGGACTAGGATCACCCACATAATCGGGGGATCAGAAGACACTACTGGGATGGTACCTCCCGTCGCGAAGTAGTTGTCTAGCTTAGTATACCCTTGTGCTTGAATCCGTTCCAAGTCACAAAGGGGAGACAAAATGAGCATAACCGAGTGGACGGATCTGTTCTGTCCCGCGAGGGGAGCTAGTAGAATGAATTAAAATAACTTAATTCATAAGTTTCAGTTGGTCACAAAAAAATAAGAAAGAAAGCAGTTTTGAGAAAGAAAGTATTTTTAAAGTTTGAAAGTAAAGAAGAAAAGACATTTTGAGATTTATGATAAAAATCAGTTTTGAGCAGTGTACTTTTAATATTTCAAGTTTTGAACAGAAAAGTTTTGGGTTTAAACCCATATTACTCACGAGGCTTTATGTCTCACGTATACTATTTTCGAAATGCTATGTACTTAGGTGAAAGGAGCAAAGGATTGCAGTTGGGACCAGTTTGTACACTGTAAGTTTAAATTATGGTTATCTGTATTGAGTCTGTAATACCCATTTGAGTTTAAGTTTGTAAAAAAAAAAAAATTAAAGTGGCTATTTTATAGTCACAGGTTGTAAAATATGTTTGTAATATAAACTGTATTTGTATTAAAATATGGTTTGAGAAAAGGGGTGTTACACCAAAACCATGCTGAAATAGTATGTTACGAGAAGTTTATTCGTATTCCTCTTGCCGACGGTCAAAGTCTTCGTATTTATGGCGAGACTCGTTCAAAAAAGCTTAGTCTTATGTCATGTACTCAAGCTCGATCATATCTACGTAAAGAATACATGGCTTTCTTAGCCCATGTGGTGGAAACAAAGGTCAAAGAAAAGAAGATCGAAGATATTCCGATTGTATGAGACTTTCCCGACATCTTTCCTGATGACGTATCTGGACTCCCTCCAGTACGTGAGCTAGAGTTCCGCATCGATCTCGTTCTTGAGGCTGCTCCCATTGCCAAGTCTCCATATCGGTTGGCTCCAACCGAGAAGCAAGAATTGGCAAGTCAGCTCCAAGAATTAACCGATAAGGGATTTATCCGCCCTAGTACTTCACATTGGGGAGCCCCAGTTCTTTTCATCAAAAAGAAAGATGGTTCGTTTCGTATCTGTATCGATTATCGGGAGTTAAATAAATTGACCATCAAGAACCGATATTCGTTACCTCGGATCGACGACCTTTTTGATCAGCTTCAAGGAGCTTCATGCTTCTCAAAAATCGACCTCCGCTCGGGTTATCACCAACTTCGAGTACGGGAAGAAGACATCCCCAAAACCGCTTTCCGAACCCGCTATGGTCATTACGAGTTTACCGTTATGCCTTTTGGCCTAACGAATGCCCCTGCCGCATTCATGGACATGATGAATCAGGTATTTAAACCTTATCTCGACCGTTTTGTTATCGTCTTTATTGCTGACATCCTCATTTACTCTAAGACAAAGGCAGACCATGAAAGACACCTTCGTCTAACTCTCCAAACATTGCAAGGAAATCAGCTATATGCCAAATTTTCGAAATGCGAGTTTTGGTTAAATGAGGTACAATTCCTCGGTCATATTGTAAGTGACAATGGTATTTTAGTCGATCCTGCAAAAGTTGAAGCAGTAAAGAATTGGAAAGCCCCATGTACCCCCAAGAAAATTCGGTCATTCCTCGGTTTAGCCGGCTATTACCGGCGTTTCATTTCAAATTTCTCAAAGATCGCTTTACCGCTTACTTTTCTCACTTGCAAGGGTACGCCATTTGATTGGGGACCCAAGCAGGAAGACGCTTTCCAAACCCTTAAACAAAGATTGTGTGACGCTCCGATTCTTACACTCCCTGAACGATCCGAAGATTTCGTGGTATACTACGATGCCTCCAATCTCGGTCTAGGTTGTGTTTTGATGCAAAGGGGAAAGGTTATAGCTTACGCATCGCGACAACTCAAAATCCATGAAAGGAATTATACGACTCATGATTTGGAGCTCGGTGCCGTGGTTTTCGCTCTTAAAATTTGGAGGCATTACCTTTACGGCACTAAATGCGTAATTTTCACCGACCACAAGAGCTTGCAACATATTCTTAATCAAAAGGAACTCAATATGAGACAAACACGACGGGTCGAACTCCTAAATGATTATGAGTGTGAAATACGCTATCATCCGGGCAAGGCAAACGTGGTAGCCGACGCGTTAAGCCGAAAAGAACATGCCAAAGCATTTCATCTAATATGTTCTCCTATCTTGTCCAATCTCAGCGACCGAATTCGAGGAGCCCAACACTCGGCAATTACTGAAAATGACATGCCCACGGGAATTGATGGGGAGTTGGAAAGTAAATCTGATGGCATTTTCTATTATCAAGATCGCATCTGGATCCCAGATCGCGACAATCTTCGTACCTTCCTGATGGAAGAAATCCATAAAACTCGATATTCCATTCATCCTGGCGCTGACAAGATGTATCATGGCCTGAGAACCAATTATTGGTGGTCGGGAAAGATAAAGGATATTGCTTTATTCGTGGCCAAATGTCTTACATGTTCCAGGGTCAAAGCAGAACATCAACGACCCTCTGGACTAGTGGTCCAACCGGTAATCCCTGAGTGGAAATGGGAAGCGATCGCCATGGATTTCGTAACCAAACTTCCCCGTACCACCAAGGGACACGACAGCATTTGGGTAATCATTGATCGTTTGACCAAATCCGCTCATTTCCTTCCCATCCGTGAACATTTCGAGGTCGAACAACTTGCTCGGATTTACATCGACGAGATAGTTAGTCGGCATGGCATCCCTCTCAGCATCATTTCAGATCGTGATGGAAGATTTCTCTCTCGGTTTTGGCAATCACTTCAAAGCAGCCATGGGAACCCGCCTCGATCTCAGCACCGCCTATCATCCTCAAACCGATGGTCAATCTGAGAGAACAATTCAAACACTCGAAGATATGTTGAGGGCGTGTGTCTTAGATTTCGGAGGAAACTGGAACTCTCATTTACCGTTGGTGGAATTCTCCTATAATAACAGTTATCATTCTAGCATCAAGATGCCACCATTTGAGGCATTGTATGGCCGTAAATGCCGATCTCCTATTTGCTGGCATGAAATTGGCGTGTCCCACGTGATTCGCGCAACAGTGGATTCTCCAATCATTGGTCCTGAGCTTATCCAGGAAACAACCGACAAAATCACTCAGATTCGCAATAACCTTCTCGCAGCTGGTAGCCGACAAAAGAGTTACGCCGACAAGCGACGCAAATTGCTTGAATTTATCGTGGGTGACATGGTCATGTTAAAAGTGTCCCTATGGAAAGGTGTGGTTCGATTTGGACGCAAGGGTAAATTGGCGCCACGCTATGTAGGCCCGTTCAAAATCCTGAAAAGGATCGGACCAGTAGCCTACGAGTTGGATCTACCAATAAAGCTTAATAAAGTTCACCCAGTATTTCATATAGCCAACCTCAAGAAGTGTTTAGCAGACGAGAACCTTCATGTTCCTCTCGAGGATATCCAAATCGACGAGACAATGCAATTTATCGAGAAACCCTTGGAAATTGCCGACCGAAAGGAAAAGCAACTCAAAAGAAGTCGCATTCCCTTGGTCAAGGTCAGGTGGCAGTCAGCACGTGGACCCGAGTATACATGGGAGCGTGAGGATCAAATACGTACCAAATACCCGCAACTTTTCTCTTAAGGTACTCTCTTCTTAAATTTCGGGACGAAATTTCCTAAAGTAGGGGAGACTGTGACATCCGCCTAAAATGGATTCGGGTCAGCCCAACCCAATTGGAAATTTAATAAACCCTACTCAAGATTACTTGACGCTAATAGGATCAAAACTCATACACTACGATATAAATTGACGTTAATAGCAATATAGCATAGTATAACGTTATAACTATAATCAAATTAAATTATGATACCATATTAAAATTAAATCAAAGTATGATGCTCTAATTAAATTAAAAGAATCAAACTTGAATGCTATAATTAAACTTCAAATCAAAGTAGATTGTTATAATCAAATAATAACCTATCTTTTATAAAACTCTACATTAAATTTTATAAAACTCTTATATTAATTAATATATTATATAAAAGATGCTTGTGTTAGTGGAAAATTATGAAGACCACCAAAAGCAAAAGGTTATTCCCATTGTCTCCCACTTACACCTCCCATCATCTTTCCTTTCATTTTTCTCCCAACACATTATTCTCATCACCACTCAAACCATATCTATTCTTCCTCTCACTCTCAATCTCGAAATTCCTCCTAGAAATCTTCATTTTTCAGCCAAGAACCCTCCAATATACTCAAATCTCCACCCCTCTTGAAGCATTCATCAAGGTATGTTGTTAAAAGCTCCAAATTCATACATGAAACAAATTAAATCCACCAAACTATCTAAAACTCATTTTATGCATAAACCTGATTTTTCTCAGAATCCCATAAAATAAAATAAGAAGTTCTGGAAATTTTCAGAAAATAACTTATTTTATTGAATTACTATAATTATTGCAATATAATAAGGCAATAATTCACATAAAATACCTTTTTAGTCAATAAATTCTGGGAAATTCTAGGATGACCCATACATTGAGTAAAGTGGATTTATGAAGTTTCATGCATTTATATTACTGTTTTATGCTTAATTTGTATTTTATTTTGTTGTAGATAAATAAATATAAAAATATAGTTATGTATGTTAAAAACTAGATTTTATATTTTTCGAACCTTATTAGCATTTTAAAGACTCCATGACAAAATTTACAGATTTTAGTAAGAATGTTTGCTTATTTTTCCTGATTTTATGATTATTTAATGGTTTAAATTGATAATAAATAGCTACACATGTCCAAAAATTATAAAATCTTATCCGAATATAATATATAACATGTTAATCATAAATAAAAAGTTTAATGAATTTATCTTAATATTTTCCTATTATTTATGATTTTATTGATTAGTTAATAATGAAAAACATAAAAAATACTTCCCATAGTCAAAAATATCCAAAACATTTACAGTAGGCTCAATATAATGTTAGAAAACTATGGTTATGTTTCCAGAAGTTTTGGGAATCATTTGTTATTTTTCCCGAATTTTGTTGTTGTTTAATCATTAAAATACTAAATAAATACTAAAGCAGTTAATAAAAATATGAAAATTTTGGAGTAATTACTATTTTATGAAATAATGATTTTCTGATAATTTCAGAATGTTTAATTATTGTTTAGTATTTAAAATCATTTTCCTAAGTATCTAAGCATGTAAAAATGCATTTTTAATGATTATTTCATATAAATAATTGTTTATAATATATAAAATCTGTAAATACTTATAATTTGACAAGTTATTATTTTAATAAGAAATTATTAAAATCTTGCCTAAAGTGAAAATATAAATTAATTAAGCAAAGTAATTAATTCAATTTAAAATTCATCTAACCTATGAATACATTAATATTCAAAACAAAATTTGATTATTGTTAATTCATCTAATATAAGAATATGTGTCTAATTATTTTTATTAATACTCCATTCCCGTTTAGTAGTTCCTAAACCAAAACTATTAATTATAATAGGTTCCACGTTGTTTTGACCCGAGCCGTCTATCGTACAACACGCGTATTCCGTTTGGACTAATGTGAGTAATCTACCCCATATTTTATAATTTTCAATACTTTTGGGGTGTATCATGTGGTTCTAATATGTTCCAACTTCATTTTATTATTTTTTCACAATTGAGACATTGTTGGGACATTTATACATGAATCATTATTTGTATAATTATTGTTTGTTTACGCTACATGTACTTGTAGTGCATTACCATTTTTAGTCTAATCTTCATGACTATGCCCGTATTCTTGAGGTACGTTATGGACAATAATAGCGCTATTGGGTTGACCACCCCGTCTTGGGACGCTAAGGTGATTGATTGCACGTGGTTGAGTGTGTATGATGATTAGATGCTCCATCATATATATATATATATATATATATATATATATATATATATATATATATATATATATATATATATATATATATATATATATATATATATATATATATATATATATATATAGGGTGAGGACTTATTGTTGTTGTTATCATTTGTTAATCAATTTTTGATTTATAAACCGTTATCTCAGTAATACTTGCTTGTCGACTTCCAAAGAAAACAAGTTTCAAATTATAAATATTTCAAACTCACAATTTTCTTTAATAAAACTAGATTACTCACCAACTCTCGTAGTTGACCTGTTTTTACCCATGATGCAGATTTGAAGAATGAAGTTGATGAAAAGTAGGGTATACCTTAGAAACCCACAAGACTATTTAAATTTGATGTAATAAATGTTGTTTGTATTTGAATTTGTATTTGTATGTTGTGGATCTTGTTTGCGTACTTAGTACTTAATTGAATCTAATCATATTATAACATAGTTGTCATGAGACTTTGAACAATATATCACGCCTTGATCGATTCCGCCTAGGATCGGGGTGTGTATTTGAATTTGTATTTGACACTCACCAGAGATACCTTTAAATAAAGGGTCGTCAAGAGTAATCGTCATGCTGATCATTAATCGTCCATGAGATATTCTGTAAAGCAGAATTGAAGTTTCTCTGACCGAAAAAGTTGACATTTTGTTGCTCTTTACTTGTAGTAGTGTTGATTTTAGCAGCCAATTTTTCCATGCAGACTTAGTTCCAAAAGAATATCATTAGGGGAGAAGTCGATCGATGAAAGAGCATTTGAAGGGTTCTTGGGTATCTGATTTATGACGCATACCATATAGGGAAAATTAAATAAGTGTTTAGTTTTTGAGACTTCTGCTCTTGCTTTTTTAAATAGTATATCAAACTTTCAAAGTGTGAGTGGAATGAAAATTAAGTATACTACGTTAAAGTTAAATAGTTAGCATTAAAATTAAACTAATAAATAAATTACATATATTAAAAAATCAAATTAATATAATTCAAGATAAATATTAATTGAAAATACCATAGGACTTATAGCCCAAGGTATCTATTGTTGGCATGTTGTCCCTCACTCCAAATGGTTGAAGGTTCAACTTTTGACAACGACACTTTACAATTTAGAAGTAGATTTGAGAGTGTACCTATCGTCCTTTTAAAAAAACTTATCTAACATAGTAGCACTACTAGAAAATTACCATATAGAGACGAAGCCTATAGGGTTGACATAAGTCGTCGCAATAGATACCTCTATTGCGAATACATGTCATGCCGATAGGTAGAAAAGTCAAAGTTTGACGAATTACTCTATAGCGATGAAATGTCGTCACTATAGAGGTAGGCGAGAAACGAAAATTATTTGGCGGTTTTATGAAAATCTATTGCGACGACACATCTATTTTAGTCATTAAACGGTACGATGTCGTTTTGGTTAGGGCTATAGCGACGACATGTCGTCGCCATAGCCTTCAAAGAACCCTAAAACAATTGCGAAGCTCATTTCAGCCGTATTCCTCCTGGGACTTTTCTCTCTATCTTCGTAGGCGAAATCTGAAGATCTTGTAGCTTCTCCAGCGTCGCAACAAAGTTTCTCCGGCCAAGCAAGGTAAGTATTCGTCCAATTTCACACCCGAATCCTTGAATGCTACGATTTCTAGAAAATAAGAAGGAATTGGGCTTCTTCTTTTTTGTTGCAGGTTTGTTGTTGTGGCAACTCCAGTGGTCTTCTTCGGCAGCGAAGGATGGTGGCATTCCTTGTAACACCCGGCTTATTAACAAAACACCCCATAAAATTTTTTTATTTTTCAAACCCATATTTTACATTCAAAACCATATCCAAAGGGGTATTAGTTAATACAAACAGGCACAAGAGTATCAAGGATTACATAATATTAATATTATACATCCTTCAAGCCAGGCTGCTACCTCACAATACTAAGTCCCTAGTCACGGACTTTGTCTTTCCCCTTAGCGGGGTCACGCTCACCTGCAGGGACATATCAAATAAACACTGTGAGCTATAAAGCCCAATGAGTAATCAAATCTGCAACAATATGTATAAGAATAAAATCTCTATACAAATCAAATATGCATTATCTCATAACATATGATCGCATATGGCTCACGGGTTTGCCCCGCTTTTGCCTAGACTCATGGCTCCGTTCTTGCCATATCAATGACTCACGACTTATCCGGTATTGCCTTTTTAAAGTTGACTCACACCTCCGTTCTTGTCTATAGCAGACTCACGGCTTATCTGGTATTGTCGTATTGTTGACTCACAGCTCCGTTCTTGTCTCTTTCAGACGCACGACTTATCTGGTATTGTCTTTTATTTCATCATTAAAGCTGTCAAATTCGTCCCCAAAATTGTTTCCATCTGCAACTGTTCACCCAACACTTATCACATCGGATATAAATGAGATTACTCACCTTGATGATCACTACAACTAGTTCCTGTTGGTTCTTGCCTTTTTGTACGCGCTACGACAATTTGTTCCGTACCTATATATTCATTTGTATACACAATGATTATAGGTTAACAATCACTATAATTGACTCTAATGCATAAGAGTCTAATATAACACCATTTCCAATCATTTTCGAGCAATAACCATCGTTATAAATATTTAATACACTTCCCGAAATACGCGTATTCTACTACAGTACCTTCGGGAGGTCGTATTCTAATTTTGATAATTTTCCATGAAGTTTCACACCATATTAGACCTATGTTTAAAATTTGAGGTCAAACGGACAAGTCTAGCATCAAATTCCAAAATTGGAATTTCAAAGCTTCTCTTAACAGAATGCTGATTTTTTTTTGTTGCTGGCGGAGATCGGGACCCGATCTCCTGGGAACAGACCAGAAATCCGATTTTTATGCTACAAATACTCATTTTTTCCCATTTTAAGCCCTTAATACATGACTTAACCACTGGGAATTGTTCCAGGACCAAAACCCTTCATTTACTTCAAGTTTTAAACAATGGAATTGGTGATTCCAATCCATTTCAAGAATTTCCTGTTTGTCACAATTTTGGTCCAACATCGAAATTACCAAGTTATAATTGCTTCTACTGATTTATTTCAATCAACATAACATCTGGAACTCATTATAAACCATTGGAATCAGTTTGATCATAAGAACTCATAATCTAGGGTTCTTGATCAAAACCTAAATTCCTTAACAATAGCAACCTACTTTCATATTTTTGAGATATGTTCTTATCACATGACTTATTGGAAGATTAAAGTCATAAAACTTCATGGATCTTGACTAAAATTTCAGTCATCAAGTTCCTCTCTTGAAGAACACACAAAAACTTAGGTTAGAGATACAATCACTAACCTTTAATCACTTGAAACTTCCAATTCCAAGTACCGATCCGATTTTCAGCTTCAATTCTTCAAGAACTTGCCAAAGATTTCAGCCAAAAACCCTCTCCCGTAGCTTCTCCAAGCTTCTGCACATGTGGGGAAACTTTTCCCCTTTTTATACCTCCAGAATTTACAGTTTAGCCCCTGGAGTTCCATTTCTTGAACTTTTTCCACATTTGTCAAATTTTATGATAAAAACTTATATTTATAACATTTTAAGTCCAAAACTCAAAATATTATTACAAATCAAATCCTTTTCTGTCCAAAAGACCAAATTACCCTTCTAAGGTAAAATGACCAATTTACCCTTTTTATTATATTTACATGTAAAGAGTATCTTGGTGTTACAAATTCTCCACTCCTTCAAAAGATTCCGTCCTCGGAATCATACAAAGAGTTGAGGGTACTTCTCCCTCATTTTGCTTTCGGTCTCCCACGTCATGTCGGAACCTCTGTGATGTCGCCAAAGTACTTTAACCATGCTGATTTTCTTGTTCCGCAACTATCTAACCTTTCGGTCTAGCACCCTCTCGGGTTGTTCTGGATATCTTAGCTTCTCATCTATTTCAATTTCAGCGAGAGGTACCCGCTGAGACTCGTCAAACAAAGTCTTCCTCAAATGGGACACATGAAATACATCATGTATACCATGAAGTTCATCGGGTAATTCCAGTCTATACGCTACAGCTCCAACCCTTTGGGATATGCGGAAAGGTCCAATAAAACGAGGACTCAACTTTCCTTTCTTCCCAAAACGAATTAAGCCTTTCCAAGGGGATACCTTAAGCATCACCATGTCCCCCACTTGGAATTCCAGCAGTTTTACCCGTTTATCTGCATACTGCTTCTGTCGATTCTGGGCCACTTTCAAATTTTCTCGAATTTGTCTAATCTTTTCCTCAGTCTGTGCTACAATCTCGGGTCCAGCTAATGGCTTTTCCCCAACTTCAGTCCAGCAAGTCGGAGTACGACACGGTGCTCCATACAATGCTTCATACGGGGCCATCTGAATGCTGGAATGGTAACTATTATTATACGCAAATTCTACCAAAGGTAAATGATCTTCCTAGCTTCCACCAAAATCTATTACACAGGTTCTCAGCATGTCTTCCAAAGTCTGGATAGTTCTTTCACTTTGACCATCGGTCTGCGGGTGGTATGCGGTACTCATAAGTACTTTTGAACCTAATTGCTCTTGAAGACTTTGCCAGAACCGAGAAGTAAATCTACTATCCCGATCTGACACGATCGATACTGGTAACCCATGTCGGCAAATCACTTCATCTATATAGATTTTCGCCAACTTATCAATCTTGAACTTCTCACTAATCGGTATAAATTGTGCCGATTTCGTCAAACGGTCAACAATTACCCATACCGCATCGTGACCTCGCGATGTCCGCGGCAACTTTGTTACAAAATCCATAGTAATATTGTCCCATTTCTTCTCTGGAATTGGCAACGGCTGGATTTCTCCGTACGGTTTCTGATGGTTTGATTTTACTTGCAGGCACGTCAAACACTTTTCTACGTATCTTCCAACATCTCGCTTCATTCCAGGCCACCAATATAACGGTTTCAGTGTCCGATACATCTTAGTACTGCCTGGATGAACTGCATATCGACAATAGTGTGCATCTTCTAGAAGCAAATTCCGTGCCTCCCCTTGTTTTGTGACCCATACACGACCTTTAAAGGTTTTCAATTGCTGTGTGTTTTCATCCAAATGCTTCAAATACCCAACCATTCGCTCGCTTTTTACATGTTCAGGCTTGCACGCTTCTTCCTGTGCTAAACGGATCAATTCAGGTAACCGGCTTGCTACACCCATACATGCAGATGTAACTTTCAAAGGTGTTTCTTTCCGACTTAAAGCATTTGCCACCACATTCGCCTTGCCAGGATGGTACAATATTTCGCAATCAAAATCTTTAAGTAGATCCATCCATCTTTGCTGTCTCATATTGAGCTCTTTTTGGTCAAACAGATATTTCAAACTTTTATGATCCGTATAAATAACAAACTTCACACCATACAAGTAGCGTCTCCACAACTTCAATGCCAAGATCACAGCAGCTAATTCCAGGTCATGAACTGGATATTTCTTCTCGGCTTCTTTTAATTGACGGGACGCATAAGCTATCACCCGACCTTTCTACATTAACACACATCCGAGGCCAACTCTAGAAGCATCACTATAGATTACATATTCTTCTCCACTTTGCGGTAGTGCTAACACCGGTGCTCCACACAAGGCTTGTTTCAACCTTTGAAAAGCTTCTTGCTGTTTTTCCGCCCATTCAAATTTTTCGCCTTTCCTGGTCAACTTGGTCAATGGGCAGCTATCGAGGAGAAATTCTCGACAAATCTTCTATAATAACCTGCCAAACCAAGGAAACTTCGTACTTCAGTCGGACTTCGAGGCGGTTCCCACTTCATTACGGCTTCAATTTTCGCTGGATCGACTTTCACCCCTTCAGCATTAATCACATGGCCAAGAAATTGAACTTCTCTTAGCCAGAACTCACACTTAGAAAATTTTGCATACAATTTTTCTTGACGAAGCAACTCCAGCATTTGTCGCAAGTGTACTTCATGCTCGGCTTGGCTTCGCGAGTACACTAGAATGTCGTCTATAAATACTATTACTGAAGTATCAAGGAACGGTCGACATACCCTGTTCATAAGATCCATGAATACGGCCGGAGCATTGGTTAACCCGAAAGGCATCACCAAAAACTCATAAAGGCCATATCGCGTGCGAAAAGCTGTCTTCGGAATATCAGATTCTCGAATCTTCAACTGATGGTACCCTGGTCTCAAGTCAATTTTAGAAAAGTAAGATGCCCCCTGTAGCTGGTCAAACAGGTCATCAATTCTTGGTAGCGGATATTTATTCTTCACCGTGATCTTGTTCAGTTCCCGGTAGTCAATACACATACGCATTGACCCGTCTTTCTTCTTAACAAACAGGATAGGGGCTCCCCAAGGTGATATACTCGGTCTAATAAAACCCCGATCTAATAGTTCTTCCAGTTGCTTTCGCAGTTCCACCATTTCTGAAGGTGCTAAACGATATGGAGCCCGAGCAACAGGAGCAGCTCCCGGAACCAGTTCAATCGTGAACTCTACTTGTCGATCTGGTGGTAACCCTAGAAACACATCTAGAAATTCATTTACAACATTTACATTTGCTACCCCCACTTTTATTGGCTTAGCCACCGCTACATAAGCCAAATAAAACATTCCCCCTTTGCTAATGCAGCTTCGAGCCTGAGCAAAGGAAATAACCGGCATCCTTAACCGTGGTCTTTCACCCTGAATCTTTATCTATTTCCCTTCCGGTGACAATAATGTAATGCTTTTGTTTCTACAATCCATGTTAGCATAATTCGTTGCTAACCAATCCATACCCACGATTACTCCAAATTCATTGGTAGTCATCGGCTTCAAATCTATAGGGAAAGTGGTCCCGTAGATTTTAAGCTGACAACCCTCCAGGTGTTCGGAAACCCAAACATATATTCCATCTGCTATAGCTACTTCCAAGCTTTCATCCATAGGAAATAGTGGTACGTTCAAACGAGACATCAGAGACTCTGATACAAAACAATGTGTAGCTGCTGGATCAACTATAACATATACAGGTATGGAATTTAGAGTGAAGATACCTGTAACCACATCAGTCTTTTCACGAGCTTCTTCAACAGTCATCTGAAAGGCTCGCGAGGCTACTGGTCTTCCCCGGTTCTTCACCTCTTCCTTCTTTCCTCCTTGGTCATATCTGGATCTTTCACTAAATGCTCCAGATTTTAGCTGTGGACAATTTGGGGGAATATGATCTGTAGCTCCGCACTAATAACACCGCCGTTCCGCCCGACACTCCCGTGTAGTATGTCCCATTTTCCTACAATTTCGGCAATTAATCGGTACAGTATCAATTCGACAACTTCCTGAGTGCCTTTTCCTTCACTTCTCACACCATTTTGCATCATCTTTTTGGCCTTTACCCTTAAAGTTAGACCCAGCTTGTTGTGACTTTTTCTGAGGCGTCCATCCTTGGTCTTCCTCCTTTCTTTTGGTTTCAGTTACTTTCTTTTTATCTTCTTGTCTTTTCAGTTCTGTCTCCCTTTCAGTGGCCCTATCCACCACTTGTCGAAAGTAGACAATTTAAGTGGTTGCACTATCTCCCGGATTCGGGTCGTCAATCCCCAAATGGTAGGAAGTGTTTTATTTGTATATATATATATATATATATATATATATATATATATATATATATATATATATATATATATATATATATATATATATATGATCAAATAAGAATGAAAATTTTGGTAGAAATGGTAGGAAGTGTTTTATTTGTATTTTTTTACGAACCAACAAAATGAATCATTACAAGATGCAAATGTAACATTATTAAAAAAAAAAACATTTCATTGATTTATTTTTCTGATGCTTCACCAAAATTATTTACAGAGTGTACACAAAATTGCTTTAGTAAAAAATGAATCATTGAGTTGTTTTTTCGGATATGTTTTTTTGCGAATCATGTTTTTATGGGTAATCTAATGACTCATTTTTTGTTTGGTTCAAAAGCAAACAAATAAAGCACTTATTACCATTTCTACCAAACGTTTTCTTCTTTTATATATATATATATATATATATATATATATATATATATATATATATATATATATATATATATATATATATATATATACATATATATGTGAAAAAGATAAATTATATAATCATTTTATTGCAAAAATCCATCAAAGTTTATAGGGTAATTGAAGAAATTTCGGAATGGTAATGGTTTGGATGGTTAAAATGGAAAAAGAAATAAAAAATTCCAAGATTCAGGCGCCTCTCCCACCCTCTCTCTCTCTCTCTCTGCCATGTGTCGCTCATCTATTGGCTGAGCTTTTTTTTCACCGGTTTTGTTTTTTTGGCTATAACATTTTTTTCTTTACAAAAAAATAATGAAAAAGTCAAAGTTCTTAAAATTCAATTCCCTACAAAATGAGCACACATGAAAATTTTAAAAAATGATTTTCTTAATTTTTTATTTTTATAAAAAAACCCTGAAAAAAATATTTTTCCAAAAATTATGAAAATGTAAATGATACTTCTACTCACTATACTATTGACTTTGTAAAAATAATCTTTTATAAATAAGGTTTTGATATATCGTATACTCCGAATGGAGTTTATGTAAATGCGATATTGATAATCAAAGTGTTTCTCTTGAAATAGATGTTGTGAAATTTGATGAAATAAACCCATTAGCACTCTCTATTAATGTACACAAATGTCACTAATACTTGATGGGGAAAAAATTTCTTGTTTTTTTTCACCTTTATATAGAGACTTTTATTATATGGATTTATGTCCATAATAATGACTATTTTGTAACATTTATTGTTTTAAATATATGTTATCTAAGGTTGTTATGATTAGAGTTAATGTTTTGTGTATATAATAGAGTTTATACTATAAATGGAAAAGAAGAATAAATAATACAATATACATACTCTCTACACAACAAACATTAACACTATGACCATGAGTTGTTAATTCTTCAATTGGATGAAAAAGACATGACATATTTTCGACATAGGAAGAGTACTAAGTAAATTTGAACTACTTTATATGGGGTGACTCTAGATTAAGGTTTGAATGAAATAACATATTCGCAGTCTCTAGTAGTGTACACAAATTTCACACAAAATTGACGTGGCAAAACATTTTGGTTGAATTTTTTCAACATCTCCATGACATCTAGAGACTTTATATGGATTTATGTCCGTAATAATAACTCTTTTCTAACATTTATTGCTTATTTATACGACATTTATATACACTAGAGTTAATTTTGTGTGTATTTAATAGGGTTTATACTTTAAATGGAGAAGAATAATAAATAGTACAATACACATACCCTCTAGACAACAAGCAATGGCATTATGACCATGAGTTGTAAGTTATTCAATTTGATGAGAGAGACAAAACATATTTTTGATGCATACTTTAGTGAGGTATGTTTCAGGTGTTTTCTTAATTTCAGCGATCTTGAAGAACTTATTCGACTGTTGTATCCTGGGAGAAAGATGTATAATTGTATGAGCGAATTTTTTCAAGGAAAGCGTGTTTTACGCGTGCCTCAGTCAATATGTAGTCAATATATGTATCAAATTCAAATCATATCCTTCAATTATTGTTTTTCCATGTTTTCGCATTGCGTCATTTGGGCCAGTTTACCTTAACCGGTGATATATTCTCTAACAGGTTATTTGTTTAATTCCGTCAAGGAAGCTTACTTTGTGTTGGATGTTGGATACAATATAAACCCGATGGAGTGGTTCATGAATCATGATGACGTCGACTCTAGAGGGTGTAGAACATTGTTGTTGCGGTTGTCGTGTAAGATGACAGCAGTGGTAGGGTAAACCAGTTCGACTATTAGATGGTGCTCTGTCGTAAATGATTATGGGATTGCTTGATCTTTCATTCCACAGGGACAACACATTTATATTACAATTACTAATTAATCGAGCCTATCTATAATATTATAAATCTTTATAGATATATACAAATCTAATAAAATCATGTTATTCATTCAATGTGAAAGATCTAAACATATACATTTCTATCTATTTATAATGTGTTCTGATTTTGATAGACACTATTCTCTAATCTCTTTTATAAACAAGTAAAGATTCCAACTTTCAACAGCAAACATCCATTGTTATAGTAAATTCGATGATATGTTTGGATTTCAATATATCTTGCTCATGAGCAAAACAGCTTGACCAATACGATTTTACTCCACCTCTCTATATTAACTATTCTACAACTCAACAAGAAGAAATTAAGATATATACACATGCTTGACATGACTTAGTTTTTGCTTCCATCATAAACATAAACAGAATACTAAAGGATGCACTAAACTTGTCTAGGTTTTTTGATTGTATATCATAATTAAATGATTTGTTGGTTACAATTGTATCAATAGATTATTACTCGAATTTAGATAAGATGTAGCAAGTAGCTGGAAATGAATTATTGCTAACAGTCTATACATTGTACCACAAGCATTTGCTTTGTTTCCGTTTATAAACATGTAAAACTACTTCATTCTTGAATTTAATTTTTTAATGAGGGCTATAACTGAACAAGAATGATATAATTGATCAACTGTGAGAACCTTAGGATCTATATTATTATTTTTTATAGCCTAAACATCATTTGATTAAAATACTATGAGAACTGCATTTGAGTTGATAAAATTTGTTTCGGCCGTCGCTTTATTAGAGATCTATGATAATTTATGGGGAATTTGAATTTAACACATGCTCCTTTTGATTTGGTTTTCGCTGACTTACTCTGATGTGTATATTATATATGATGATGATCGACATCATGGAGTTTGAAGATGAATAAAATTAGAAATCACGCGAAATTTGTAACACAAAAACATGTAGTTTGTGTGTCCTTCTTAAAGCAAACATATAGCACCAAGAAAACGTCCCCAATGGCAGCAGCTTTATTAATTGGAGTAGTACCGTACACTTTGTAATTGTATTACATCTGTTTAAATCTATCTATATAAGTTGATGATTCTAGTTGCTCATTTCGTATAGCTAAAACTAGGGTTTCATAACAGGAAAACCTGGTTATTCAGGAATCTTCATTGATTCAAGCGGCAGGAGCAATACCACTATCGTCATCGTCGTCGTCGTCGTCATCACCATCCATGGATGCATCAACCGCATGGTAATAACCCCAGTCGTCATCAGCATCAAAGGCATCATCACAGGCGTAAGCTTCAGAAATGGGGTGATGCTCATGTTCAGGGCCATGATAGTCATTTTCATCATCATGCGTCTTCCATATCATCTTTATGCCATGAAACATTTTCTTGAGAGTAGATGGAAGCAGAACAGTAGCCAAGATAATGCTAGTTGCTATAGTCTTCACTTTCAAGGAGAAATGTTTAGGAAAGATGGTTGGGGAAATAACATATAAATAGAGTATGGGGTAAATGGGGTGGGGAGAGGAATCAGACAAAATGTGATATTATGATGCTGTTTTTCATGTATGGTCCCAGTGCATTTGACCCAATTTAAAAAGAAAGAGTTGCTAATCCGATTGTGCACTAATCTCTAGCTTGAACAAGCACCTTCAGAAGATAATGACCATGGTAGATATAAAAAACTTAGGAATTCAGAGATGTATTTACCCTTCGTTTATAGCTTTAGACCTAGACATTATCTTTACTGAGATCTCCGATTCTTGTTTATGGATTGCTTTCCCTAATAGGATGCGAGGTTTTTAGTTGAGGAGATAATAAGTATTAGGCCAACTCAAGGTTGAAGCATGTAGGATTAAACCTCAAACTATCAGCACTACACCATCTTGATGGTGGTATAGGAGATAAGTATTGATAATCAGAAAATTGCCTACTAATATTTTGAGCTTCGACCTCGAGGGTAGGATGGGTTGACTTAGGCATGCTAGTGGCCCATGACTTTCGTTCTAATTTTGTGAATATTCATATACCCTACTCCTTTTAGCTTTTTGTTAGTTTTTAAATATATTTATATCCCACGTCGCCATAAAAAAATCCTATACCAGTTCTTATGATTTGATCATTTCTTACATCATATGACTAACAGTCTAACACTCGTGATATACCAAGATTATGTTGGAAACCTCGTATTTGGTCCTACTTTAGCCTTCTGAAAATAAAAGGTTATAATTCTTGGAAAATTTTAAACATTTTTGTGTCTTTCCTCATTCCTTCAATTCGTATTTTGTAGAATGACTTCGTGCTTATTAGGCATATAAGTTAAAAAAATTATACAGTACTTTTTATAAGAATATAGATTTAAAACTTTTTGATCAACCAATTAACATATCTCTTGTAAACTCAGCGAGTAATTCAAATTCAAAATTTTGGATTATGCCTGCTGATTCTCATTCATTCACATAGCATAACCCTAAAAATTTCAAAATGATAAGAAGGAATTGGTACAAATCCCTTCCATTTGCAGTCTCAAAGCAAAAGGGTGAATACAAGGCTTGTGGGACCAAAGGCGTATTTAGTGGTAAGGGTGAATGGCAGATTTGTGTTTGTGCAAGTGAATCCCGTGGGAAGGTGTGTGTTGCTGCAGAAAAAGTGTGCTGCACACATGGCATATCATGCGACGTGGATGCTTACATGGCACATTTCAATCCACAAAGACCCGTTGTATGTAAGTTAAAAAGACTACAGATTTTTATGATGCATCTTTCCAACCAAAAAGTGATAATATGTGTTGGTGGTGGAAGACAATACTTGGGTGGTGGTTTGGTTGAACCCACAATTAAATAAAATAAAAATCCACCATATAGATGCATACAAGATTAATTTTATTTAAAATTTTATATGTTGCATGTACATTTAAATGTTCTATAAAACTTAACTCATGTCAAAATTTTATTTTAATGATGTATGTTGATGTTTCACCCATGTCCCAACAAGAATTTAAGCACGTGTAGCAACTAAAGACTTTGTAATTGCCCGATCGTATCTTTTTTTTTTTTTGAACCGGCAAATAGATTAAACAAACAAAGCTGCCTAGCAAGGAGCTAGACAAGGAGCAGAGTACAAACAGAAAAGAAAATATAGTTACATGGCTCGAATCTATACAACACTAGGAAAAAGACTTATACACCAATCAAGCCATCTAAATTCTCCATAAGAACTCCTATGTTTAAACCAAAGAAACATCATAGACTTGATGAGGTCTACCACTTTTGTAAGGGAAATTCTGGATTTGTTGAAAACTAGATCGTTACGCGCCTTCCAAATGCCCCAAATCGTGCCATAACAAAAACTAAGTAGGATACACTGCTCCTTCGAACAGGTCTTTCGATTCGTAGCAAAATCTACAATCTTCTGAACCGTGTTACAATCTTGAGACTCCTGTACACTACACCACTTGAGAATCCATTCCCAGACTGATCTCGCAAAAGTACAATCCCCAAACAAGTGATCTGAACTTTCTTCAGCCAGCCCACAAAAACCGCAAACCACCGACTCGATTGAAACCCTACGCTTATTTAAAGCTTTTGCTGATGGAATGTTATCCATTATTGCCCTCCAAACAAGGCATGAAACCTTTATTGAGATTTCTTTAATCCAATGGAAAGGATCTGCAGGTTGATTAAGACTGTTCAAATAAATCCGATGTCTTAGAGACTCCACCGAATACCTTCCATCTGATGCTAAATCTAGTCCACGAGTCTTCATTCGAGGATAATTAACGACGCCTATAGTCTGCAGGAATTGAGAGATTAAGTCGTCTGGGGGGTTGTGCATACCATGACCATGAAAAACCTTCTCCAAAAATTCTATCAGCAACTTTGCTTTTTTTTTTTGAGATTCCAAGTTGTAAAGTACGGGAAAAAGTTGTTTTAAAGGACCACCGCCCAACCAGTCATCAATCCAGAACAGAGTGTCCTCACCTAAGTTCACTTTCCTCCTGATAATGTTGTCACTTGGTATATCTAATTTTATTAGAATGTTTTTGACTTGTGTTATATTCCTCGAAACCCTTGTGGTTGTTTCTCTCGATAGAGACGTCACCGGTTTTCCAGCAAGCCGATGGATACTTGTTAACACTTTACTCCATAAAGATGTTGCTTTAGTCTTGATCCGCCACCACCATTTGTAGATTAACGCCAAGTTGAGTGCCTTTAACGAACCCACCCCTAGACCACCATCTTCTTTCCTTGCAATTATCTTGCTCGAGGAAACCCATCATATCTTCTTCTCGTCTTCTGAAGCTCCTCATAAGAACTTTCTTCTTAGCTTTTCCAAAGTGTTTAGAATACCTGCAGGAGCAACAAAAAGTGAGAGGTAATAAGTCGAAAGGTTTCCGAGCATCGATTTTATTAGCGTCAAACGTCCCCCGAAAGAGATATTTTTTGCTTTCCGTGTAGTGAGTTTTGAACAAAATTTATCAATTATCGGATTCTAGTTTCGCTTGAGTTTTATATTGGCACCAACTGGAACACCGAGATATATAAATGGCAGCGAAGCCGGTTCACACTCGAGTTTGTAGGCCCATCTAGCAGTCTCTTGCAGTGATGCACCTACACCAAATACTTTTGACTTTTTGAAATTAACCTTGAGGCCAAAAGCAGCTTGAAAACAACGAAGTATTCGCGCAAGATTCAAAATGTTTCGTTTTGACCATTCACCTGTAAATACTACATCATCCGCATAGGATAGGTGAGAGATCACAGGAGCACTGTTGGGCAGTTGGATCCCCTCAAAAATCCTTTTTTCACACACCGTCTTCATCACTGCATTCAAACCTTCCATGGAGATAATGAAAAGGTAAGGTGATAACAGATCTCCTTGTCTCAATCCTTTTGTCATTTGGAATTCCAAAGTTAGTGACCTGTTCACAATAACCGAAGCTCTAGCAGATCCTAGACAACCACGAATCCACGATCTCCACTTTGTCACATATCCCATCTGAATAAGAATCAAATCAAGATAATTCCAGCTAATCGAGTCAAACGCCTTTTTGAAATCGACCTTAAACGGGAGCGTTTTTTTTCTTCGAATGTTTTGACCACGAGCAAATTTTGTTAACTATTAGGGCCCGTCCAGAATATTCCGACCTTCTACAAAAGCTATTTTTACTTCTCCGATATTATGCCCGATCACCCGTTTCAATCTACTAGCCAATAGTTTAGCTATAATTTTGTATAAAGATCCAATGAGGCTGATAGGCCGGTAGTCGCTAGGTTTCAAAGGGTCCTTGATCTTTGGAGCTAAAGTGATAAAGGAAGAATTACACCCCTTAGCAAGTGTCCCACACTGTTCAAAATGTTTCACATATGAAACAATGTCATGATCGGCCCAGTACTCCTTTATAAATTTGAAAGAAGAACCATCCGGCTCGGGAGCCTTTTCACCACCTTATTACCGGACCGTATTTTTTATTTCCTCCGTCGAAAAAGGTGCTTCCAAGAATGTCGCAGCCGAAGAGGGTAAGGAGCTAAGGTTGGGATTAATAAGATATGGTGTGGAGGGCCATCTCTCAAGGAATTTGCTTTGAAAACATCGGTATACCTCATTCTAGATAGCATTTGGGTCAGTAGACCATTCGTCGGCAATTAACAGTCCATTTATTCGGTTTTTTTTGTTTTTTGCTGTTTACAAGCGTGTGGAAGAATTTTGTGTTCTCATCCCCATCTACCATCCATTTGACACGGGATTTTTGCTTAAGGTCTAGGGCTGCGGCTTTCTCTACTTCTACAATCTTTTTTGAAAAACGTTTCTTCTTTCTTCAATTTCACCTGCATTAAGGGGTCTTGACTCTGCAATGGAGTCAATCTGCCCCAGTCTTTCCTTTAGATTTTTCGATTCAACCATCTCTTTCGGGAACTCCAGCTTCTTCCATTCTTTAATCTCATTTTTTAGATGCTTCAACTTCGCTGCCAAGTACAGATCTGGTGGACCGTACCCAGAGAATTCAGACCAGGCTTTTGTCACTATCTCCTTTAGCCATGAATTGAAGAATTTGAAGGAAGTGGGACCGAAATATTTAGACAAAATAGATAGAAGTATTGGGCAATGATCTAATAGTTCTCTTGCCAATATCGTGACTGTGGGGTAAGGAAAGATTTTCATATAATTGTCACATACTAAAACTCGGTCCAGCTTGCTAAGTTTCGCCTCACTTTGACAAAAGTACGTAAATCTATAACCACCCATTCGGATGTTGATTAGACGGGCTTCGTGGATAAATCTATTAAAATCAAAAGCTGGCCGGGGGCAAAATTTGGAATTCATTCATTCCTCTAGATTCCTGACAACATTAAAATCGACTAAGAACAACCAAATACCCCCTTTATTCCATTTAATTCCCAATAACTCGTCTCATAGTCTGCTTTTTTCTGAGTTTGAGTGAGGTCCATATATATTAGCAATATTAACAGAATCCACTACCCTATTCCAACTACCACTCGTTATCAAGAAGTGTCGAGATTTTACGACTTCAAATAACTAATACAGACACCTATCTCATTTACTGATACGGCTGCCAGATATCCTGTTGTGTCCACGTCTGCAAATTCGACCCCAACATCCTTTTACGTTAATGTCTTCTGTGTTTGACGATTGGGTCTCCTATATAACAAAAGCTGAAATCTGATGCTGAGTTTTTAAACGTCTAACCCACTCCACCTTATATTCCTCCCTGATGCCTATTATATTTAACGAAATACAGTACATTCAGTACCATTCTTATCACCATTTAGTACATCCACATGTTTTAGCTAGCTAAAGAACTTGGATAGAGGACTTCATATACATCCTAAGAGGATTAGGTTAATTTAACTTAATTAAAGATATCAACGCCAAAATCAATTGCAATTAAGTCAAATATCTACAATCTTCTAGCTCAATATAGAATTTACTCCATATTTCTTTGATATATATATATATATATATATATATATATATATATATATATATATATATATATATATATATATATATACACATACAAACACACACACACACACATATATATATATATATATATATATATATATATATATATATATATATATATATATATATATATATAATCTATTATTCGTGGCAACTATGTAGCAGAAAATCAAGTGTGTGTACGAGAAATCAGTGATTATATATGTATACTATGAATGTAACACAATTCAAGCACAAGTTGTTCATCTATAAAAGAGGTGAACCGGTTAGCAGTTACTCGGATGGAGGGTGGCTCTTCATGTTCATCAATATTCTACGAGTGAAAATCCACATGTCCTGCATCTTAACATTTACATATAAAAAGTAAGTTTTAATGAAGGTTCAAATTCAATGGTGTCTATAGAATTTTTGTTGTCTTGCACACCTAAATTTCATGAATAATAACACAATTATAATCAGATGCGAGGTCAGCCATTTCTACTATGACAACTTTATGTTTTGCACCATCAACAACTTATTTTTCTTGTCCGGTAATTAAATCACAATAAATGTTTGCCTTGTGCAATCGTTGTGCTACCTTCCATGCCATAATCTCAGAGGACCATAATAGATGCCTAATTTGAATGAAATAAACAAAATTTTAGCAAGATTCTTGTGTGAAAATTTTTACAAATTGAAAAAATGAAATTGATACCAGAAGTACTGAGCGCCAACTACTTCAATGCATGATATGTCTTCCTACTTTTTTGTAAGACCAACATGAAGAATACCATTACACTTCTTTCTTTGAGTAATTCGATACCATGTGTGAGGATGACTAATAATATAAAAATATAAAAACTCATTAGACAATACTCACTAAAGAAGACATTTGTCTTATGTTGAAAAACTTGACAATGTAACCATGCATATGATGTTTTTATGTGAGGCCTGTAAAATCAAACTACCGTTCCAGTTGAACTGCTAAACTTCCTTAAGGAAATATATATATGAGCTTAAGCTCCAACTGTTATAAATGAGCAATTAAAACATCAAATATGAGATCCAATATTCGCATGAAGATAATATACACTTTTCTATAAGTAAATAGAAGAATTTGGACATAGAAATGGTTGGGAAAATCTATTGTAACCACCAAACTCCTTACACTTCCTTTACATCGGAAAACATATACAAATTCTTTCTTCTCATGCGTACATCCTTCTTATACAAAAATAATATGCAAAACCTAGTCTAAACACTGTATAAGTTATGTTACTAAATGCCACCAATAGCTTCCAAATTGTAGTACTTTCTTTTGTCTGCTAGCATAGATTAGAAGTTTTTCCACAAAAACTGCAAAGCTTGTAGCAGTTCTGAATTTGCAACATTACATAGCATTAGAATCCCTTGCTACGAAATTGGCTATAGAAATGAGATTGCTACAAAATAGAAGTCATAGTAACAGTTGTAGCAAAATTGTTACGGAACTAAAATTCCATAGCAAAAAATTTTGCTACAAGAAATATAGCTACAGAATCTCATTAATAATTAGTAGCAAACTCGGTAGCTATTTAGGTTTAGCTACGGAATTTCACATTTTTGCTACAGAATTTTTCCGTAGTTAAATTGAAATTTTCTTATAGTGTTGTACATGGTCTTTAACTTCTTTTTCTAACTTGGATGGTCCCTAAGGTCTAATTTTGTTTCGATTTCCGTCCCTATCAGACATATAATTCCTATATTTCCCTTACCTATTTCTTTTTCAATTTATTTATTATTTTATTATTTAGTTATTGTATAACAATTTATTTAAATATTCAACACCCACCGTCATCTTACCACATCTGCCATCCCCTCGGCATATCCATTCCTCCTCCTCTATCGTTCACAACACTGGTGAACTCCATTGTCTTCACCTCCATTGTCTTCACCTCCATTGTCTTCACCTCCAATGATCAAACAAAAACAGACGAAATTCAGACTAACCAAAACAAAAACACTTTGAAACCAAACCAAAACCAAATGGCAGTTGGAGAAATTCAAAATCAAAATTACTTAAGAACCAAACCAAATGCAACCAGGTTAATCTTTAAATCAATTTACATATGTGGGATTTAAATGAAACGATAAGATCATCACTTTAAAAAACAATTAGAAAAGTGAATATGAGAAAAAAGCGACAATTGTACATAAAAATCAAAGATCAGAAACTGATCAAGCACAAGTTTGTCGATGGTGTTGGGGTTGAAGATGGCAATGACTATGTAAGTTGGGTGGCTTCATTTCTAGTGGTAATGGTTCGGCCAAAGTGGGTGTAGAGGGCATTAGAAAGAGATGATGGGATAGAAGGTGGATCTAGGGTTAAGAAGAGATTTTTATGGTGAGGGTTTAATGGTTTATGACGATGGTCGGGATTGACAGGAGAGGGAGGAAAGAGCAGGGATGGTATGGGAGAACGAAGACTCCCATCATTATCAGGGTTGACAGGCGATTGGAGAAAAGGATAATAAAGGCTTTAGGTGAAGAGGAAGTCTTTTTTGGCAGGATATCTATGTTGAATTGTCGATAGGAATGGAAAGTGTCTAGGGGAAGTGGTGATGAGTTCTTCGACAACTAAATATGGTTGCTAGAGAAGATGACCGGACCACAATAGGCTCAAAGGATGCGGCACGATGAGACTAGTGAAGGTCTGAGAGAGGTTGGGGATGAGTCGATACGGTAAAGGGAAGGGTAAGAGGGCAGGTGTAGGTGGTGGTACCCAATGTTTTTTCCTTTTAACAATTAGTTTTAAGAAGAAATAACAATATAAAGGAAAAAAGATACAACGGTATATTGTTCATTTTAACATGATAAAGGACAAAAAATCGAAACAAAATTAAGCCTTAGGGACCGTCCGAGTTGAAAAATAAAGTTAAGGACGACACATGCAGACTAACCCAAACCAGGGGCATTACTGTAATTTACTCCTATTTTTTAAAAAGTTTTAAAAACATTTTATTTTACTATTTCATTATTAAATCATTGTACCTTCGATTGCTTTGTATATGCTTATATTTCAAAGTATAGTCATCTAATAGGATGAAACTAATTGTGTTAGAGCTTGAAATTTCTAATGATAATGTGCATCATATTGATTAGAAAAAAAATCTTTGTAATACTTCTCATGTTCAGAGTTCATGAGATATAATATTGACATTATAAAAGCAAATAACCTTTATTTTGGTTTACTTTTGAAGTAAGTGAGGAAATTAATCAATATGGGTGTTTCTTTACAGGGAGCCTTGCCTTGATCGCTTGGTGTTGCTAAAATCATTTTAGTGACCATACCACGACCTATTAGCAATGAAGATATTTCTTTTACAAGAATTGGACGAAGCTTACCTACTTATAAAACAAACTTGTTCCTCTCACATTAATTCCAGCAATTTATAGATATTATGTCCATTTTGTAGATACTTTCATCAATTCTACTTGAATTTTTACGAACACACCTAAGTCGATGTTAGGGGAGTGAAAGGGAATACCCCTTAAAACTCAAAGCTAATGTTAAACACGTTTTCCCAATTTTCAACAACTCGTTGAAAGAAAAAATAAAAAAATCATCACTTCAATTTGAATAAATATGCGAATAATAGAGCTCACACCAATAGATATCCATTAACATTTGTTTTCGAAACACTATTACTCATCATCACTCTCAAAATGGCAAATCTAAAAGAAACCACATACATATATCGTTAAATTGGGAACCCTTACTTGATCACATATTAATGCCTCTACAAAATGGGTGAGAAGCCTTTAGTACATTAACCTTTCTTATTCACCACCTCTCCACAACAAACTTAGGGTCACAAATCATTCATGATAAATTTCGTTCAAATCAAACCATACGTCAAATTTCTTGAAGTTTTTGGAAATGCTTGTTGTTATTGTCTTAGAGCCTACAATCAACATAAATTCATTTAGATATACAAGATATGTTTTATTGGGTATAACCATCATCACAAATGTCACAAATTCGTCCATCCTACGTTATAGTGTGCATATTTCCAAAAACGCGTGTTAAGTTCATTGAATAGGACTTTAGGGGTTCATATTTTTTTTTGTTCATAACTCTTCAACTTCAACATAATATACTCAATATATTAATTTAAATATGTTGTTAAACATAAAAAGATTATTTTTTTAGTGTTATATCTTTTAAATTATCAATTTAATATACTTAATGTGTTATTTTTAATAAGGTGTTAAAGTGCAAAACATAAATCAAAATACCAATTAAACTTAAAAATGTTCAAACACCGTGTTTTTGCCATCGTAATGAAAGTCTAGCAGTCGAGGTGCGTCATTCCATATAGAAAATTACCTTTTAAAAAATATCAAAAACTATTTTTATAATAATTGAAATTCTTTCAACAAAGTAGTTTGCAATTTGATTAACAATAATAATAGTTCAATATTACATATACATTACGCTATATTGAAAACAATGATTGATGTTTGAAATACTCGTTATGGTGGAAATTTAAAAAAATGTTCAAATGAGTAAATTTTTAATAAATCAACCATAACAATAGTTAAAATAACATTAAATCGAGAATTATATTTATTTTTACTCACATGCAACTTGTGGTTAAGAGATCATGTTGGTCTAATAGATGTCTATCTCATCTTATGACTTGAATTAATTGTAATGTTTATATCAACTTAGGGGTTGTTTGATTTTGGTCTGACCGGTCCGGTCAGAGTTTTTTTTTCTGACTCGGTCCGAGTCCGGGTGTTTGATAAGGTAAAAAGTTACATTTGACCCAGTCCAAACCCATCTGACTAAGTCCTCTTCACAAAGTTGCTGATTGAGAAATTGTGCCTCATCCTTCCTTTGTTGCCCTTCTTCATCTTATCTACAACAAACTCCTCACAACTTATTTCCTTCTAGCCTTACTTCCTCGTTCGTTCTTCCTCCTGCCTCCCAGAAGTGCGACTGTGCAACACTCTAGTCGATCAAGCCTAGCTTGCGTCGTGGCAGACTGTGTGACACTCCCAGCCGACTGTGCGACTTCTTTCCTTCATTCATTCTACAATCGGTTTCACATTAGTCGTTCCAAATCAGTCCCTTCCAGCCGATCAAGCCCGAGCATCATCATGTTTGCTTCTAATCTTTCAGGGAATCAAGTGAAAATCAATTGGAAAGGTAGAAAATCAATTGGAAATGTAGAAAATCAAGAAATCAATTGTTTTATTCTAATTGTTTTATTCTAATTGTTTTATTCATTCTAATTGTTTTATTCATCAATCATCAATTAGAAAACCAATTGGAAAGGTAGAAAATCGAGGAATCTCGTATGAACAAGCTGCGATTCTAATTGCACTATATGCAATCAATTTCTATTTTACTCGTTACCAAATTCCAATGGAAACTCCTTTGATCCGTAAATTGACCTTTTGTATGCTATTACAATTATCTTTTTCACTATTAATCGTACGTAATCTTTCTTGTTCGCATGAATACCCCTAGTTATTTGTATTGGTGCTTGCTGACAACGAATTGTAGAATCAAATAGAATACATATAGAAACCCTCATAGTGAAAGTACATTGCTTTATTTTGAAGTTTTCTCAAAGATGGGTGCTTCTAATACTTGTTTTTGTGAAATAAAATACTACACTTGCTTGGAGATCGGAAGATGAATGCTACAATTGAAGGTATTTGGTAATTGGTTGTTGCATAAAAGCCGAATTTAACAAAAAATTTGAATTATATTGCAATAATGTTTTGTAGATATACATTTATCGTTTTATAGATTGGGTTGAAATACAGGGATGACATATATTGTCAATTATGAATAGAATATCCACTTCGTATTTTTATTTTTTATCAAACGAATACATTTTATCCAGCACAAGATTGAACAGAAAGGTAATATTGGCACTTTTATCATTCAACAAAGTTAATCAGATGCATAATCAAATAACATGGTTTCAGTGAGAGGCAGACAGAGTGAGAACTTCAGACTCGGTCAAACCTCTGACTCAGTCAACAACTATCAAACATAGTCAACAACTATAAAACAACCCCTTTAAAAATTATTATTTCATAGTTTAATAATAATAATATAATTATTTTAACAATATATATTTAATAATATTTAAATTACATAATTATATTTTACGTAACAAAAATATTCTATTATACACATTAAATAATCTCAACAACAAACCTCTTGAATCTCATTGGAATGTGACATGAGAGGTATATGTTGACACTCGTGTATCCATAGACGCTAAAAGGACTGTGTCACATTGATGACCACCGACACGAGCCACCGAAAACCTATAAAAGAGGCAAACATATAAAGTAAATCAAAGCGAGCAATATGGCATGCAAACAAGACAAATAAATAGGAGGTAAGTCAAGTATAACAGGAGTGAGCATATGGACCAGAAAAATCGAACCGGACCAAACCATAACTAATTTGCATAATATGATTCGGTTTTCGATCCTTGATAGTGTTGGTTTCGGTTCCGGTCCATGGACAATTTGGTCCAGATTCGATTTCGGTCTGGTCCGGTGACCATACCCATCCCTAATTACATAGCAACATCATCAACTTCGGTCCTAATTCCGTTTGGACCATAAAAACCAAAACAGAACCGAGACCGAACACCCTTAATCGATTCGGTTTTCGGTCCATGATCAAGTTTAATTTGGCTCGATCCTAATTCGATTTTAGTATGATTCGGTCCAATCCACATACCATGCTCATCCCTAAAATATAAGAAGCAAAATAATAGAGAGATAGGATACAAACATGTTAGCAAGAAATGTAGCATTAAATAATATAGAACTAGGCGTATTCCCTCGAGTTGCGCAGGAGTAAAATAATATAGTAAAAATATATTGACTGATCAAATATAAATATAAACACTTTGGATTTAATCAAAACATGCAAAACTAAAAATAAATCAATCATTTGACATATATATCAATATAAATTTTTCATTCAAACATCAAACAGAAAAACATAATCACATTTTTGTAGTCAATTATCATGGATGGTCCAACATTAATAATATATGGAAATATATTTACAAAATTATCTCAAAATTTAAAGTAAGTTTAAAATAAAACATACTAATAACACCATACATTAATTAAGATATTAAGTATATTATATTAATAATTCAGAAAGTCTATTTTAATGATAATATTTTAAATCTAATACATTAGTTAATGTTGGAAGTTGAATAGTTAGGAGTTTCATATCAATATAATGAAAGTAAAAATGCTTCAATAAATATAAGAAAGATTATAAATCGTTAATCGCAACCGATATTTTGTATCAATAATATTGTTTTTAACCAAAAGTCGAGCAAAATAATGTAAGAATCTATTTTAAGTCAATTGTATATGGACAATCCAATATTAATAATATAGCACAACACATTGACATGAATTATAATACATACATTATGTTATGTGAATGTATTATGTAAATCATACTTTAGTTAAATTAACATATATAATATTTCAAATTCTCTTTCTAAAATAAAAAAGAATGAAATGTAAATAGAAAAAAGTAATAAAACTAATATAAATATAATATAAATTACAACGTATAACCAAAACTTAATATAAATATATGCTTTAATAAAATAAATTTTGATATAATTTATAGTTGCATAAGAAATATATAAATATGCATTAATAAAATTTTATTTCCGCCAGTTTCATTCCCTTAATTATTTTTCCTTTAAAATGATTTCTAGTTGATTTTCATTTTTGTTAAATCTTAGTAACTAAAAGTTTTATGATGATTTACTACTAAAGTTTTTTCTTGCATTTATTTAAAGTTATTTTTAACGTTTCGAATGTTTAACTTCTTACATGACAATAATGTCACAACTTTTATATAATTTTCTTTGTAAAATAATGCTAATCCTAAAAATGATTCTACAAATCAAATGACCACTAAATACTTTATCAAACAACATAAGCCCACTTATTCAATCAATATAAAACTATTTATTGGTGAATATGGATTAGAAAATAACAAAATAATATATATATATATATATATATATATATATATATATATATATATATATATATATATATATATATAATATACATACTTAGGATCAACTATAGACTCTCAAATCATATAAAATTACTAATTACAATGAATAATCAATCTATTATACATCTTTCTATCTTTATATTGCGATAGAACCAATATGCACTTTGTTTCTTGTCTTGCAACTTGCATATTGCTTTGACATCTTCACGTTTATCCTTCCTAATACAATATAAACATATGTACCTTCAAAATACGTGCTCTCAACCATGTCGTTTTTCGCTTTCGTGTGACTTGTAATTTGTTATACGTCTTCATGTTTCTCCTTCGTAATACAATATAAAATATGTAACTTCAAAGTGTGTGTGTTCTCAAATCATCTTTTCTTCCATCTTATTCTCCAAGCTAGAATCAAATTTATAGGTGAATTATATGTAACTTTTATATTAATTAGGTGTGTTAAGTACCAATAAGTATCATAGGTTAAAAAACTCTTGAGTTGTATGTGTTTAATTACTTGAAAGTTGTAAAGCCTTGTAAGTTTCAAATGAATATAATTCAAGATATTGGCCTATCTTGAACCACATTCATTTAGATGACCTCTATTATAAGATTTATATAGATATAGATATAGATATAGATATAGATATAGATATAGATATAGATTGTAGCATTAAATAATACGTGGTCTATTTTTTTTTTCGCGTACCGTTAATGTATTATAAAGAATATAAAGTAGACGGACCAAAATTGAAAAACTATAAAACGTTGAAGGACTCAAACGCCAAACCCCGCAATATCTTCAAATTCATCAGAAGAAGCCCTCGGTGCCCCTTTCTTGCTCATAAAGACATCGAATAAGAACATCCAATCCCTGTTGATACACGAAAGCTATAACCTTCCAGATTTTCCGATCTAAAAAGCAAGATTCGTGAATGGCGACTGCGGAGGTAGCGATGAAACCAGCGGATTCAGGTGAGAGAGATGAAAGCTGTTCATCGAGGCCTACAACGGCGAAAGCAGGTGAAGGTCTGAGGCAGTATTACTTGCAACATATCCACGATGCTCAACTCCAGGTTCGCCAAAAGACTCATAATCTCAATCGTCTTGAGGCTCAGCGTAACGAGCTCAATTCTCGAGGTAGGTTTTCGAAATCTCCGAATTGGTTTTAGAAGTAGAACCCTAGGGGCAATCTCTTTGAAGTCAGATGCGATTGTTGTGTTATAATTTTTTATCATGTTGGAGGTCTTTGTGTGTTGCCGAGTATAAACCAGTATCGAGGTGAATGTCAGCGCAAAGAGCTCAATACTTGAAGTAGTTCTTGAAACCTACCAAAATTAAGATTCTAAGAAAACACTAGAGGTCATTGGAATTTCGATGGAACTGGCGAATGCGCTGATTGATCTCAGTATTGATTTTATTGCTTGTTCAGGAGATCGTTGTTAAGTAGTAAATCGCGATTATCCATGGTGGAACTTATATTTACTTTTTTCGTCAGGGAAAATTGCAATGTTGCGTGTGTACAAGGCAATTGCACTGAAATTAGTTGTAATCATGATATATATATATATATACCATTCCAGACTTTATGGTGCATATGGTTGTGTATCTTTGAACATACTATTGAGACCAACTTTCAAGAAAATTGAAACGCATAAGACTGAACTATAGTAGTATACCAATTCAAATAGATCCTATCTACAAATTACAATGATGAATTATTTAATTGATTGTTTAAAAATGTGTTTTAACGTCAAATTACAGTCAGGATGCTCAAGGAAGAGTTGCAGCTGCTTCAAGAGCCTGGTTCTTATGTTGGTGAAGTTGTCAAAGTAATGGGAAAGTCAAAAGTACTAGTCAAGGTTAGTGATTTTTCAATATTCTATATCTAAAGATGATATTATCATATGTTTTTATAATCCACAAGATGTTATAAACTAATCTTTATATTCGGTTTTACTTGTTTTATTGGCAGGTACACCCGGAGGGTAAATATGTAGTTGATATAGACAAAAGCATTGATATTACTAAAATCACCCCATCAACCAGGGTAGCCCTTCGCAATGACAGCTATGTTCTTCATTTGGTTTTGCCAAGTAAAGTTGACCCTCTGGTCAACCTTATGAAAGTTGAAAAAGTCCCTGATTCTACTTATGACATGATTGGTGGGCTAGATCAACAAATTAAAGAGATTAAGGAGGTTAGTGCAAGTTTCTTTTTTTCTTATTATTGAGCTTCAAGTTTTTAACTTTTGGTGTCATTTGATCCCGAATTTATAGAGTTAAATCATAAATGTGCATTTTTGCAATAATGTTTCACCTTTTTCCCATTCTATGCATCAAAGTAGGATTTATATGAATCATGCAACATGCTCATTTTAGGACCAAAATGTGCAACTTTATTATCGGGAACTAGTTATGTGATGACGTGGCAGTATTATGTAACAATGTTTCACCTTTTTACCAATTTATGCAACAATGTTTCGTTTTTTTCCAGTTTATGCAATAATGTTTCATCTTTTTACCAATTTATGCAACACTGTTTTGTTATTTAGTAAATTGTACTATAGTGCTTCACCTTTTACTGATTTATGCAACAATGTTTCATCTTTTTATAAATTTTATGCAACTGTTTCTTTCTTTACCAGTTTATGCAATAATGTTTCATCTTTTTACCAATTTATGCAACAATTTTTCGTTATTTAGTAAATTCTGCAATAATATTTCACCTTTTTACCAATTTATGAAATAATGTTCCATCTTTTTACGAATTCATGCAACAATACTCCATTCTTTGTCACTTTATGCAATGATGTTTCACCTTTTTACCACTTTATGCAACAATGTATCACTCTTTACCAATTTATGCAACATCGTTCTGATTATTACCAATTTATGAAACTTACATGAATTATGCAAAACATATTTTAAACAGTTAAACATGTAACAAGTAAAAGATGACATCTTTTGTTCTTGAAATGAAACATCATTGCATATTTTGTATAGAAATTTGCTATGTTAGGAAAAATCTCAAACATTGTTGCATAAATGCACATTTAACCGTTATTTAAATTTATTTTTATTTTTATTTTACAAAAACTTTCAGGTGATAGAACTTCCAATCAAACATCCAGAATTATTCGAGAGTCTTGGAATTGCTCAACCAAAGGTACCATCACATCTAATATCTCTACATGCCACATCAGCATTTAACTTATTGTATTAACTCTCTCTCTCTCTAGGGAGTTTTGTTATACGGTCCACCTGGCACAGGAAAGACCTTGTTGGCAAGAGCAGTTGCACATCATACTGATTGTACCTTCATTAGGGTTTCTGGTTCTGAATTGGTACAGAAATACATTGGAGAAGGCTCTCGAATGGTCAGAGAACTTTTTGTTATGGCCAGGTTTCTACTTTCTACCCTTTTCTATGGAATGGAATCGGTCATTACATTCCATCATCATGTTTGGTTAACCTGTAGGAATGGAATGAAAGTTAACATTAATAAAACACATTAAACCTCAAATAAGATAATATTTTTTTTTGGTTATTTTTATAAAAAAAAGATTGTAATTTAAATTATTTATTAATGTGGTTGTGTAGGGAACATGCTCCATCTATCATATTTATGGATGAAATAGACAGTATTGGGTCCGCTAGAATGGAATCTGGAAGTGGGAATGGTGACAGTGAAGTACAAAGAACTATGCTTGAACTTCTTAATCAGCTTGATGGATTTGAAGCATCAAATAAAATCAAGGTACTTCTTTTAATCAAGATTATTCATAATGGTAATAAATAATTAATTTTTAATATGTTTTCAGGTTTTGATGGCTACAAACCGTATTGATATTCTAGATCAAGCCCTTTTAAGGCCAGGAAGAATTGATAGGAAGATTGAATTCCCAAATCCTAATGAAGATGTGAGTCTCATTATCTGCCACCTGTACTTCCATTTATTTCTCTATTGTTTTCTCTATTTCTTATTAATAAATTATACTTTCAACAATCTACCGAATTATAACAGTGAAATTTGCATTGTTAGGTAGATTTTTCAAAGTACAATGCTGTAATTGGAAGAAATGAAAGTAGGATGCTATAATGAACAAATCAATGAAAAATACCCTGATAATTTCTTTTTTTGCTTGGACTAATTTGTGTGGATTTATTTATTTGTAGTCACGATGTGATATTCTGAAAATTCATTCAAGAAAGATGAATTTAATGCGTGGGATCGATCTAAAGAAAATTGCTGAAAAAATGAATGGTGCTTCTGGTGCTGAACTTAAGGTCAGTTCTTGTCATAATAATAATTTGTTCCAATTAAATTATTTTATCTACAAAATTAAAGAAAAACAAATGAGATTAACTTAATTTTATATTTTAATAATAGGCGGTTTGTACGGAAGCTGGAATGTTTGCTTTAAGGGAAAGAAGAGTCCATGTGACACAAGAAGATTTTGAAATGGCGGTTGCAAAGGTTATGAAAAAGGAAACTGAGAAAAACATGTCTCTTCGCAAGCTATGGAAGTAATTATGGAGAAAATGTCTTTTCTACCCCTCAACCTCCCAAACAATTCGACTTTATATCCTTTCTTTCTTCATTGTTTTAGACTGCAGGGTTACTTTGTATTTGCATCCCAAACTTTTAAAAGCCAGTGGTTGTTTGAATTATATTTACAACGATATGCTTTTTTTTTTTTTTTTTTTTTTGAAACTGAAATGTGTTTTAGACATTTTTACATACAATAAAATTGTGGTAAGAATGTTTTGGATGTCTTCATGACATGCAACGGTTTGAATTTTTAATTTTTTGAATAAAAAAGGATCGGAGATGTTTTTTACTAATTAAATATTAATATCAGATTATGTATTAAATCAAAGATTAAAAAGTAAGCCATTAAACATCAAATAGGAAGTCCTTCCACGTAGTTCGTACTCTCTTTGTTAAAGTGTAATAATTAATTTACAAGACAAATTGAATATCTAAATAGCTCGTGATAAAAACAAGTCTACGCATGGTCAAATATATAAAAAGTTCGATCAAATAAAAACAAGTCTACGCATGATTAAATAATATAGAATATTCAATCAATTTTATGGATTTCTAATTTGGCCATGGAAGTCTTTATAGTCAACAAAAGAAAATGTTGGGATTGTGGAAAAAGTTTCATTGAAAATGATATAGAAAAAGTTTATTTTTTTTAATTTTTATTATTATTATTATTTTTTTTGGTCCTAATCGGAAGTGGTCTTTGTAGTTTATACTTATATGTAGTTTTAGCCTAACTTCGTACCTTTTTTTACATGGCTCGTTTTTTGTGGTTTCTAAAAAGTGTATGTATGGATTAACTTCTTCAATTTTTATCCATTAAATGTTTAGAAAGTGGCCATTATATATATATATATATATATATATATATATATATATATATATATATATATATATATATATATATATATATATATATATAGTCATATATATATATATATATATATATATATATATATATATATATATATATATATATATATATATAGGGGAGGGTTCCATTGAGAATGAAAATAATGTTGAGAACGTGAGAATGAATCTGGGCACTAGATGCGCCAGCGCTGACGCGCGCCGCTCCACGACGACAAGCTGGGTTTTTTTCGTATATGATTTATTCATATATGAATTGGTATATTCATATATGATTATTCATATAATCATATATAAATAAACATATATAAATATACATATATGGTTGTGGTGGTCGGAACGGTGGTAGAGGGTGGCGATGATAATGGTGATGGCGATAGAGGATGGCGATGATGGTGGTGATGGTAGCGACGGTGTTCGTAGGGTGGTGCTGTTGGTGGAGGTGGGTGGTGACAAAGGTGGTGGTGGTGGCGGCGGTGATGGAGGTGGGTGGAGGTAGCGATGGTGGAGGTGGTGGTAAAGGTGGTGGCGGCGGTGGTGGGGGAGGTGGCGGCGTTGGCAGTAGCGGTGGTGGTGGTTGGTGACGGTGGAGTTGGGGGAGGCGGCGACGGCGACGGTGGTGGTAGAGATGGCGGCGGCAACAGTGGTGGTGGTGGTAAAGAAGGTGGAAGTGGTGGTGAAAATCATATGTGAATAATAATATATATCTCGTCGTTAGAGCGTCAACTCTCCGACGGCGCCAAAACATTAGAGCGGCAAGAAAAAAATGTGGCTGAGATTCATTATCGCATTCTCAACATAATTTTCATTCTCAATGGAACCTACTTATATATATATATATATATATATATATATATATATATATATATATATATATATATATATATATATATATATATATATATATATATATATATATATATATATATATATATATATATATATATATAGGGGTGGGTTCAATGCAGAACCAAATTAAATCACCTAACTACAGAACCATGCTCCTAACCGTTGGATCAAGTTTTTATGATAAAGGGTAGGATTATCCAAAATAACATCCATATCTATATTTGAATTTCATAACTGAACGTAAGAAATTAAATCAAATCAAATCCTTGAAAACAAGAGATTCCATATATATATTCAATATCACGTTCTTATCAATACATGATCTAAGAAGATCAATTGATCCCAAAAAATCGAATTTGCTCGTATCGAAGAACTTGCTCCTGTCGAATCACTATTGATATATCATCATAAATTAATATATGTTCATATATGAACATTGAATCAGATCACTGTTGATATATCATCGAAAACAGCTAATTCAAAAGATTATGTTCATATATGAACATATGTTCATATATGAACATATGTTCATATATGAACATTGAAATCAGATCATGGTTGACATATCATCGTAAACAACTAATTCAAAAGCATATGTTCATACATGAACATATGTTCATACATGAACATATGTTCATATATGAACATTTAAATCAAATCATTGTTGACATATCATCCTAAACACTTAATTCAAAAGCATATGTTCATACATGAACATTGAAATTAGATCACTGTTGACATATCATTACTAAATGTATTCTGTATAAGGTTATAGGTTCATCTTAATCTTTGAACAAGTTCAACCAAATCAACTAAACCAAGTCAACTAAAACCAACGTGAATATGTAAAAGACACTATAACCTTATACAAAATATATATATTATTAAACGTTCACAAATGAACAAATAACCTTACACTATCACCTTATCAGATTTCTGTCTATGTTAATTGATGATAATATGTTCATTAATGAACATATGTTCATTAATGAACATATGTTCATTTATGAACATATGTTCATTTATGAACATATGTTCATTTATGAACATACAATTACAGGGTAAAATACTACAGACGCATGACCAAACCAACCTTATGCACGAAGAAACTACAAAAACCAGTTCATACCTCAACTAAACCCTAGCAGAGAAGATGTTGGCCGAATTAGAAAATGTCGATACGTCTGAAGAAGATGAACTGATTGGAGTGATAAACCCAATGTATGTTCATATATGAACATTGAAGTAATTGGTGGTGGTGTTCGATGTATAGCAATAAACCCTACCAGATTTTGCACGAAGATGACAACTTACATTGATTGAATCTTCAATTTGGCAATTAGCGATCTGCACAAAGATCTATATCCCTTGAACGAATTTCCTCTCTATTACAAATTTCAGAAAGCCCCTTCTCCATCTTCGATCTTCAACATCATCGAGAAATTAAATACATAAAATAACAAGATCGAGAATGACTTGCACCATCTTTAGATCTGAAACAGTTTTCGTGATGACGGGAGGCGAGAAGCATGTGATACACAAACTTTTTAAAAGGTTTCCCCAATATGCCCTTTCCTGGATGTGATTCTCTACACACGAGTAAAATTCTTTACTTTACATCTTTTCTAATCTGATCCGTTGATAAAATGATCCAAGGGTTATAAAAGTGGTTCTGTGGTTAGCCGATATATATTTGGTTCTGTATTGAACCCTCCTCTATATATATATATATATATATATATATATATATATATATATATATATATATATATATATATATATATATATATATATATATATATATATATATATATTATTTTCTCTGCTTCTTGACATTATTAATAAATTTCGGGGACTATTTGTTTAAATCATTCAAAAATAAAATAATTCATAACGAAAAAAAATTTAATTGTTTCAACCACCATTCACGACATAAATTACACTCATTATTACTTAATAATCGATGACACTCAATATGATAACCAATGACACTCAATTTATTTACAAATTAAGCTCATTATTGCTTAATAACTAAGATGAAACGATGCATAACTCATATATCAACCTAGATGTAAGACCCGTATCCTGATTATAACATATACTTAAAATAAGAGTGTTAGGAATTATATGATCATTGGTAGTTATAAAGCTAAGAAAAACTTTAGTTACAATTTCATATGAAAATCAGCATTTTGTGTCGTTTTTAGAAAAATCATAATTAATCTAGAAAAATCGTTTGGACCTCAAACCAATGCACAAAGTTTATAAATTGAGTCTAGTACAATTACCAAAAATAATAGTAAGCTTGAAAATGACATTATCTATGGTAAAAAATGCAATCTTTACTGATTAGTTCGGAATTGACAGATTAGATAGTCTGTTTTCAAAAATTCATAATAAATCATAGAAAAATCGTATAAATACGTAAAATATATCCCTGGAAAGGTATTGAGATGAATTTTCTGAATATCAAATAAAAACGTGAATTTAATGGGTTTAAGATCGGCTAAACCAGTCATGAACAGACTGATTCTAGAAGGCCTTTAATTTCAACAAAATTATATTATTAAAATCTTTTGTCAAAAGTGTCATGCCATTTTTTATTCAAGAATTCAAGTATAAATATCCCCCAAAACATCTCATAAACCACACCAACAAATCTCAATCAAATATATAGATGTTTCTAAGCACTAAAGTGTAAGAAGTGAGCGGAAGGAAGCTCAAAAGCCTAGCGAAGAAGTTATAGGTTCCGACGACTGGTCATAAGGTAACTACAAACTTTTCTATAGCTTAATTAGGTATTGTAAAATAGTTTTTGTGTTAAGAAGTAGAATATTTAATAAGTATAACATATGTTATATTATACTCATTTCTAACAATAGTAAACAAAAACCTTAAAATGTCGTTATTATAACAATTCGTAATTCCGAAAATAATACCGATTGATTTACTTACGAGGACGGTGACTAGGCCGATTACTTGGGATCTGGTTGTTGGATTTTCCGAAAGGCTAAAATGCTGAAAGGATCCTGCCACCCCATCTAATCTTCTACCTGGCCGTTCTTTACTTGATAAATCATGGAGTATCATATTGGAATTATTGAAGGGTTTAATGATGCGACTATAATATAGTTAAGGATTAAGAAATGATAGATTTCTTATTATGTTAACAGTTAAAGTTGAAGGAAATACAAAGCCGAGAAAGATAAACGATATAGTCAACTATAATCAGGTGAGTCTTCTCACTATACTATAGGTGATATTGCATGCGTAGGAAGGAAGATATGTTAGACTAAGGTGATCTTACCTGTTATGATAATTGTATGAATTATTGCTATGATAATGATTGTTTGTGGACGGAACGGGATAGCCCGCGAGCCAATAGGCGGAACGGGAATAGCCTGCGAGTCATTAGACGGAACGGGATAGCCCGCGAGCCAATAGGCGGAACGGGAATAGCCTGCGAGTCATTAGACGGAACGGGAAAAGCCTGCGAGCGATAAGACAGAACGGGAACTGCCCGTGAGTCTTCAGCGGAACAGGGATAGCCCGCGAGTCTCACAGACATATGAATGGTTATGATGTGTTGTATGTTATGTGATGGATCGTATGGTATTTTGAGGAACTCACTAAGCTCCGTGCTTACCCTTTCCCTATATAAACTACTGTTTCAGGTACATCAGGTATCATGGATGGTAAGGCGTGACGTGTATACACTGTGCTGCTTCATTGGAGGACTGTTTTTGAATGGAAGTTCCGCTATGTTGTGATTTCATTAACTTTTGTTAATCCTGGGATGTTTTCATTAAACTTATAAGTTATGGAATTTTATTAAAATTAATTAAGTGGTTTTTCTTATATTGAAGTGTCCGTTTAATTTTTTTTAAATTTTACCCTAAAATTTTGGGATGTTACACTAGAACAATTACTGCATAATTCAAATCCACTTGTGAAAGAAATTTCACAAAAATTTCATCAATACATCACTCACATAGAAGAGGAGCTTGGAGATGAAAATTATGGATTTCGGGCGATAGTTGTTTCTCTCGGTTGTAGTGAAAATGATCGGGGGGAAATTCGTGCGGATTTATATAAGAGGTTATAGCACACACTGCAGAATATTCATTGATTTATAAATATTATTTTAACAACATAAGTCCTTCATTGAATTACTTTAGATTAGATTTTGTGATAACTAAATATTGACTTATTATGTCGGACACTGTTTTTCTCATTGCAAATATATATGGTGTTATCGATCATTATCTAAGCAAATAAGATTCGGCGACCTGCTTCCCACTAAGACTTGATCTGCAAGACATAACAAATCAAGTAATGTCTCTCAAATAATAAATATAATAACAATAATAATAAGCTAATAACAACAATAATAATAATAATAACAATAATAATCTATATAATAATAAAATACAACAAAATGCAAAACACAAAGGTTAGAGATCAAGCACATACTACAACAAACAATATGGATCATTCGTATAATTTACTATAATAATAATAATAATATAACTACAATCTAATAATAATAATAATAATAATAATAATAATATAGACAGTCTGAGTTTTAAAAAGCTAAAGATCAAATACCCAAACTACCACAAACCACAGTGACGGTTTCAGTAGTAATAATTAGGGATGTTATTTTGGACCCAAGACCCGGACCGACCCGTTACCCGGACCCGGACCGACCCGGTCCTGTTTATATCATATCTAGTCCGGTTCCCGGTTCCTATATTAATGCGTTTCGGTCCACCGGTTCCTCGGGTCCGGTTCTCACCGGATTGGGGAAATACCCGGAACCGAACCGGGTAATGAAAAGTCATGCAACTCAAATTTGGAATCCACGTGATCACTGTTCTCTCTTTCCCTGTTTACGTCCTCAATCGCCAAAATCACGAATCCAAAAATCCCGACTCCAAAAATCCCGCTTCAGTCCTCCTCAATCGCCGGTCCTCAATCGTCGCCGGTTCACAGGCGCCGACGGCTCCAATCAATTCTTGGGTTTTTTGAGCAATCTCCACTTCGGTGCTTTACAATGGTGAACGAGAATTGGGTTTATTCACCTTCGGAACTAGTAAGCTTTGATTCTCATTCATTTAAATGTTGAATTCTTCTATTCTTGTTGTGATAAATCATCCACAGGAGAGTGATTTTGGTTTGTTGAGCAATCAATTTTTTTTGTTTCTTGTTCACTCAAAGTCAATTACAGGGGCCGAAAAAAACAACAATAATATGATTTTGTTAGTAGGTTGTTTTCTAATTCACTTATATGTTACTTGCTATCAAACTGTAACTTGTTAACTTGAATTGTAGCTAAGTTCAATCAATTACAAGGGCTGATTTTGATAACTTTGTAAGCAACTTGTGATTGGAATGTGTATGTAACTTGATTGGAACATGGTTTCTTGAGATTGGAATGTGTTTGTGATTTGAGATTGGAATGTGTTTGTTGTAACTTGTGATTGTAAATAGTTTGTCAATTGATTGTAACTTGTAAATAGTTTGTAACTTGTTTGTTGCTTTTTTGCATTAGAATGATGATGAAGATGATGACGTGGTATTTGTAGACTCTACAAATGATGCAAATACCCAAGAGAAAGATGACGAAAACTTAGAGAAGGAACCCGATGTTCCGCCGCAACCAAAGAAAAGGAAACAAGTTCCTAATAGTGGCAAGCTAAAATCACCATGTTGGAAGACTTTTACAGTGATATGGAAGGAGGATGAAAATGGAGTCACAAAGAGGCACGGTAAATGTAATTTTTGTGCAAAAGTTTTAAACGCGGATGTCAATAAAAATGGCACTTCTAGTTTAACAAAACATAGTAAAATGTGCCAAAGCAATCCGACAAATAGGAAAGATAAAGATAAACAAACAACTTTGCAATTTAAAAAAGAATCATGTGGGGAGGGTAGTGTAGTGACATGGAAACATGATGAAGAAAGGATTAAAAAAGCATTATTAAATCTTTTATAGTAGGTGAACTTCCTTTCAAATTTGTAGAAAATGAGGCGTTTGTTGAGTACACGAATGCACTCAACGGTAGGGTGACGTTGCCTTGTAGACAAAAGATTAGTAAGGATGTAGCCGCCTTTTTCATAGAACAAAGAAAGAAATTGTATGCTTTTTTAGTAACCCGTCCAATACCATACATTTGACTACCGATACGTGGACCTCCTCATGTCAAAAAAGAATTACATGGTAGTTACGGGTCATTTCATAGATAACGATTGAGTTATGCACAAAAAAATTTAAAACTTTAGGCCCATTAAGAGTCATAAAAGTGAGGATGTGGGACGGTTGTTACTCGATTGCATTCATGTATGGGGAATAAAGAATGTAATGACAATGAGTGTAGACAACGCCACCTCAAATGATACGGCAATTGACTTTTTGGTTAAAAAGTTACCGGACATGTATGAAGATGGAAAACACTTCCAATTTAGGTGTATGGCGCACATTTTGAATCTCATTGTCAATAACGGTCTCAAAGCGTATAATACCCACGTGGATTATGTGATAGGAGCGGTTAAATATATCAGAAATTCAACCGCAAGAATTGAGAGGTTCAAGAGGTGCATGAAGGAACGTGGACTCGAGTCCAAACCATTCTTATGCGGGGATTGTCCGACACGTTGGAATTCAACGTATGAGTTGTTGAAGTCGGCATACGTTTTGTGAGAGGTTTTTCCCACGTATGAAATGGAAGGTATATTTTTGAACCTTATTTTCCTTTATAAGTTGTAAAAAACTGTTTTTTTGTCATTTAAAAAAAAGCGCAGCTTAAAAAAGACTAAAAATCATTTTTTTGACCTTTTTAAAAACCCGCAGCTTTAAAAATGCTTAAAAACAGTTTTTATAGGTTTTTTAAAAAAATGCAGCTTTTATAAGTTGTAAAAAACTGTTTTTAGTGGTTTTTTAAAAAACGCAGCTTAAAAGAGACTAAAAATTAGTTTTTTTGACCTTTTTAAAAACCCGCAGCTTTAAAAATGCTTAAAAACAGTTTTTATACGTTTTAAAAAAACGCAGCTTTTATAAGTTGTAAAAAACTGTTTTTAGTGGTTTTTTAAAAAAACGCAGCCCTTATGTTGTATTTTTCTTTATTTTGTAGAGACTACGTACATACGGGATCTATGTGGAAGAACACCGGAGCGTAGGGATTTTGAAGTTGTAAATCAAGTTATTGGTTTTCTTGAGAAGTTTAAATCAAAAACCGATCTTATATCCTCATCCACGAGACCATTGATCCATTTGTTTTTACGGAAGGTCTTAGATGTAGTTAAACATCTAAGAGAATGGGAAGCAAGACCAAAGTTTACCAAAGTTTGTGGAGATATGCGGAAAAAATATGACAAATATTGGGGTTCGTTTGAAAAAATGAATGATTTTGTCTATTTCGCTGTGATTTTAGATCCTCAATTCAAGTCGGCGCTATTATCGTATTCCTTTACACAAACCAACAACATGTCGGCGACAAATCTTATGACTAAGTCCTAAAAACAATTGAAGGTGATGGGCATGGTGCGCGAGGTGGAAAACAAGATGGAGGAGCTAATTACATTCTACAAAAATAAATTCGACAATATTGGATCGTCTCAAGAAGAAAGGCGTGACAAAGGAGTGGCTTCCGATAAAAGTGATGACAACTACTTCTTGGGTGATTTTCTTAGCATGCAAGGTGTGACATCCACTTCAATTGACTCGGAATTTAGAAGATATTTGAATGAACAAAAAGAGCCTTACGATAAAGACTTCGATATTCTAAAGTATTGGAAGAAAAACGCACCGCGTTTTCCTATTTTGGCTCGTATGGCGAAAGGTAAAAACTTATCAGTTAATGTTTATTTATTGATTTTTATTACATATTTGAAAAAATATTAACCATATTTTTTTAGATATTTTGGCTATACAAATGTCGACCGTGGCATCTGAGTCGGCGTTTAGTACTTGTGGAAGAATATTGGATGAGTGTCGAACCAACTTGGCAACCCCTATAGTAGAAGCCTTGTACCCAAGATTGGATAAGAAAATCAAAACAGCCTATAATAGACGACCCCAAGACATATTAAGAGATGATGCGGTTGCTAAGGGTATGTTTGTTTTTTTATAGAACTTTTATAAATGTTTAATTTCAATTATGACATAGTTACGCTTGTTTTCTTTATAGAAATTGAAGTAATTGAAGGACTTGGCCGGAAAAAAGAGGAAAAACACCCAATGAAGTTTGAAAATGTGTTTGCATAAAATTTGGATTTTTTATGTTTTTGGGTACATTTGATTTAATTTGGTCATTTGGTGTATAAAACTAACAAATATAAGTTATTTAAGTTTATTGGTTTGTTGGATTATTTATGTTTATTGGGTACATTTGTTAATTTTGGTGATATGTTTTATTTATGTTCCATTATTTAGAAAAAGAGTAAACTACATAATCGTTGCATAAGTAAAGTACATAAATATGATTAACAGTGAATGAGTGAAAATGTGAAATCAATACATTGCATAATTTTTGCTCCTGGAAATCATAGCCCAACCGTTGGATAATTTTTGCTTAAGGAATTAATAGCCCAACAAAGTCATAGCCCAAGCCCCAAAGTACATAAAGACCCCTAGCATCATTTGCATAAGCCCAAGTCCCGGTTCCTAGCCAAACAAAAACAGGCCCAAACCATTTTCGGTTCTACCGGTCAGGAACCGGAAAACCGGAACCGGAACCGATTAAAAACCCCCAACCGCTGCACTATATATGGTCCGGTTCCCGGTTCCACTCCTTGCTCAAAATCGGGTCGGTTCCTACACCGGGTCGGTCCGGTACCGGAATCGATGACACCCCTAGTAATAATAGTAATAATAATAATAATAAATTACAACGAATCTAATAATAATAATAATAATAATAATAATAATAATAATAATAATAATAATAATAATAATAATAATAATAATAACATAACAAAAAGAGAAAATATAAAATATAAAACAATATAAAACAAAAAATTAAATCAAGACTGTATTTTTCTAGAATGGTGAAATATATTAAAACGAAATAAAGCTAGCAAGAAACTAGCAAAGTAAAAACAACAATACATATTACAAGCTTTGAAAAGAGATGAACGCCAATCTAACCGATGAAACTTTCCGCACAACTTAATCCATTAGAAAAGATTAACTTGGATGTCATCCATCATTTTACGCGTGCTGAACTTAGCGCTCTTATAAATGACATCGTTCCTGAAAATCCAGAGAATCCAACAAACTGTACTTACAATAGCGAGGGCCAAAACCCACGTTAGCCCACTTCATAATTATAGTCCACACCTCGACATAAATGGGCATCAAAAGAATAGGCGATCCCTGTCCTCAGAATCTTGATTACAAAAAAGAGGCTAGGGTTGTAAATGAACCGAACGAACACGAACGGTGACTTGTTCATGTTCGTTCGTTTAAGTTAGTCGAACAAACGAACGGATAAACGAATGAGTTCTCTTGTTCGTGTTCGTTCGTTTAACAAATTATATTGTTCATATTCATTCGTTAACATGCTAAACGAACATAAACAAACAAACATAACGAACAGAGATAAACAAATACAATTAAACATAGATGAACATAAACAAACATATAATATTGGAGTGCAATCAAACACAATTGAACATATATGAACATAATTGGAACTTAAATGAACAAACATAAACGAACAACATAAACGAACGTTCACAAACATAATTGAACGAACGAGACTATTGTTCATGTTTGTTCGTTTAACTAAATGAACGAGAGTTTTTGTTCATGTTCGTTCATTTATTAAGCAAACGAACATAAACGAACTTCCCGCAGAACGGTTCGCTGAATGTTTGGTTCGTTTACAGCCCTAGAAAGAGCGAGAGAGTGATTAGACAATATCCCCTTAAGACCAACCGAAGCGGACAGAGGGATATATGCGATGTCCACGGTGGAGGGCTTTCACCGTGCGGGTACACCGCCCCAGTTGGGTAGGTGCCCGCGGTGAAGTCCCCACCATGGTGTTAGAACCCCTCGCGTGTTACCTTTCCTTTTTTATATATAACCCTATATTTTGATCAGTTTTGCAGACACCCCCCCCCCCCCAAACGGCTACATAACGGCTATTTAAAAAAAAATTGTTTTTTACCCAACTATAAATACCTCTTTCTACCCCATTCAAAAATCACACATTTCTTACTCATATCTCTATAAAATATAAAACAAGCTACACAGTTTTATAAAAAATGGCTAGCGTCGAAAATGGAAATATTCGTTGGGCATGGACTCCACGTGAAGAAGCAGCTTTGGCAACCGCGTACATCAACGTCAATGAAGAGTCTACGTGGGAAACAACCGCCCATTCTGGGAACTTGTGAACGAATCGTTTCACACTATATAAGGCAGAGTAGAATATCGTGGTAGGTATCACATTTGTTACAAATGGAGGAATATGTCACCAAAATTAAGTAAATTTAACCAAATTTACTTAAACCTATCGGCAAACCGACAACCCGGTGCAACTGACGATGAGATCGTTGAGCAAGCCTTAAAACAGTATCGTGTGACACACAACACAGAGTTCACGCACCTCGATGCGTGGAATGTTGTGAAAAATTCACCTAGATATCTAGGAATTTAATTATCATATTTAAGTTTTAATTTCTCGTTTGTAGGATTTTAATTATCGTATATGTTTTTTAATTTGTAATGTTATGTTTTTAATTAAATGTTATTTGGTTAAGTTAGTTTTATTTATTTTAAAGTAATATGCATTAAAAGAAAAAAAATGAGTGGTTAGTGAGGGGTTACCATTTCCTAGAAATGAATGAGTGATGGTTAGTGAGGGGAAAGTGAGGTGACACTTACGTGACACTCAAACCCCTTGGATGAGTGGTCACGGCTCCCTTTAGTCTAATTATCAATAAGTGGTTAAAGGAATGCAATTTAGACTCAATCTCCAAGTGAAACAGCTAATATTTGTGGGAAGCCAAGAATTCCATTTAAAAGCGCCCGATCAAAGAGTAAACATGGCATTATTATACTAAAACGCATAGATTTTTTTTTTTTTTTGAACGGCAAATCTAATCTATCTAACCTACTCCTAAAATACACCTTAAATTCCACCTATACCTCTAACGAGGCTTGAACCCTCAACCTCAAGTAGAGAGGACAACACCTGATACCGCTGGGCTACAAACCCTTTGGTACTAAAACGCATAGATCTAACCGAGAAATCACCCTTGCGTTCTTTGTTCCACACCCAAGTGTCATCAAGGTTAGAAAATGGACCGAGACCCTCAAGGAGCCGATTTAAAGCAACCAATTCACGCTCTTCATCCCCTTTTCTCAATCTATTTTCCAATCCCAATTCCATGATATAGCCAAGTTAGTGAAGATACAAATAGTCATCCTTTCAAATATTCGTTAAAATAAAGATATATTTAAAAACCTAACCAATAAAAAATAAATATATATATTTTTTGTTAAATATCTTAAAAAATAAAGTAGTTGAATGATTTGAAGACAAGTCTTTTTCACTACAACGTACGTTGATTTATCCAAACTAATTAGGCGTTGACTCTAGTTTTATTGAAAAATTCTTTATACCAAAATAATCCTTCCACTAATCGTTTAGAGATCAAATGAATCATCTTCAATGGCTGCAGTCTTCTCTCTCCTTCCTCCTCATCCTAAATTTCTCTCATCCCTCCTATGGCGACGTCGGCACCTCCGCCCAATACAGTCCCCCATTCCTACGTAAGTTCCTCCATCTGTATCTATTTTAACACAATTGATCATACAAAAAGTCTTGTGCTGATTTGATTGCTGAAATTAACAGCCACGGCGTGTTACGGGTATGATCCTGGGCAGTTCCCGTCAAGCAATCTGTTCGCGGCGGCCGGCGATGGGATATGGGACAATGGAGCGGCGTGTGGGCGGCAGTATCTGGTAAGATGCATAAGCGCCGCCGAGCCAGGAACGTGTGTTCCGGATCAGGTGATTCAAGTCAGAATAATCGATTATGCACTTCAGACGGCTTCTCCGCCGTCGTACGACGGCACCACCATGGTTTTGTCCGACACTGCATTTGGAACCATCGCCAATTCCACCGCTGCCCTTATTAACATCGAATTTCAACAGTATGCTTCCCGTTCTCTCTCTCTCTCTCTCCTAAAAGTTAATTAATTTTGAATTTTTTTAGATATTACCGTTGCATTAAATATTTATATTATTTAGTCGAAAATGCAGTTTTGTTTTTTCTTTTCCCAGAGATTTTTTCGAAAATTATTTACTGGTAGTCAATTAATCAACAATAATATTAACAATTCATATGTTTTCTTAGATTTATAAATTTTACTTTCTTAAAAATGCAGCCTTACAATAAACAATTAGATGCATGTTACTGTTTCAAATCGAACTTTATATTTCAGTTGAGACAGACCAAAAGGATACCATCAACAGGAATATGTCTTTATTACTAAATCTGATCATTAAAAATATTCCACGAGATTCTACGTTTGATTAAATATATTTATTTTCAATTGATATTCTTTTGCAGGATATGATGAAGTCTGAATGTTACAGAAGAGTTGGTGTAGATATGCAATGTAACCCTTTTATTTTTTATTTTAGCTGTATTCTTTAAAATAATTCATAATTTGTGTCAATATTAAATCTTGGATTTTTGCATGTGATGAATGAAGACGAATTTGTGAGGGTTGTCAATTGGTTGAATGATTGTTTAATAACACCTGCATATGGACGTATCAATCAAAGGGAATTTCTTGCTTTCTTCCTATCTTTGAAAGTTCTCTCCGAGTCCAAGTTTTACATTAATTATTGAAAAATAAGTTTATAAGTAAAAATTAACATACTTTCACCCGATTTATGTTAATCTTAAATAAAGAACCAATATAGCTTATTTTTAGGGATGGACGTAGAATTTACCAATAGTCGTAGCACCGAAATTTTTTTGTTTATGAGGTAATATAATAAAATAATTTACTTTTTTTTGCGGAGTTGCACCCTAAAAAAATAAATAAATAAATAAAAATTACATCACTTATCCGAAATAAGAATGCTTATTTTCTTTATTTATTATATATAGTACGGGGGTCTTGATGTAATTTTGTCTTAAACCTTTCCATGATATGTTCCAAGAGTGGAACCCATATTGATTCCTCTCTTTTCCAATAAATACCCTAACGTCTCAACCACCAAAATAGAAACTTTCTCATTGAATAGAAACTCTCATTGAAAGGTAGTCTCAACCGCTAACGCGTAATCTTCTTTGTTAGGTCTTAGATACGCTTAATATACCTATAGAAGGGAAAGAGAGGGGGGGGGGGTGTTTGAGTATAAGCATACGTTTTTCAAAAATCTTTTCCAAAACATAATGACATAAATAAAGATATTTGCTTTGCTATGTCCAAAAGTTGTGTCATGTACAACCAATGGGTCGGAATCGGCTACATTGGCGATCAATGTTTTATGGGAAGAAATTTTTAGTGAGGACCCTAGTACAAAAAGAGCATAGAGATGATTGGGAAAACATATGTGACCTTAGCCTTGGGTTTATACTGATCGTAGTTTTTCATGGAGTATGGAATAATTATGGAAACGAACATGATACTAGGGACAATAATCACAACATATAGAGTTGCAAACGTTATAGCTGCGAGGATCATACCAGGTACTGCATCCCTAAAGATAAAGACCAGGTCACCAATTTTGACCAAGTCATAATTACTTCCAACAATCACCTCCCTAATTCTGATTTGAGCTCATGAGATTTTCAACACCTGAGAGAGTTCTCGCATCTCCTCAAACTTCACCCTTGTAAGAGCTTTGGTTAGGATATCTACATGTTGTTCTTCACTGCTCACGGTTTGGACCCACTAAAGTTTAAAATTTGGTCTGATTCATGGAGAGGTCAATCCAGTTTTGAACTAATTTGGGACTGTTTTAGGATCGACAAATTTCTGAAAGTTAAGACCGAACTTGGACTGCCGATCTAGACTGACTAGAGATTGAATGGTCTACGGGCAAGTTTAGAATCAGTTTAGATCGATTGTAATGTGCACCTCTACTTGTGGGTTGTGATATCTATATGCGACGACTCTTTTGATGCTACGGGGCACAAGTTACAATTTCATTATACAAGTGAACTATACATAAAAATTTCACAATTTATTTAGTGGTGGAGCTAGAGACTGGATATGGGGTACAATATAAGCATTTGGACTAATAAAACCTATACCACCAGACAAAGAAAATGAAGTCTTTTGAACTTTTTGGTGACAACAACTTTAACTTCCTTAAGTGAAATGTGTTAGTTAGCTTGAAATTTCATTTTAAAAGGTTCCAATTCATTCATATGTGATGGGGGTACCAAAGCATTAATGGACAATGAACTTTATCTTCCCTTTTACCACATCTAATTAACAATATTGAATGTTTTTTTTTCCAACCATTATAGAGTTTTGTAAGCATTCTTTCAACTTTTTTGGAGATTCAAATCACATTCCTAAAACTAGCTTTGTTAGCTTCCAATCTTGGGTAGGATCATGGACAAAAAATGATGGTTTTTCAAAATTCTCATGATCACTACGACATTCAGATTCATTTACATCTTCTTTGCCTTCACTACTAAGACGATGTTGACTTAAAAACTTATCATTCACAGTTTTGTCATAAGTGGATTTTGTTGTAAAATCATGTTCATGTTATTAGTTTAAAAACTTTAAGTTGCAACGGAAGCATAAAATATGAACACGAATTTCTTCCAAATGATCAAACCATATGCATGAAAAGATAAAAGACAATAACAACCATAGAAAGTTAAGAGCTACAACCTTGAAGCCTTTAGAACTTTGTAGATGAAGTTTGTTGATGAGCTAGAGGAACCAAGAAGCTTCCCTCTATAGTTAATCCACCAACAAGCTTGATGGACACCACATGATGCTAGTCGTAATTGTAACACCCCAAATTTTCACACAATTTTTTTTTTTACAAACTTTTATTACAACTTATGTAAACAAACCATGTATTTTTATTACAAACGGGGTATCACGAATTTGCATCACAACCACGATTCAAACCTGTTTATTATACACTTTACACAATAATAGATGTTACGGCCCCACACCCGACTCTTTTAACGCCCCTCCTGTTTACCTGAGTACATAGCATTTAAAACAAATACGTGAGACATAATGTCTCGTGAGCATTATGGGTTTAGACCCAAAACAGTTTACCAATTATAACATTATTCCTTAAATTTCCAATTTTTACATTTCCTGTGAGCGCACCCACAGGTATTCCTTATTTCATGATGGTACATTCCTACGAGCGCACGCGTAGGTTTTATACGAGACGCACCCGTATAACTGCTTCCCCAATAGCATGAAACGGATTCATCTATCAAGGTAAGACAACTACTTCGCGACGGGAGGTACCATCCCAGTAGTGTCTTATTGCCACCCCTACCGCAATAGGAAGTGGTCTTTATCCGGATACTAAGCAACTTATCATCATGAGCCAGTCACATTATTAGTTCACTGTATTTCTGATTCTCTTTCTTTCACATTATGAGCACACTTTTCATAAAATACTTATACATCCATAAAACCATTTTGACTCCAAAACATTTTTAAATAAAATTCATTTTGCTATGTACTCCAAAAATCCACATAACACTCACCTCAGTCACCTAGAAGTTACTTAGCTTCGTGGACTCCTTTATCTTTCGCTTGATCAATTCTATTAGAGCCACCACCTATTATATACAAAATATATATTTATACTCAATTTATATATATAATATCCAACTTTACAGCATAAGAGTGCCATACAATGCAACTACGGGTCATAATTAGGCTAAAACTCTCATTGTAATAACTTTCTTTAGTTTGTAAATTTTCCCAAAATACACGTATTTTACTACAGTACCCTCGGGAGGTCGTATTTCGGTTTCGACAATTTTCTACAAAGTTTTGGACCATAAGGGACTTATGTTTAAAATTTGAGGTAAAACGGACAAGTCTAACCCCAATTTCCAAAAATTAAAACTCAAAACCCTCTTCAGTACATTACACGGTCGTGTAATATTGGCTTTGAAAATTACACGGCCGTGTAATTTTACTGACTGTTTTTCCCCTTTAAAATATTACACGGTCGTGTAATAATGCCCTTGCAGATTACACGGCCGTGTAATTCTGCTGGGCTATTTTCAAGTCCGATTTTCGTTCTGCAGCCCCCTGTTTTCGCGTATTAAGCTCTTATTTCACCACTTAATTGTTAGGGGATTATTCCAAGACATAACCCTTCAGTTTTTATCAAATTTTAACATATGAAAATCATGATTTCTTAACAATTCATATCAAACCCGTTTTTACCCATTTTCACCAAAAATGTAAAATTTTGAAAACAATCATTTAGGAATGTCTTTATACATCCTAAATGATCTTTATAACCCAACAAAACACTTAGAATCAGTTTTTAATCTAAAAACCCATTTCTAGGGTTCTTGAGCTCAAAACCCCCAAATTCTCAATTCCAACAACATCCTTGAAAGATGTATGTTTACTTAGTGTTTTAATTTTACTTAGATGGAAGAAATCACAGGAACACTTGGATCATAACTGTAATTTCAGTTTCCAATTTGTCCCGTGAAGAACACTCATGGTTACTAACCTTCTTTAAATTTGGTAAATCTCCAAATTCCAAGCAACACTTCAACTTGAAACTTCAATTCTCCAGAACTCGTTCCTCCTTCACACGTTCTCTAGCTCTCTCCCGGTCTTTCTACAAACTTCTGGGAATCATAGAGATTTTTGTTTCTATTTATACTTCCCAAATTTCCATTTTACACCCCTCAAGTTCTACTTATTTGATTTTGCCACTATAATTAAATTTTTATTACATAAAACTTTATATATTTTACATTATTACCCACATTACAAAATATTTTACATTAGGATCCAAAACATGGCAAAAGACCAATTTGCCCTTTTCTTTCATAGTTTTACTATTTCACCCGATTATTTTACTTTTTATTACACATTTTCACGGGTTCTTACAGTTTTCTTGCAATTAACACTCCTTTTGGGTTTGGTATGAAATCTGAATTTCACCCAAGAGAAGATGGATTTTCTAGTGTAATTAAGCAACTAGAATGTGTGTTTATTTCTCTCAAAATTTCGGCCAAAGTAAGTTGCAAGCTCTAAAGAAGAAAGACACCACTCCTCTTTAAATGCACATGTAAGATGTATGAGTCCAAAGCATAATCAGTTGTCTTGGTTCTCGTCCTTGCATGCATCAGTCTTTTCCTAAAAAAACATCATAAATGCAATTCCTTAGCCCTCTTGGGCGGCCTCATGAGTGGATATGAGAGAGAAACTTTCTCTCTCTTACTTTTATATTTTATAAAACCAACTTTTACTTTTTATAAAATATAAACCCCATTTTTATAAAATACGCTTTTAAACCTTCAAATATATAATTGAAGGCTTTAAATATATATTTCCGTATATGTAAATATATATTTTCATACCATACGAAAATATATCAATAATATATTTATTTAATTCAATTTAACTTTTAAATTAAATAAAAGGTTATTCAAGATTATCTAAATTATTTAACTCCTTAAATAATATAAATACCACAATGATAAAATTCATACCATATGAATTATAAATCAACACACTAATTTTAAAAACATTTTTATTTTCCTAAAATAATAATTCTCTGAAATAAATTGCAAGAATTATGTCATTTTATCATGAATCGAATTCAACATATAAAATGATCAAATTGGTGTCGAACTTGTTATTGGTGTGACCCTATAGGATCATATGTTATTAGCAATATCATTCTGTAATGATTATTGGGCATATAACTCCAACATATTTACGTCATCTTCTAGGACAAGCTCTAAATACATGTCATCAACTGAAATGGTATGGTCTGAGTCATCAATTTCATAAGGAAATATGGGTATTTCATCAGCCTCTATGGGTATTTCCTCGTGAATTCAATAAAATACAGACTCGTTTTAATGATCTACATATAATGACATCTTCTTCCATATGGATGCATGTCAATAATAAATCATATGTAATCCACAACAGCCTCTAGTTTTCTTAAACCCTTTGAGGGAGTCTCTCCAAAGACACAAGCGTACATAGCATCACATCTATTCTTAATCACTTTTTAGACCATCCTTTAAATCTTCGACATCCAACGCTTCAAAATTTAAGTGTCTACTGTTACAATCATACATTGTTAATAAATCAGACGATTAGGAAAGAAAGCTTTATGGAAGTTGATATCAACTACAAAGTTAACTTTTCTCTTACTCTTAGACATTATTATTCTGAAAAAAGGAGCATAGTAATATGCTTTGACTTTGTAAACTACTTAAACTAAAAACATTCGTTGCACTCCATCCTCTAGTATAACTAAAAAAAGCAAACAACGAGAATGTAACTACATACTAGATATACAACTTTGAACAACTATAGAAGAAGGGTTTTCAGCAATATATCATCCATATTAGTCACCCTCAGTTCAGACCGGTTAGGATACGAAGCAAAGAAAACGTTTACCCATGATTGTTATAAAAACAGGGTTTCTACGAGAATGGTTCTAAAGGTAAAATGACCATATGCTTAGTCCTTATGTAAGAAGAAGGGCAAAATGACACTATTAATTTCCCTTTAATCTATTAAAATGCCATAGTTTTCCATCATTGATGCCACATGAGAGATACGTCATTGACACATGGTGCCACATATACATGTACCTAGGAAAACTAGAAATAGCCAGTTCCAATGGCTAAATCGTGACATTCACAAAAAGTTAAAACTATTATTTTATTTAAATCAAAGTTTACGTATAAACTTTGTTGTAGGGTTTTTTCAAGATTGTTATTTTTAATAAAAAAGACATAAGCACCCCCTACATACATACAAGGGTGCACTTTCAAATACAAATCAAGTTACTTGTTTTATCATCAAAACACATGAGATTTTGATATGATAATCATACGCACCAACATAAATATATTGAATTATGTTTAATCAGAAAAATTTTGATAGTGTAATGGGTATTATGTAAATGGTAATATATTTATATAATGAATAGATTCTCATCTCATTTATTCAATGATAAAATTCTCCCAATTTAAGATTTGATATAATATAATACACCTTTGCCAGTATAAAAATATGATGACTAGCATCGGTGAAATGAAAGCTTACTTATAAGATATACAATATATATTGTCTTTCTCTTATCGATCATCATCATGGAAGTTGTCGAAGCATAATTGCACCAAAAATGTCATTATATGTGACTTCAGAAATATAGTCATGTGGATTTGGATAGGCTTTTGATTGGTCTGTGTAGTATTGTAACGACCAACGACAAAAGGCAATGGTGTGATGTTATTCATATTTGTACGGAACAATGATATCTAGGCATGCAACTTTCTCTATTCTTAGTAAATTCTACATTATCTTTAATGTAACTGTTAAGTTGTTTCTTCTACTCTTTCGCTTCTTTGATTTATAGAGATACTAAATGTTTTTAGTGGAGGCTCACTGAAAGACCAGAGTTATTGGTGACATTTATTAGGCCATCAGGTATACATATCATATCATATCATGTGGTGGGTGACATGTTATTGCCACATCATCATCACACAAACATCACATGAGCTTGGTATACCTATCACACCACATCATCATTTTCAATTTAAAAATAACTAAATAATAGGATGAGATGGTCCAATAATAACTCAGCTTTTTTCTGATTGGGTGTGGTCTCCCATAGCCATGATCACTAGCCATCACATTACACACATTTTGGTGTTCATGATAGTGATGTGGTGCCATGTTCATCACAAGCTCTCGTGATGAGTATACCAATAGGACTTAGTGACAACAGATATGTCAAAAACCACATTCTCACACATGATGGTGATGCAAGGCACATCAAAATTTAGGTGATAAGCTAACTATCAAGGATAGTTCATATTCGTTGCTCTGTGACCTACAACAAACATAATTTAACTCAATGGTTGAGTTCATATTTTTCATATTATGGGATAACCCACATTACTCCCTTTGTTGTTATTTGGTTTTCCGGCATTGAATAAAGGATTTGACCATTCTTCGGTATGTAAGACAATATGTTTAGTGGTAACACTACCTCGTGCCCACTTTCCTTACTTCTCCTCCAACAACCCTTTTTCCCTTTTTCCAACCTCGTATCCGGTGACACATTTCCCATATCCCCACTCGACCTTCCACGTACAAACCACCACGAGTACTATTATCAGGCCCGACCCAATAGGGGGCAGCTGGGCGATGACCCAGTGCTCCGTCAAGTTTTAAGGCCCTAGCTTCTGCTCTAACATATGTTATATATTAAGCTACTCAAGAATGACATAAAATTGTATGCAGCTCGCTTGGTTATTGACGTTGCTTGGCTTTTCTTAGATGATCCAGGTTCAAGTCTAAGTAGTGACATTTTTTCTATTTCTCCTTTCAGACTTTTAAGGGCCTCATTTTTTTACTTTTGCCCGGAACCTCAAATCGGCTTGGACCGACCCTAACTATTATCGCCCCTTCCCCAATCTATTCTTCATTGCCACCATAGTTGTCACCATTGCTATTACCTCTTTTGGATGAATGGTCGATGATGCATGGTCTCAGGTGGAAGGTGGCGGAGAAGTGTTGTTTATAAATACTTTGATATTATATTTTAGTAAATTAAACAACTGATTTGTCAAGAACTTTAAAAAAGTTGTATCATGTTATACGCATAACAGATCGGATGCTACCGAGTTGCATAATAATAAAACCAATTGAATTAATAAGAAATTTGCTTAAATACGAAATAAAAGTTTTCGAACTATTAATTCTTTTGGTGGCTATTAATATAAAAGTAGGTAAAAGGTTTATCTATATTTGGAAAATTCATTTCTTGTGGGGAAAAATTTCGGCACTTCCTCGTGTAACAAAAGACATTCTTACTATAAATAGAATAATTGAAACAAATAAGAGAAAATGTAAAAGTTTTATACATCATAATAATTATTTTATAAATATATAACGATCGTTACTATTTTAAAAAAATAGAATTTTAACATGCCTGTATGGTAACGAGTTATTTTAAATTGCATTTACTATTTTTTATTAAAAGATCAGACAAATTACATAAAAAGTTAATTTATAGAACAAAAGAGTCAAATACATTGTTGAACTCTATAATTATATTTAATATTTATTATTTATATATTCAAAACATAAACAAAAAGTATTGATAAATTCATCCATAGATAAGTTTGAAAGATACATTTGCAGGAAAAAAAAGAGTAAATTACAGTTTTGGTCCCTATGATTTAGTCTATTTTTCGCATTGGTCACTGAATTCAAAATTCCACATTCTTGCCCTTGTGGTGTGCTTTTACTTTCACTATTGGTCCCTTCTTCCGTTACTAGTTAAGTTAGTCCGTTAAATGGGGGTGAAATGACTATTTTGCCCTTCATTTATTATTTTATTGAAAAATCTCCCCCTATTCCCCCTCTCTCTCTCTTGGCGAATTCATGCCATTCGTAGTCAAGCATCTTGACCATGAATTCATTCCATTCGTAGTCAGTAATAGCTTTAGAGTCCTCATTTTGTGTGCTAAAACTCACAGCTGCTTCATCTCCATACAAATCACGGTCTTTTAAATTAAAAGATATGTCATCAGTTTCAGAAGCCTCGTTCTGTTTTGTAAAATTCATCGATTGAATTTCTGTGTCATCTCCAAATGAAGAAAACTGCTCAAATCCTCATTTTGTGTCGTTGAATTCCTGCTTAAATCAAAAGACACATCAGCAGTAGCTTTAGAATCATCATTTTGTGTGCTTGAATTCACAGGCTGAATTCTTGCATCATGATTGTCACTAAAATCAGAGGACATTGTAGCAGTGAAAGAACTGACATGGTCAAGCATATGATCGAACAAGTTGTATGTGTAATCAAAGTTACATAATTAATTACACACGTATCACAAATATATCCGATGAAACTTTAAATTCATATATACAAACACACAAATCACGGATATATACAAACTTCAACTGCATATATATGTATATAAACACAAGTGAATTGCAAACTCAATCTAAAATCCAAGGTGTTTGAACGCAATCTTACAAACTCAATCTAAAATCGGAACTCTTAAATGCAATCCACAATGAGCCCAACGTGTCTCAATGCAATCCGCATCGAACATCAGGTGAATTGCAATCGTCAATTGAAGATGCCATTGGAAACAAATCAGTAGGAACATGATTGGAATTCGAATGGAACCTAAACAAAATCTGCAATTGACGTGAACCGAATTGGAGATGCCATTGGAAATAAATCAGAGGTCGACCCATGTGTGTTGGAGATGCCGACTGCCACTGTCCAGGTCGAAGGAGAAAACGGTGAAGTGCAAACCACCGGTCGCCAAGAGAGAGAGAGAAAGGGGGGAAGAGAGAGAGATTTTTTTAATAAAATAATAAATTAAGGGCAAAATAGTCATTTCACCTCCATTTAACGGACTAACTTAACTAGTAACGGAGGGAAGGACCAATAGTGAAAGTTAAAGCAGACCACAAGGGCAAGAAGGTAGGATTTCGAATTCAGGGGCCAATATGAAAAATGGAGCAAACCACAGGGACCAAAACTGTAATTTACTCGAAAAAATATATATATATATAACATAAAAAAGATTTTTTTTTCTTTCTGGACTAAAAAAGTAAGTATTAGGGAAAGCGGATATAAATAGATAACAGATGAGTGCCTACGTATCAGCAGTCGGTTCCATGAGCTGACGGGGCTGTCCAACGTTTTCTATCACCATCTTCTTCCCCAATACATTTATGCAAGTTTTAGGTAAATCATTTTGAACTGTTCATACTATTTTTAGTAATCACTTCAGTATAAACTTGATACTTCAGTTTTCATTCTCACTATCTTATGTGAATTTGATAGTTAGTTTAATGATCTGCGAACTTTTTGTGGTTCCGTCGATTAATTAGGTTAAAATCTGCGAAATGGCCGGAGAAATTGAGCTAGAAGCAAGCGGTTTGGTAAACCCTAGCGATACGGATCCTCTACTTAAGAATCACCAAAATGCTGCTTCTGGTTCATCGTCGTTGGCAGCGGCAGCGGGTTTGGGTTCTACTGAGATAACGCATGAAGATGTTGAAGCTGGATCGATAGCCACTTGCCGTATTTGCCTTGAATGTGACGGCGAGGAAGGTGAATGTTACGTTTTTCGTAAATAGTGAAATTAAATTTGTTCTAAGGAGCATATATTGTTATGTTTAGTAATTCATTTCTTCAGTGAGATTAACTTCGAATGAATTTACTCATGATCTTCTGAAAACGAGTTTACAGTCGTTACTTCACAATCCGTGTGATGTTGAAAATTTTACATTTAATATGTACTCTAAGGACGAGCATGGAAATCATAAAGTGCTTGTATGATCAAATGTGCATTTGTGTAAAGCTTTTACTTCCGTATCTTACTGATCTACCTATGATCACTTGACCACATCATTCTAGATTTGCTTGCTGCATATATTTTGCCTTTAAATTGCTCTAGAGATGGATTCACTTTGCTAATTCTGTCCTCTCTTTCAAACGATTCTTACTATAATTGTCCATCCTGACATATTATAGATGAGAAAAGAACTGCAAGTTTTATAATGATATTATCAAAACACAATTTATTGGACGATTTAGTATAATAAACGGAATCTAGTTCCCCCCCCCCCCCCCCCCCCCCCCAAAACCCTCTTTTGTTGATGTCCCTTTCTCCTTGATCCCTAAAATGTAAGAGACAAAACGGTAAGAAGGTTGTCTAATTTACTTGATGACTACCATACAAACTTGATAGTGTTGTTTTCAGTGTAATCTTTTGTGTTTTTAGCTTCTGTTTTTTTGGTAAGAAAGATCCTTCATTACGTAATTATCCGACATTAATTCTTTCTTTTTGTAGACGATGATCTGATATCTCCATGCATGTGCAAAGGCACACAGCAATTCGTTCATCGTGCATGCCTGGACCACTGGCGATCTGTCAAGGTGACCAATACATATCACCCTAAACATTTATTTAAAAATAAATTACTGATTTTTTTTAATGCATTTACGTATTATTTTCAACAGGAAGGGTTTGCTTTTTCACATTGCATGACTTGCAAAGCTCAGTTTCATCTTCAAGTTGTTGAGTTGAAAGACAACTCTTGGCGCAAAATTAAGTTCAGATTATTTGTTGCTAGGGATGTTTTCCTTGTGTTTCTGGCTGTACAAACTGTAAGAATTCTTTATTATTATTTTTTTAATTTATAGTTTCTTTTTTAAAGTAATTCGGTGACTCGCTTGTACAGGTGGTTGGGCTGATTGGAGGTCTTGCATACATTGCTGACAAGGATGGATCTTTCAGAGCTTCTTTTAGTGACAACTGGGACCGTATATTATCCACGCATCCTATCCCGTTTTACTATTGTGTAGGTATGTGTTCGCGTATATAATTAAAAAGGAAAACGGGTGGTGATTATAATTCCGAAACCGCCCCTCTCCAAGCTAAGTATACACTCTTAAAGAAGATAATTTCTTTAATATAGTATAAACTCTAAGACATAACAAGCTAAAATATAATGGTTAGTTTCACTATTCTTTTGACCTTTATTGTAGGACTAAATGCAAGAAATAGCAACTTACTTTCATAGTATCTTACTTTCATATCTTTCTATTATAGCATCTCACTTCCACTTCTTTTCTTGTTAACGCACTGTATTTTAAAAAATCTATTCAATTATAGCATTGTACTTTGAAACTTTTTCGTATTACAGATTTTACTTTACAAAATGTACGCAATTATATCATTCTAAATATACCCAGTTGGTTTTTCTTTCCTTTCTAATTTTATTCTTGGAATAAATGCAAAAAATAGCAACATACTTTCATTTACTCTAGTATAATAGCATCTTCCATTTGTTTCTTTCTACCTAATTATAGCATTGTACTTTAAATTTCTTTTTCTTATTACAACATTATACTATGCTAAATACACTCAATTATAAATTTCTTTTTATTTTATTTTATGATTTTATCGCTTTATTGATTGATCCATTAATTATTTTTTTGAACAGGCGTGATTGGATTTTTTGTGCTGGTTGGGTTTATCGGGCTCATACTTCATTGTTCATCTCTGAACAACGATCCACGCATGGCTGGCTGTCAAAACTGCTGTTTTGGGTGGGGAATCTTGGACTGTTTTCCTGCATCAATGGAAGCTTGTTTTGCTCTTGTCATAGTTTTCATTGTCATATTTCTTATACTTGGTATTGCCTATGGGTTTCTTGCTGCCACTATGGTTATACAAAGGATATGGCAAAGGCACTACCACATTCTCACCAAACGAGAACTCACCCAGGTATTTCATCAAATATTTGGAAAGTTAATGTTAAATCATTTCAAATTTCAAATTTCAAAATTGTTTGATTGAATTTGTTTCAATTATTTTCCTTTTCTTGCTTAGGAGTATGTTGTGGAGGATCTTCATGGACGTTACACCCCTCCGAAACTTGATCCAGAACATGCAGACCGACTTAGGATGCTCAAGCTTTTGTAAGTTACCCAATTGAGGAATATTAATAATAATAAATAATAATAATAGTCTGGTCTGTTCTAGGTTAAATACTTTAAAAGCAAGTGTTTGTATAAAAGTTATGTAAATTGGATTATAATATAGTATAAAGTCCTTTGTCTTGTAATATAATATATATAAATATATGCTCGTTATGTCAATTGCTTGAAATAGTTTTTTGTCGATCATAAACGACTAATTTGGGACAAAATAACAAAGAAAAAACAAAGTTGAGAATGTTACTATTGATTGATTATATATATGGTAAGTTATATGTTAAGGGTAAAAAGGTTAAAACTTTCTCTCAAATTATACCAAGAGATGAACAAATTACAAGATCAGAGCCTCATGGTGTTATCGTATATTTTCACCATCTTTCTCATTCGATTCATCACTAACGAATACTAAATGATCACCATCTCTAACTACATCTATTTCGTCTACTTCCGCCCCATCTTTATTCACAACCCTCACCGCCAAAAACCCGTACTTTTTTAACCCAATCTCAAGTAACTCCTCGAAGCTTTTCGGTAGCATAACAAGCTTGCCCGAAACATCTCCTTTCTCCGGGCAGCTCACAACAATCCTGCCCGGATTTTCTTTTTCTTTCTCTCTCCACCCACCTCCAATGCTTTTAGGCTTAGGTGACACCAAGTCTATACTATTCTCCCCTTCTCTAGCATTCGACATTATCCCAAAAAGCGAATTATGAAAATTATCACTTACTCGTCTCCGTCTTGACCGCCTCCAAGATCCAGACCCAGACCCATCGTCTGTGTCCGGGCCTGACCGGGTCATCGTGGGCTCGCTTTTAAACCGCCCAAGAAACTTCACATGTGGCGAAAGACGGGCCCGCGTGTCTTCAGGAATCGAGACGAGCGGTACAGGTGGCGGTTTGGTCAACTGGTGGTCAAACTTTACAGATTGGAAAAGGGTTTGGATATCTTCATGTCCTTGTTGGTCAGCCAAGTCACGTGGGGTCCATCCGTGACCGTCTCGTTGGTCAACGTTAGCACCTTGACCCAAAAGAAATTTAACCATCTCGATGTTGCCTTCACAGACAGCGACATGGAGAGCCGTCGAGCCGTCGTTTTTAGGACGTGTGATGTCTCCTCCATACCGGATGATTTTTTTGAGCAAGTCGAGGTTGTTTTGTTCAGCCGCCAGACAACAATACTGGCCGACGTCGCCGGAGGTTAACATGCCGCCATTATCCGCCAAGATTCCCACCACCTTTTCATGGCCACCAATCATAGCCTCCCATAACGGAACACTCCCTTCTGAATCTGTGCAATTGGGGTCCGCTCCATAATCTAGAAGCAAAAGCACGCAGTTCTCACTTCCTTTTGACGCCGCTATGTGCTGAAAATAACACAAAACGCACTATTTTAATATCTTTTGTTAATAATTTAATTGAAGCTGTGTATGGAAAGTATATTTAGATTGTGCATACCAAAGCGGTTCTTCCATTATTGTCGGATTCATTTGGGTCAAGACCTTTCTTTAGCAACTTGTGCAACAAAAGATCGTCTCCTCGAAGAGTTGCAAAGCAAAGACTTAGAGGCAAGTCCATCCTGCCACGTGCCAACATGTTCTCTGTCTCTATCAAGACCGTTTCCATATGAGGATCGCCTACGTCTTTTAAATGCTGACCCCACAAAAAAAAATTAAAATCAGCTTAAATAGTCAAAAAAAGAGATTTTAAATCAAGAAATTTACACCGTCTTATTTGAAAAATGCTAATAATTGAATAGATTTTCCAAAATACAAACCTGAAGGAGATTGTTCATAATGACAGTCCCATCACCGACATTGGCTTGAACAATGTTCAAGAAAGTGGCCCGGTTCAACCGTAATAACTGACTTAATCTTTTGGTGCGAACCGTAAAAAGTTGAGGTCGATAACAAAGAACACCGATTTCACCACAAAGATCACCGGGTCTTGCTTCGCCTATAACTTGTTCAACTCCGTTTTTCATAACGATCAATTCCTGATTAAATTATTAAAAAACATTAGATATCACTCAAACCATATTAATAATTTCTTTTTATGTCACTGAAATAAATATTAAATTAAGCACTCACCACCGCTCCCGTAACAAGTATGTAAAAATCCGTCGGCGCTTCATTTTGCAAAATGACATCTTCCTTGGGTGGAAAATACTCCGCTTTCATTTCCGAAACCTACAAAATTTCCCGATATTAATTTACTAAAATGAATTTGCATTTCTAGTAAAAAAATTTCATTGGAAAGTGGTATGACATACCAGCTGAAAAAGCAAGTCGTTTGACACACCACGAAACAAGTACGCATTGTCCAAAAGCGAATAGAAAAGGAAATGAGAAATGCTTGACCGAATAGCTTTCGGGAGTGATTCAAGAGTCTCTTGTTGTTGAAGTCCTTCTGAATCCGTTCTAAACTTCAAACACAAATGCGCAAGCATCTGATCTTGCAAACGAACCGGCAATTGATTCCTATGCGCAAAACTCGAAGCCGCTTGAATCGAGTCCCTCTACATCACAACAGACAGACAGTTAACAGTTATTGGACTAGTCTGTTGACAGAAGACAGTTGAACAGTTATTGGGTTGGGTTTGGAGTGTTACAAGTAATTAAAAAAAGGTTATAGTAAGTCGAGAATACTTACGAATTGCCTAGTTTTACTTGTACCATGAACGACCAAATTTGTCATATTTCCGATAAGATACGAGGTCAATCCGAGGTTAAAAAGCATGTAACATATGACAAATATCATCTCCCGTCTATTTTGAGCATGCAAATCGCCGTATCCCACGGTGGTGAGAGTTGTAATTGACCAATACATTGATGTCACGTAACGAATCCACAAACTTTCTTCTTTAAACCCTTCGTTTCCGTACCCTATCCATGTCTTGCCCGGTTGCGGATAATGAGCCGCGAGATAATAGTAGAAGCACCCCGCACAGTGCACCGCAAACAACGTAACCTATATAAAAAGTCACAAATAATTTTAATTAAACAACAGTTATTAATAGTTAACATTGTTAATCATAGAATAAATAAACTTTAAAGGGTTGTTTGATACTTGTTGATTGAGTAAGGACTGATTGAGTCAATGTCAGACCCACTCAGCCTTATCCTAAAGCTGACCGAGTGAGAGGTAAATTTTAAGGATTAGGAATGAGTCAAAGGTAAATTTTAATGTTATCAAACGGTCTGACTCAGAACCGAGTCAGACATAACCTCTTACTGGACCAGTAAGAGGCAAATCAAACAGCCCCTAAATGGTGTGTCAGACAAATACTACTTACAAAAATAAGCTTCGCACACCGAACCCAAAAGTAGTTGAAGTTCCTATCCTTCTCCAATCTGTAATCAAAAGTCAAAACAAGTACAGTTTTAGTGTGAGTCAGCTTAGAGGTTACTGGAAAAGTAAGAGAATAGTGTACCTGGCAAACAAAGCGCTGACTCTGCGTAAACGCCAGAGTCGAAACATGTTGAGTAATCCATAGGATTGGAGGGACCCGGTGGAAATTTTGTGGGCTAATTCAGAAGGAATTGTGGCGATGATATCGAAAATTAGCCAAGTGCTTGTATACTTCCATGCAATTTGTTTGGGGTTATCAACAAGAAGATATGTGGTTTTATCGAGGTAAGCTACAAAGAACGTAAGGATAATGTCAATGGCGAAGAATCCATTGACAACGTTGTCAATGATTGAAAGTGGTGTTTGTGGTCTTTCGAGAAATCCGAATTCGAATGGGGACACCCATGCTGTGTATAGTACTAATACAACTAGAAATGTCTCCCATGTCCTGAAAAGACAAATAATAATATTTAATTGTGTTTTAGGAAACCAACAAGAAATAAAGAATTTGTTAATTGGTAAATAAATAGAATATCAAAAGGTATAATCATCTTAGATTCTTTTGTAGATACACAAATGTTAATTGGAAGTTTGGTTTCTACGGACAAGTGACACGTTCAATGCAAAGTCATTCTTTACTACCGAAAAGAGTCAAAATTAGACGGAAGAAAGAACAAATTCCAATATCGTTTTCCATTGATTGTCATGTTCTAATATTAAATACCAAATTAATTGTTTCCAATTTTCAAAAGAGACATAAATGCATCAAGTGAGAACTGAAAAAACAAATCAAAAAGCATGGGCTTAAAACATGATTATAAAATAAGAAACATGAAAAGGGATATAACTGTGATTTCTATGACACTTTTATTTTAACTTTATAGACTTGAAAAAAATTGTTTATGATTATTTTTTTGGTAGAGATTCCTAGGAAGTCAAGAAACAATCAAACAAACAGTAAATGAAAATCCTTTGGAATTTCTCTTCTAGTATGCACCATCCAATATTCCTTATAAATTTAGAAGCATACTTGCCAACCGAATATATAATTATCTCCGTCCAAACCAGTACTTTTATGATGAATCTTATTAAAGATGCCCAATATTGTTGTTTCTTGTTCTACTTTACTTTTGCATATCAACAAATTATAATGTTAAAAATAATAATATTAAATCTTTTTTGCAGTCTGAAATAAATGTTCACGAATCAATCAAGATTCTGAACGGTTTTAAAATTAATTACGAAACGCTCTGTGAAAACTGCAATAGAATCAACGTACGATTTTTCAAGCTACAAAGATATGAATGCTCTTTCTCGTAATAATGCTACTTTTCGTCAGTTAGTCTGGAAAATCGGAGTGTACAATTGATAATGCACAGCTTACAAGAAATTTCAGTAATACTGGTTCATGACTTCACCGCCTTGGGACTTAAAATTGCGCTGTTAATGGCGGTTTCACATAAAATCCGCAGCTACGAAGCTTCACACAGAAATTACGAACAATTTCTTCCTTCTAGTTCGAATTAAATAAAGTAGATAATAAAACTCCAGTTTCGGTGTAACGATTCGTAGCTACAAGACCTAACGCTGAACATACGATCACACGTTCAAATGCATATGTATATATACCTGTAACGGCGATCGTAAGGGGAGACGATGAAGTTGCGAAGTTTAACACGACGATTACTACGTGCACCGAGCGACGGTAGAATTCCGGTGGTTAGACTGTACTGGCTGCCGTCTCTGGACATCTGTTCGAGTTCTTTAGCATCGCCACACATTGAAACCCTAAATACTCTATTTTTTTTCTGGAGATTATTATCGGTGCCAAAAATTTCCGCCATATTTAAACTTCGGAATGCTCTCCCTTCATCATCTTTAGCCTCTATATATATATACATGGCAAAGCAATATGATGTGGGTCCCGAGATACACGAGAGTCTTCTTAATGTTGTCTGCGCTCTTAATTGTCTATCCGCAACTACAACCGATTTCAAGCGATATTAGTAAGAATGGTCCCTTCTATTTCATAATTCCTACTTTTAGCCTTCTACTTTTGAAAGTGTATAAATTAGCCTATTTGTTTCCTTTTTGTGTATGATGCAACCAAGCCGCGGGAGGTATAAAACGGTAAGACTTGCGACGACGAGAGGTGGATCTCTTGGTTAACGGGCGTGCTTTTTTTGTCTACTCGGAAGAATGTTAGAGAGAAAAGTGATTAATGATATATGTTGCTTATTGGGACCTTCTATGAGGTCGTATCTATAGTGTTGGTATGAGACACAATATCTGCCTTTTGACTTCGAAAAGTTGTGGCTTGATGTGGTTTTGATAGATTTTTCGAATGTGCTGCTTTAGGGAGGTGGGTGGAACCACGGTCATATGTTGGTTGCAGGTGCTCCTACCGCCATTATGTGCTTGTAGATTGGTGGGAGAAGCTAACAATGTAGTTGGGTTGCAACTCGGATCACTTTTGTTTTCGTCATGTCATGGTTTGGCACTACAGTGAGAATGATGCATATACAGACCTTCTAGACTGGGTCGAGACGACTAATGGTATTCACTAATTAATGTGTATTAACTATTATCATTATTGGTGTAAACAACATTGTTAGTCCATGCAATGAGAGACTAGCAATTGATGTGAGGAATCTCATAATGGAAGTTAAGTGTTCAAACCCGACTAACACAAAATATTGCTAGTGCTCTACCCGACATGATAGGTTTTGAAAAGGATTTGACGTAGGCCGTCCAAGGGGTGCCGTTTATCCTCTTTTACGTTGTTCTTATTGGTATAAATTCACATTTAATATTTTATTATCAATCATGTGGGAAGCAAAAGTTAAAAAGTTAATTCCTTTCGACATCCATTACGAATCATAAGATCACCTAAGTTAGTATGAGTGATTAACCAAGGGATGGCAAGAAGAAACTCTTATGGGTACTAAAATTATAAAATAAAAAATCGAAGTACTAAAGTGACCAAGTGTAAAGTTGTCCAGGGCTAGTTTGCGATCTAATTATGTCAATATGTCATGGTATTAATGAGCGTCTTGAGCATTTTACGTTCCAAAACCCCTCCTCAGAGTATCCGTTTCACATTTTTAATATTAAAATAGATTTGCAGTCAAACATAGTAATGACAAATATTTTGAATATCTTATTAACGAAAAGAACTTTATTAGCATAAATCCGTAATGAAAGTATAGTAATAAATTAACAAGTATCTACCAAGAAATATTAAGAAATAGTGGTAATCAAATTATAGTAATAATAGATATTCTAAATATTTATTAATGAAATAAAACGAATTGAAATTTCATAAACATGTCTTACAATTTAGGCAGTTATCTCTAAAATCAAAGGTCACCGGCTGCTTAGCGGTTTTAACGGTGGTATAACAATGGTATAACGTTGTTTTTATATTATATATAATTAAAATTTATACTCTTATATTCGTCTATATCACTTGAATTTTTATTAATTAGAATAATATATATCATAACATGAGTATAAAAATTCAAGTGTTATAGACGAATTTTGAACAATTGTAGCGTCACTATAGCGGTATAAAATAGCGGAAAATCGCGACAAATAGAGGTCTTTCTTGACGCTAATAGCGTCACCGCTAAATGCTTTAAAATAGTGGTTGCAAGTCGCTAACCGCTATAGCGTTGCTATAGCATCGCTATAGAGCGATATTAACTCCATTTACAATCATTAATAATTGACACATTGGTATATTTAGATTAAATATTTGATAAAAAAAACATAGAATATGTTTGATTTGACCAAATGATAAAGATTGTTAGAAGTACTTTTGTAACACTTACAATCATCATTAGAGTTTATCATTTTGCATATGAATTGTCCAAAAGTAGTAGAGGCGTCAAATGCCTAGAGGTTGTGGCCCCGACGACTTCTTTCTGGTTCATTTGCAATGCAAGAAACTGATTCGCTTTTTGAAAGTATAAGATCCCATCTCTAAGCTTACAATGACATCCAAATGTATGTGTTTCATTGATTTAAGCATAAATTGAAAATGTCCGGTCTTAAACAAGATTGTTTGGTGTTGTGATGCTTGCTTGTAATGATTTGTTGTAGCCTTCTTGGCTTTTTTTTATTGTCTAGCATCTTGTTAGGCGTTTTCTTGTAATAATATATAGTCGTTGTTCTAAAAGGGATTAGTAATATTGAGGTGTTTACAATCTATTGCCAAATGGAAGTAATATGAGATATTAATAAATTAAATGACAAATGGAAGTGTGTTTTATGTTAAAATGGAAATGATATACATTTAGTGTGAAATATTAGCATAAGGTATATTATTAAATAAAATGAAAACGGAAGTGATATGACATTTTGATAAAACATCAAAGTTTTCGAACGAAATTCTAAAATTATAAACTTTCGTGGTGGTTAAATAGCAAAATGTTCAAAAATATATAATGTAGGTTTTCCTAAATTCACTCATTTCTTTATATAGGCTTTTACTGTTTAAGAGAGAAGGAGAGCAAATCGAATTCTAGAAAGAGATGGGTAAGAGGTGAAGGAACCCATCAAATTGAAATGATAATTGTGCTTGGAGGAACACCTACTATGAGGAATTAACTCAAGAATTTTGAGCTTTCAACATAAATACGAGATATGAGGTATCATATAGTGCATGCTTAAATTTTGGTAAAATCTACATTGATTTGGTGCTGAAAATGGTGCTCAAATGTGAGAAATTAGCATGTAAGTAAGCCAATAATTTGATGAATTGGTGGCATGCAAAAGGAGTTTGGGTTGATTGTTATAAGTTTTTACCTAAACAAACTATGAAATCAAAGGACTAGAAATTATAGGATTCTTGTTCTAATGGTGATATCGTATCGTTTCGGTATATATGATATTAAATTATAACTTGGTTTAAAATGTGAGCATATGAGATAAATTAATGAAGTAGAAATTGTGTGGCATGTGGGCTTTATGTGGTTCCACATGGCCATGCAACGTTTAACACGACGGTAAGTTGTCACCTAACATCTAGTTGATATTGCATGTACAGGCCAAAATATTAGGACCCCCCCCCCCCCCCCCCCCCCCCCCCCTCTCTCTCTCTCTCTCTCTCTCTCTCTCTCTCTCTCTCTCTCTCTCTCTCTCTCTCTCTCTCTCTCTCTCTTCCGGATAATGTCAAAAATAGTTATTTAAATATCAAAATGCTTTTATGGAATCCCTACGTTTAAGACAATAAAACATGTTCGGTTTCTATAAATTGCATGATTTATGAAAAATATGCTTAGCTTGCAAAGATATATATGAGGATTGTATGACTCACGATGATAAGCATAAATTATGATATACGTGTAGGAGTTGCTTTGTTAAACAGATTTTTTTTATTACATAAAGGGGTGCATGATTTTTTGAAAACACATTCTAGTGAATTTTATAAAGTCCGATTACTTACAAATTACGTGAGATGATGGGTTAAGTGCAATAACTCACTATGTGATATAAATTTGTAATTTGACATGTATGTGAGTCGTCCTATTCGGGTCCATGGGTCGCCGTCATTTGGCTGTGAATGGGTCGTTTCAATCGACATATGTGGGCCGCTCCGGATTGAATTAAATGAATCAAATAAACTAACATAACTGAAATATGGATTCATCTGAGGCCATGAACATGTAATGTTTGGTGTTCATAGGGTGCATTTACTAAATTTGCATAGTTACCTTAGACCTCACGAAGTACTCATCACGCACACACCGTGATGGCTGACTAGGCTCCCCATCACACCGTGAACACCACCCTGGGTGGGGTGTGATGGGTGTGATTGTGATGTATTGTGATGGTGATCACGGTTGATCACAACCAATCACAAGGAAGTACAAGCTTTCATGCATATTGTACATACCATTCTTGCTCCTATTAGCCTTTAATTTTGAATTTCTTTTAATTAAAAAAGATGATGTAGTGTGATGAAATGTGATAGGTAAAAAGTGTGTTGTGATGGAGTATGATAGGGAAAAAAGTGACGTGGCACTAATATGTCACCCATCACATTTGTGCAATGTGATGGGTACTCCCACTAGTCTTAGGCGATGCAGAGTACTTATCACGGGGTGGCCGTGATGCTGAGATGGCATCCCATCACGGTCGTGCACACCGCCCCGTGTGCACCGTGATGGGCAATTTCGTGATCATCCGTGCTCTCCATCACGACTCATCACACCCAATCACATATTACTACCATTTAACACCCAATCACATTTCAGAATACCCAATCAATTTTATTTTATTCTTTATTTATTTTTAATTAGAAATAATGATGTGGTGTTATGGGTATTTTTAGTATGGTGTGATGAGAATGTGATGGTATGTGATGGTGAGGTGGCGGTGACATGGCACCCATAACATGTGATGGAGTGATGGGTACTCCCACTAGTCTTATGTCTCATTGTAAGTTGCTTGTCTAACATAAATATTGGTAGAAAATCTCCAATAAAATCCTATTATTTTGAGTAAGCTTATGAAAAAATCTCAAACTTATTTTTTTTTTACGAAAAAGGATAGGATATCGGCTAAAATATTCAAGTCAACCCTTTTTCCAGTTTACCATGTTTCCTAGCCGGAAAATATCCAATAAAGTCTCATTATTGTGGGTTGGTTTATGAAAAACTTCCAAAGTTTAGTTTTTTTTTTTACATTCATAACCGACCCAAAATATCGAGACTTTACTGGAGATTACAAATCTAGAAACCTGCTAAAACTGAAGAAATGGTTAAATTAAATATGTTAGCAGATATTCTGTCTTTTTTGATAGAAAATATTAATTTTAAGACTTTTTCATAAACAAGTCCAAAATAATAAAACTTTATCGGAGATTTCTCAATTTGTTATTTAAAATGTTTATTTGATGCACAATGGTTCAGGGTTGTCTATGTGTTGACATATTTATGCAACTAATATTTTATTAGGGGTTTTGATATTTAAATTTTATTGACATAAATCATGATCTAACTAGGGTTTTTAAGTCTAACATTTTTCTTGTGGACTGGTTACCAGGTGATCATATTAGTGGCAAGTGAAAGCGGGTAAAGATGTGGAGTTCAGGGCGGAGGGAGTACCGGGACTAGCAGGTGTTTCGCCCCCCTAACTTGTCGATTACGTTCGGTGGTTTCTAAACATGGAAGTTATAGCATGAGGTAATTGTTTGAGCCTAGGTTAAGGATCGCATGGATACCAGCGTATTAGGATGTGGCGGTTCCTTTTTTTGAGGCGGTGGACGTTAGTGAGACCTAAAAATATGGAGGGCAAAAGATAATTCTTATATTAAAAAAATAAAGATTAATAACCTCCAGCCGAAGAGAATATATCCTTAAGATTCTCAAATTGAAAATGAAGATTATATGAAGTCAAATTGAAAATGAAAAGGTTATGAAAACGGAATAAATGAAAATGAAAATGCTATAAAAACGGAATAATTAATAAGTTTCTTCAAAAAATCATCAAATTTGTGTGAAATTGAAAATGTTATATATTTAAATTTAAAAAAATAAAAATTACATTATTATATTTTGTAAATAGGGTAATTTTAGGATCTAACTGTATATTGTATTTGTATACGGTCTCAGAAATGTCGGGATATCCTGAACTAGTTAAATGAGGTGTTATTTATATCCCCTTTAATCGAAAATCCTGGCTCCGCCACTGGTGGAGTTGGTGCATTTATATGATATTGATTTTGAGAATATAGTAGCAACACAATCGAGCTAATTTTTTGTTAAGCTTAGTAAAACCAACATATAATCTAATTAGTTAATATGATCATTTTTGTTCGGTTCTTATTTCAGATATACTTCCATTGCATATATGTATATATTTTTGGCATGAATCAAACCTGGGAAGGAAATTTTGAATTTTCTTTTCGCTGTTTTTGCATAAATTAGAAAATAGACTTCCAATTATGTTTTGGTACATCTATTTTAAATGTGTTTTCAGTTTATATGCATGATATAAATATGGAAGTTGCCATAATATATAATAATGTTTTAAATAATATCACTTTATTGATTCATTGTGATTCAACAATATATTTATTTTAACTTTTAAAGATAAAAATCTCATGTAAAGTTTATTACAATTTACAAGACACTGTTTTAGATGGTTTTGAGTGGTTGATTTTTTTTAATTTTCCATATTCCTTTTCTATAAATTAACAATCAACTATAAAAAAACGAACACGTCAAAAGCACTTTCATTTATAATACTATATTATTTATTAGATCGACTAAACTTTTTTTCTATAGAGTTGCTGTTTTCAAAAGGACTAATTGATTTAGTAAGAATGTAAATGTTCTAATATAATTTATTGATTAAACAATTTTAATAACTTATTAAACAATGGCAACCAACATGTTTGGTATATCTTGTTTGGAAAGGTTAAACCTTTATGATGTCTATTGTATTAAAGAAATGAACTACAACTCGTAGTGATAGCTTCCATGTTGTAGTTAGTTTATTAATTATATATTTTTGTTGGCTAAAATAATATAAAATATTGGTATGTAAAATTACTTGTGTAATTTAAGAATAAGACGTATAATATATTTGCTAATACAATTAATAACTAATTTTAGAAACCACAGGGATACAAACTGTAATTTAGTCTTCTTGCAAAGAATATTAAAATATGGAGCTAAAGTGCAAAAAAATGCAAATTATAGGGACCAAAAGTATAAGTCACACATTTCTTGCAAATTAAAAACTACTCAAACAAAAAGTGTAAAACTTCGAAAAACTAAAACTACAGATATCATATATGTATTTCATGCAAAAACTACAGAGACCAGAAATGTAATTCATGCAAACTAAAGATTTCAATGACCAAAAATGTAATTCCAAAAAATAGAACTATAGAGACCAAAAGTGTCTTTTGCTTATTTCCTTCTTGCAAATTAAAAAAAATACAAGAACCAAAATGGTTATTTTGGAAATGTAATAAAACAGGATCATAAATTAAATTTATGCAAATAAAAAACTATAATAGACCAAAAGTGTAATTCCGAAAATTTAAAGCTAAAGGGACCATAAATGTAATTTATGCAAATAAAATATCATATGGACCAAATATATAATTATTGATCAATTAAAACAGCCAGGACCAAAATTGTCATATGCCTATTTTTTAAAACTACTGGGACAAAAAATGTGATTTATGCAAATAAAAAACTATAGGAAATACAAACAAACACCACCAAACTTTGGTGGCTTGGAATCCAAATCCAAAGGAAACAACTTCTTTACTTAAAGGAGCTTGAGGTATTGGCAACCCATATATGCCCATCTTGGGTTGATGAAAAACTGACAACAAGTTCATGCCATGTTCAGTGACAACAACTGGAAAACCTGGACCCAAAACAACCCCTTAATTAACCTCCAACCATCCTTTAATACCTCAATCACCATTTTCGTCACTAGAATCTTCAACAATCATCCATTCCCTCACATCCATCGACTTCTCGATCCCTGGAGTGTTAACTTCATCAACATTCTTGTTAATCCTTTCATTAACATTTTTTGGTAAGTGTCTGAAACAAATAAAAAAACTCACCATCCTCCAATTCATCCAAGTTTTTCCCATCCTCCCCATTAGTTTGGTAAGCATCGTCCATGTCTTTCTCTTGGTCATTATCATTGATATATATTCTTTTTTTTATCAATAATAGGAACATAACTGAATATCTATCTAACTTTGACAATATAATCAACACTTTTGATTATGACCATAAGTTGATTGGAAATGATGTCGAAAAAGTCGTTTTAATACACTTTACCAGTTCGTATGTTCTTTTCTTGATCATCATCTTAAAACATAGCCCCTTATAATCCTACCAGTATCTTGAAGGAATTAGGATCCAAGAAAATAACGAGGGTCCATTAATCTCTACATAAACTATTCTATTTTTAACAGCAAAGTTCTTAAATAAAGTTTTAACTTCTTGAAAAAACATCAACACCATCATGTTGTTTCAAAATGATGCAAGTGTTTTGTGTTCTAAAATCCAACCACACCTATGATCCACCTATATAGTTTATCTCCATGTCTTTAAAGCCTTCATTCAAATACAACTTGTAAAATTTGAAAGGTTTTCTGCAAATCTATGAACTAAAACCCTAAGTTCACATGCAACCTAAATTGGATCTATGTTTTCTAACTTTGAACATATAAATAATTCCTAAAGGCCAGAAGAAAAATTGCTAAAGAAATAAATCAGAAAAACTAACATTTAGTTTTAATCTTGAAAGCTGAGTAGCATAAGTGTCCTGCCTCAAATGAGATCACACCCAGGGAGGCAGGAGGTATGTCATGAAATCTAGAGAGAAAGTCAGGGAATTGAGCACTGATTTATGAGGCCAGGAGACCCTATTTATAGGCTACCAGGTAACCCTTAGAGATAAACCTCATTTGACTTTCAAACTGAGATAAACCCTATCTCTAAGCTATTTTCCTGCTGACTGATACGCGCGCCGCGGTCCATGAATACGCGCGCCACGCGTGTCCAATTCAACTATTGGATTGTCACAAGTTTAGTCCCTGTACTCTTGATTAATCTAATTAACGCCCAAAAAATTAATCCAATTAATTTTTGATTAATTATTAATCAAATAATACTATTTCTAATTAATACATTATCTCTATAATATATTAACAAACTATCTCTATTGATTTATTAATCATATAATAGATCAATCTTTCTCTCTCCTGGAATTTCTGCCAAACCTCTAGCTATGAGGGCAACCCAAATGGACTTTGCTTCTATTAATTAGGTAAATACAAATTATTAGTCATGGCTTAGACACCTAATCCAACAGTCTCCCACTTGGATAAGTCTATGACTATAATTACCAATTTAACCTCTAATTAATTAGCAAACTGTAGCTTCCTAGAAACTGCTGCCGAACTCTGACCCAGTCAGTTCTGTCGATAGATAAGTGATCAGATGATCCTCCGTCCAACAAGATATTTTTCGGACTCAAGACATGGATTAAGATCAATCTCTGTCCGATACTCTGTTTCTCAATTTTTGATTTGCATATGACTTTAAGACTACTAATTGAACACATCAATTCAGTCCTGGTTGGCCAACACTTTCAGTCAACTTCAAAATCATCGAGAGGCCTACATATATTTGTTTCCTGTCAAGGTCAAGGAACGAATAAGCTTCGACTCATATGCTTTATATCTTTTACCAGTCAAATCACTCACAACAACACGTTTTATAACATCGAGTTACCGATGCGTTTTCGCATTATCAATGAGCAACTGCCTTGCAAATTATAACTCATATGTCTCCGCTTCAAGATCATAAGATGTTATCGTCTCAACATTGCTCATGATATAATCCATGAAGCAATCTTTTGAGCGTGGGTTTATCCAATACTTAAATCTCCATTTTCTAAGTACTCATGAACGTTGTAGCAATATTATTGCTATGTCTAACTCCTTAGACAATCTACAAACCAATTCATGACAGTCTTCATTCATACTTACTCCCAACAAGTATGAGCGACTGTGGATATTCGAATAATCATATTACTCGGGAAGCAAACATGCAAAACGAAACACAATGATAAACAATTGACAAATAGCAGTAAACAATACTCATTAATAAATCTCTATTATTAAATCACCAAAGTCAATTACATTTACATTGTTACAAGTTTCAAAATCCTATCTAATTTCAAAAACTAATATCATCTCTCAATCCTATGCTCCTAGCATGCTGATTGTGCTTGATCCTACTCAGAGCCTTTGTCAAGGGATCTGCAGGATTATCTTCAGATGATACCCTCTTTACAAGGAGGTGACCTTCTTCTACTCTATGTCTGATATAGTGGAACTTTTTGTCGATATGCCTGGACTTTCCATGGTCTCTCGGTTCCTTTGTCAAAGCAACCGCTCCTTCGTTATCGCAGAACAGTTCCATGTGCTCCTGAATACTCGGGACTACTCCAAGGTCACCGATAAAGTTCTTCAGCCAAGCCACTTCCTTTGACGCTTCACTCGCTGTTATGTACTCTGATTCGTACGTAGAATCAGCCACCATCTCTTGCTTGGAACTCTTCCAAGTAACCGCTCCTCCATTCAAAAGAAATACCCAGCCCGACTGAGACCGACCGTTGTCTCTATCTGTCTGGAAGCTGGCGTCTGTGTACCCACTAACTCTCAATGTATCACACTATCACTCCCACCAAGGACTAACACCGTGTTCTTTGTCCTTCGCAAATACTTGAGTATATTCTTTACAGCTATCCAATGCGCTCTACCAGGGTTACCCTGGTATCGACTGACCATGCTCAAAGCAAAGGACACGTCGGGACAAGTACATGTCATAGCGTACATGATCGACCCTACCGCCGAGGAGCAAGGTACCCGACTCATGTCAGCTATTTCTGAAAGGTTTTCTGCAAACCATGAACTAAATAACCTAAGTTCATATGCAACCTATAAGGATCTATGTTTTCTTCTAATTGAACATATAATAAAAAACCTAGAGGCCAATAAAAGAAACTAAAGATTAAAACAGAAAAACCAACCTTTGTTTCTTGGAAGCTGAGCAGCAAAATTATCCTGCCTCAAATGAAAGTCACACCCAAGCCAGAGGTTATGCAGATCGAAAATCCCAGAGAGAATATTATGAAAGTGGCGAAGTTCATATGGTGCTAGGGATCCCTATTTATAGTTTTCAGATGATTAACTGATAAGCCTTAGAGATAAACCTTTTTGAATTCAAATAAGATAAACCTTTTATCTTATAATTCAAACTCCTATTTATCTATTTATCAATTTCGAAATCTATATATTTCCATATATGGATTTCGACTTCCACTGGTCACTGTCACACTGCCACTTACTCAACTATTGAATAATTACAGTTTTAGTCCCTGCACCTTTAATTAATTAATTTAATCCCCAAATTAAATCCAATTAATTCTGGATTAATTCCTAATTAATTAATATAGTTTCTAATTAATATATTATCACTTTAATATATTAATAAACCATATATTTAATTCCTGTTGATTTATTAATCCCATAATAAATCAACATTTCTCTCTACCGAATTTTCTACCAAACCTCCAGCCATGAGGGCAACCCAAATGGACTGTGCTTCTATTAATTAGGTAAATACTAATTATTAGTCATGGCTTAGACACCTAATCCAACAGTCTCCCATTTGGATAAGTCTATGACTATAATTACCAATTTAGCCTCTAATTAACTAGCACTTTAAGCTTCCTAGAAACCAATGCCAAACTCTGATCTAATCAGTCCTGTCCATAGATAAGTGATCAAATGATCCTCCGTCCAACTAGATATTTTTCAGACTCAAGACATGGATAAAATCAATCTGGTCTGCTTCACTGTTCCTCGATTTCCGATTTGCATATGACTCTTAGACTACCAATTTAGTCCCGGTTGGCCAACCATTTTAGTCAACTTCAAAATCATCGAGAGGCCTACAGATATCTGTTTCCCGTTAGGGTCGAGGGACGAATAAACTTCGACTCATATACTTATGTCTTTTACCAGACAAATCACTCACAACAATACGTTTTATAACACCGAGTTACCGATGCGTTTTCGTATTATCAATGAACAACTGTCTTAGTAAATCATAACTCATATGTCTTAGCTTAAAGATCAAAAGATATTATCGTCTCAATATTGCTCGTGATGTAATCCATGAAGCAATCCATTGAGCGCGGGTTTATCCAATACTCAAATCTCCATTTCTAAGTACTCACGAATGGTGCAGCAATCCAATTGCAATGTCTAACTCCTTAGACAATCTATTACCAATTCATGACAGCCTTACTTCATACTTACTCCCTAAAAGTATGAGCGACTGTGGATATTTGAATAATCCAATTATTCAGGAAGTAAAACATGCAAAATGAAACACAATGATATATATTGACAAAATTAGTAAACCATTACTCATTAATAAATCTCTATTATTAAATCACAAAAGTCAAATACAATAACATTGTTACAAGTTTCAAAAATCTATCTAATTACAAAAACTTATATCATCTCTTAATCCAATGCTCCTAGCATGCTGATTATGCTTAATCCTACTCAGGGCCTTTGTCAAGGGATCTGCAGGATTATCTTCCGATGATACCCTCTTTACAAGGAGGTGACCTTCTTCTACCCTATGTCTGATATAGTGGTACTTTCTGTCGATATGTCTGGACTTTCCATGATCTCGCGGTTCCTTTGTTAAGGCGACCGCACCTTCGTTATCGCAGAATAGTTCCAAGGGCTCCTGAATACTCGGGACTACTCCAAGGTCACCGATAAAGTTCTTCAGCCAAGCCGCTTCCTTTGACGCTTCACTTGCTGCTATATACTCTGATTCGCACGTAGAATCAGCCACTGTTTCTTGCTTGGAACTTTTCCAAGTAACTGCTCCACCGTTCAAAAGGAATACCCAGCCCGACTGAGACCGACCACTGTCTCTATCCGTCTGAAAGCTGGCATCTGTATATCCTTCAACTCTCAAGGTATCACTGCCACCGAGGACTAACACCATGTTCTTTGTCCTTCGCAGATACTTGAGTATATTTTTCACAGCTATCCAATGCGCCCTTCCAGGGTTACCCTGGTACCGACTGACCATGCTTAAAGCAAAGGCCACGTCAGGGCGAGTACACGTCATAGCGTACATGATCGATCCTACAGCTGAAGCATAAGGTACCCGACTCATTTCAGCTATTTCTTCGTCTGTACTCGGACTTTGAGTCTTACTCAATTTCGCATTACTTTAGATAGGCAGCTCTCCCTTCTTGGAATTTTCCATACTAAACCTTTTCAGTACCTTTTCCAAGTATGTACCCTGACTAAGTCCAATTAGTCTCTTCTTCCTATCTCTCAATATTCTTATCCCGAGAATATAGGCAGCCTCTCCTAGGTCCTTCATGGCGAAACATTTCCCAAGCCAAATCTTGACATCTTGCAAGGTTGGAATATCGTTTCCCATGAGCAGTATGTCATCGACATACAGCACCAGAAAGGTGACTATACTCCCACTAGCCTTGACATATACGCAGGACTCATCCTCGCTCCTAGAGAAGCCAAACTCTTTGACTTTCTCATGGAAACAAAGATTCCAGCTGCGAGAAGCTTGCTTCAATCCGTAGATTGATCTCTCAAGCTTACACACCTTATTAGGGTACTTTGCATCGACAAAACCCTCTGGCTGATTCATGTAAACATCCTCAGTCAACTTCCCATTAAGGAAAGCGGTTTTGACGTCCATCTGCCAAATTTCATAGTCATGAAATGCAGCTATGGCCAGCATAATCCTAATAGACTTTATCTTGGCTACTGGTGAGAAGGTCTCGTCATAGTAAACCCCTGGGGTTTGAGTAAAGCCCTTCGCAACCAGTATTGCCTTGAAAGTGTGTACTTTTCCGTCCATGTCGGTCTTCTTCTTGAAGATCCATTTGCACCCGACTGTCTTTCGACCTGGTACGTTGTCAACCAAGTTCCAAACTTGATTGTCATACATGGACTTGATCTCGCTATCCATGGCCTCTTTCCACTTGGCAGACTCAGGGCACGCCACTGCTTCTTGGTAGTTAGCTGGTTCATCCAAATTTATCAGTGTCCTATCACTGACAAACGTGTCCCCATCCGAAGTTATATGGAACCCATAAAACTCGGGTGACATGCTAACCCTACCGGAACGCCTAAGAGGTAAGGATACATCTGTCGGACCAACAGGAACTTCTTCCTCATGTTGGTTGCTAGTTTCTCCTAAGGTTGCGTCCTCTGATGACTCTTGAATTTCTTCCAGATCTATGGTACTCCCACTGTCCTCTTTGAATATGAGCTCTCTCTCTCGAAAGACCGCTCGTCTAGCTACAAAGACCACGTCCTCGCTTGGTCTGTAGAATAGATATCCAAAGGACTGTTTGGGATAACCAAGGAAGAAACACCTTTCGCTTCTTTCTGCGAGTTTGTCTTGAGTCTCTCGTCTAACGAAAGCCTCACAACCCCAGACTTTGATATGTGCCAACGAGGGAACTTTCCCCGTCCACATTTCATGAGGTGTTTTAGCAACCTTTTTAGTAGGGACAAGATTGAGGATATGGGCGGCAGTCTCTAAGGCATACCCCCAGAAGTGAATGGGAAGTGAAGCTCGACTCATCATGGAACGAACCATGTCCAACAGGGTTCGGTTGCGCCTCTCTGCAACACCGTTCAACTGTGGTGTCCTGGGAGGTGTCAACTGCGAAACTATTCTGCATTCCTTTAGATAGTCTAGGAACTCGATACTTAGATACTCTCCGCCTCTGTCGGACCTGAGCATCTTTATCTTCCTGCCTAATTGATTCTCTACTTTGTTCTTAAACTCTTTGAACTTTTCAAAGGTGTCCGACTTGTGCTTGATCAAGTAGATATAACCGTATCTACTAAAATCATCGGTAAAGGTCACGTAGAACCGCGTGCCATCCTTTGTGGTTGATCTGAATGGACCACACACATCCGTGTGAATGATGTCCAGCAGACCCTCACCTCTTTCAAAAGATCCTTTGAAAGGTGATTTAGTCATCTTGCCCAACAGACAAGATTCGCATACATCATCCGACTTGAGGTCAAATGATTCCAACACTCCATCCTTTTGGAGTTGGGCGATGCGTTTCTTGCTGATGTGCCCGAGCCGACTATGCCACAGACATGCCTTTTCTACACCACTAGTAGAATCAATATAATTTACACTATGTCCTAAATTGTCAACACATTCAACAGTTTCATACACACCATCACAAGGATAAGCAGTAAAAATCAAAATACCATTTTTGAAAACAGAAATAGAACCAATTTTATTATCAAAAGAAAATTGAAATCCTTGTCTGAACAATGCGTGAAATGAAATAATGTTTCTTGCCATTTCTGGCGAATAGCAACAATTAAATAACTCTAAGCTAACATCACTACTAAGCACTAATCTATAAACGCCAATCTTGGTAACAGGGGACGATCTCCTATTGCCCATGATCAGGTTCAGTCTACCGTGCTCCACCTCCCTGCTTTCCTTTAGGCCCTGCAGATCAGAACAAATGTGAAAACCACATCCTGTATCAAGGACCCAAGAATTAGAAGATGGTGAGTTTTTAGAGATAGTGTATATACCTGCTGTCGATGGCTTTACTTTCCCATCCTTGACATCCTGCAAGTATTTAGGGCAGCTTCTCTTCCAATGGCCCTTCTCTTTGCAGTAAAAACAGTTGGCTTCATCGGGGTTGGCTACACAAGGAATGTGAGAAGACTTGGTTCTCGAGCCATTGCTGGACGACCCGACCTGAACCTTTTCCCTCCAATTTTGCTTAGGAGGGCCCTTCCTTTTCTTTCCTTTGCCACTTCCAATGGATAAGACGGGCTGATTAACCGAGGGTACACTTTTACCCTTCATCCCGTCTTCAGCAACTCGAAGCATGCGATGCAACTCAGTCAGGTTAGCCTGATTGTTGTTCAAATGATAAGCCAGCCTGAACTGGTCATAAGAACTCGGTAGGGAGTTAAGCACTATGTCAACGGCCAACTCCTCCGGTACAGGCATTGCAAGCTTTCTAAGCCGCTCCACGTAACCTTGCATTCTTTGCACATGAGCGCAGATGGACTCTCCATCTTTAGGTTTGCTGTTCGTGAAGTCCTTGACTACTTCGCACCTCTCGATGCGCTCTTGCTTGCGAAACTTTTCCGCGAGCTCCTTGTGCATCTCGAAGGGCCAGTAGTCTTCGTATATCCTTTGCAATTCGGGGTTCATTGTAGCAATCATGATGCAGGCCACTTTGGTCGCATCATCAGAATGTTTTTGGTACGAGGCAATTTCCTCGGGAGTAGCAGTTTCAGGGTCAACATCGACAAGCTCAGTCTCGAGAACATACTCTTTGTTCTCGTACCTCAGAGCCATCTTGATGTTTCTAATCCAGTCATTGTAGTTTGTCCCGTTCAATTGAACCTTGGAACATAGTGAGAGGATAGAGGGAACACTGGAGTTTGATTGGGGAGCGGATTGATCAGCAGAAGACATCTATAAAAGAAGGTAAGTTTAATTAGATACTTGTCGGTCCTTATAATAACCCAATATAAAATAAGGCTAGGATCCAACTATAACAATTTGCAACATAGAAGAGGGATGCCGTAATCTATAAGCAAATTTTATAAAGGTAGGCGAATGACGATTCAGCCAATTCCACCGCGGAAAAATAATCTTATTATAAATGGAATTCCTAGTTTCTTTTGAGATATATTGAACTGTTCAATAGCATGTTTAATCTCAGATATGCCCCACCGTTTGTGACTGGGATGCCGAGGATCACAAACCGGGTGTGAATAACCATGCAAATTAGCTTGGTGCTCTCGGGGTCCATTATCATCTCAAATTGATGTGCCGGTAAACCACACACGCTCCATCAACAATGATAACACCCGAGACACCCATTGCCACTCTTTATGAACCCCCATTGGTGTGCCGGTGAACCACACACGCTCCACCAACGTTTCATAAAGTGCAATGTGCAATTTCATGGGGTAGCATCAAATTCACATTTTTCCTAAAGTAACTAGATTGAGATTTTATAAATGGTTCTAGTACTTTGATCATTATACTTTTAATGATTAAGTGGTTCTGTCAAACCCGTTCGGCTAACGACCCTCCACTGATCAGGCGAGCGGTGGGTGAGAGTGTTCACCCATTAGACTACTATTTTATAGGCAGTCTCCTTATACCCACTTTATAGACCAGCTTCGTGAATGAGGCCTACTATTGATTTGACTAACCAAATTTATCTCATATATATATAATATTAACTTTTAATAACATATATAAGATGTATTTTAAAACTCTTTAAAATATTCAAGGTTTATCTTTTAATTTTACCAAATTTAACAATTAAATTTTAAATTAAATTAAACCTTAAAATTTGATTTAATCAATTTTAATTACCAATTAATTAAATTAATTAAATCTAAATATTTTAAACATTTTAAAATATTTTTTCTGGATTTATCTATTAATTTCGACAATTTAAAATTAATTAAATCCCTTTTTGAATTATCTTTTAATTAACAATTAATTAAATTAATTCAAATGAAGATAGGTTTATCCAAATTAATCAAATTAATTAAAACCTATCCTAAACCCCCTAAAAATCGATTTCAAATAATGGGGTTTAAGGTTATCCATTTAATTAACAAATAAAGTTACCAAAAATAGAAAACCTTCTAAAACCCTAATTGAGATTTTCGAAATAGGCAAGGGGGGGATTAGGGTTTCCAAAACCCTAATCCTAGAAATCGATCCTGATATATATTAGGGTTTATAGGCTTAAAACCCTAAAACAGTTATAGCAATTCAATAAGAAAACAAAACAGACTCTGATACCACTGAAAGGTTTTCTGCAAACCATGAACTAAATAACCTAAGTTCATATGCAACCTATAAGGATCTATGTTTTCTTCTAATTGAACATATAACAAAAAACCTAGAGGCCAATAAAAGAAACTAAAGATTAAAACAGAAAAACCAACCTTTGTTTCTTGGAAGCTGAGCAGCAAAATTATCCTGCCTCAAATGAAAGTCACACCCAAGCCAGAGGTTATGCAGATCGAAAATCCCAGAGAGAATATTATGAAAGTGGCGAAGTTCATATGGTGCTAGGGATCCCTATTTATAGTTTCCAGATGATTAACTGATAAGCCTTAGAGATAAACCTTTTTGAATTCAAATAAGATAAACCTTTTATCTTATAATTCAAACTCCTATTTATCTATTTATCAATTTCGAAATCTATATATTTCCATATATGGATTTCGACTTCCACTGGTCACTGTCACACTGCCACTTACTCAACTATTGAATAATTATAGTTTTAGTCCCTGCACCTTTAATTAATTAATTTAATCCCCAAATTAAATCCAATTAATTCTGGATTAATTCCTAATTAATTAATATAGTTTCTAATTAATATATTATCACTTTAATATATTAATAAACCATATATTTAATTCCTGTTGATTTATTAATCCCATAATAAATCAACCTTTCTCTCTACCGAATTTTCTACCAAACCTCCAGCCATGAGGGCAACCCAAATGGACTGTGCTTCTATTAATTAGGTAAATACTAATTATTAGTCATGGCTTAGACACCCAATCCAACAATTTCCTCATCTGTACTCGGGCTTTGAGTCTTACTCAACTTTGCATTACTCTGGATAGGCAGCTCTCCCTTCTTGGAATTTTCCATACCGAACCACTTTAGTACCTTTTCCAAGTATGTACTTTGACTAAGTCCTATTAGTCTCTTCTTTCTATCTCTCAGTATTCTTATCCCGAGAATATAGGCAGCTTCTCCTAGGTCTTTCATGGCGAAACACTTCCCAAGCCAAGACTTGACATCTTGCAAGGTTGGAATGTCGTTTCCCATGAGCAGTATGTCATCAACATATAGCACCAGAAAAGTGACTATACACCCACTATCCTTGACATATACGCAGGACTCATCTTCACTCCTAGAGAATCCACACTCTTTGACTTTCTCATGGAAGTAGAGATTCCAGCTGCAAGAAGCTTGTTTCAATCCGTAGATTGATTTCTCAAGCTTACACACCTTATTAGGATGCTTGGTGTCTACAAAACCCTCTGGCTAATTCATGTAAACATCCTCAACCAACTTCCCGTTAAGGAAAGCGGGTTTGACATCCATCTGCCAAATTTCATAGTCATGAAATGCAGCTTTGGCAAGCATTATCCTAATAGACTTTATCTTGGCCACTGGTGAGAAGGTCTCATCATAGTCAACCCCCGGGGTTTGAGTAAAGCCCTTCGCAACCAGTCGAGCCTTAAAGGTGTGTACCTTTCCATCCATGTCGGTCTTTTTCTTGAAGATCCACTTGCTCCCGACTGTCTTTCGACCCGGTACATTGTAAACCATGTTCCAAACTTGATTGTCATACATGGACTTGATCTCGCTGTCCATTGTCTCTTTCCACTTGGCAGACCCATGGCCCGCCACTGCTTCCTGGTAAGCTGGCTCATCCAAATTTATCAGTGTCCTATCACTGACAAACGTGTCACCATCCGTAGTTATATGGAAACCATAAAACTCGGGTGGCATGCTAACTCTACCGGAGCGCCTAAGAGGTAATGATATATCTGTCGGACCAAGAGGAACTCCTTCCTCTTGTTGGGTGCTAGTTTCTCCTAAGGTAGCGTCATCAGATGACTCTTGAATCTCTTCAAGATCAATGGTACTCCCACTGTCCTCTTTGAATATGAGCTCTCTCTCTCTTGAAAGACTCCTCGTCTAGCTACAAAGACCACGTCCTTGCTTGGTTTGTAGAACAAGTATCCAAAAGACTGTTTCGGGTATCCAATGAATATACACCTCTCGCTTCTTTCTGCGAGTTTGTCGTGAGTCTCTCGTCTTACGAAAGCTTCACAACCCCAGACTTTGATATGTACTAACGAGGGAACTTTCCCCGTCCACATCTCATGAGGTGTTTTAGCAACCTTTTTAGTTGGGACAAGATTGAGGATGTGGGCGGAAGTCTCTAAGGCATACCCCCAGAAGTGGATGGAAAGCGAAGCTCGACTCATCATGGAACGAACCATGTCTAACAGGGTTCGGTTTCGCCTCTCAGCAACACCGTTCAACTGTGGTGTTCTAGGAGGTGTCAACTGTGAAACTATTCCACATTCCTTTAGATAGTCAAGGAACTCGATACTAAGATACTCACCGCCTCTGTCGGATCTAAGCAGCTTTATCTTCCTGCCCAATTGATTCTCAACTTTGTTTTTGAACTCTTTGAACTTTTCAAAAGTATCTGACTTATGCTTGATTAAGTAGATATACCTATATCTACTATAATCGTCAGTAAAGGTCACGTAGAATCGAGTGCCATCCCTTGTGGTAGATCTGAAGGGTCCACACACATCTGTGTGTATGATATCCAACAGACCTTCACCTCTTTCAAAAGACCATTTGAAAGGTGATTTAGTCATCTTGCCCAACAGGCAAGATTCACATACATCATCCTACTTGAGATCAAATGATTCCAACACTCCATCCTTTTGGAGTTAGGCGATGCGTTTCTTGCTGATGTGCCCAAGACGACTATGCCACAAGCATGCCTTTTCTACACCACTAGAAGAATCAATATGCAATACACTATTTCCTAAATTATCAACATAAGTCACTGTTTCATACACACCATCACAAGGTAAAGCATCAAAAATAAAAGTACCATTCTTATAAACAGAAATGGAACCATTCAAATTGTTAAAAGAATATTGAAAACCTTGTCTGAACAATGCATGAAATGAAATGATATTTCTTGTCATATCTGGCGAATAGCAAAAATTTAGTAAATATAATCTAACACCACTACTAAGCACTAAATTATAAACTCATATCTTGGTAACAGGTAACGATCTTCTATTGCCCATGATTAAGTTTATTCTCCCGTGCTCCACCTCCCTACTTTCCTCTAGGCCCTGAAAATCAGAACAAATGTAAAAACCACATCCTGTATCAAGGACCCAAGAACAGGAAGATGATGAGTTATTAGAGATAGTGTATATACCTGCTGACGATGGCTTCACTTTGCCATCTTTGATGTCCTGCCAGTATTTCGGGCAGCTCCTCTTCCAATGACCCTTTTCTTTGCAATAAAAGCAGTCGGCATCTTTGGGATTTGAGACATGAGGAATGCCGGAAGACTTAGGTCTCGGGCCATTACTGGATGACCCGACTTGAACCTTTTCCCTCCAATTCTGCTTGGGGGGCCCTTCTGTTTCTTTCCTTTCCCTTGACCAATTGCCAAGACATGCTGGTTTACTGAGGGTACACCTTTACCCTTCAGCCCATCTTCTGCAGTCTGCAGCATATTATGCAATTCAGACAACGAGGTCATAGTGTTGTTCAAATGATACGCCAGTGTGAACTGGTCATAAGAACTCGGTAAGGAGTTAAGCACCATGTCAATGGCCAACTCCTCATCGAATTGCATTCCAAGCTTCTGCAGTCTCTCCACATAACCTTGCATCCTTTGCACGTGAGTGTAAACAGACTCTCCGTCCTTTGGCTTGCTTGTCATGAGGGCTGGGGACCACTTCGCACCTCTCGACAAGTGCTCGCTTAAGAAACTTTTCCATAAGGTCCTTGTGCATCTCATAGGGCCAGTAGTCCTCGTAGAATCTTTGCAACTCGAGAGTCATGATAGCAATCATGATGCAGGCCACTTTGGTCGCATCATCATAATGTTTCTTATATGAGGCATATTCCTCGGGAGTAGCTGTGTCGGGATCAACTTCAATGAGCTCAATCTCATGAACATACTCTTTGTTCTCAAACCTCAAAGCCATTTTGATGTTCCTTATCCAATCATTATAGTTTGTGCCATCTAATGTCACTGTAGAACACAGTGAAATGATAGAGGTAACATGACTGTTGTTGGAGTGGGGTGCAGATTGGGGAGCAGAGTTATCAGCGGAAGACATCTATAAAAGAAGGTAATTTTTAATTAGATATATAATAATCCTTAATATTAAGTATTAACCTAAGAATAATAATAAGGCTAGGACCCAACTATATAAATCACAACTTAGAAGAAGGATGCCGTAATCTAATTGTAAATTTTATAAAGGTGGGCGAATGACGATTCACCAATTCCACCGCGGAAGATAATCATATTATAGTGAAATTCCTAGATCTTTGAGATTTATTAAACTGTTCAATAGCATGTTTAATCTCGGATATGCTCTACTGTTTGTGACTGGGATGCCGAGGATCACAAACTAGATGTGAATAACCATGCAAATTAGCTTGGTACTCTCAAAGTAAATTATCATCTCTAATTGATGTACCGGTAAACCACACACGCTCCATCAACAATGATAAGATTGAGAAACCCATTACAACTCTTTATGAGCCCCTATTAGTGTGCCGGTAAACCACACACGCTCTACTAATGTCTCATAAAGTGCAATGTGCAATTTCATGGATTAGCATATTTTCACATTTTCCTAAAGTAACTAGATTGGGATTTTATAAAACTGTTCTAGTACTTTGATTAATAACATTATACTTTTAATGAGATTAAGCGGTCCTATCAAACTCGTTCGGCTAACAACCCTCCACTGATCAAGAGAGCGGTGGGTGAGAGTGGACACCCATTAGACCGTCATTTTATAGGCAGTCTCCTTATGCCCTATTTATAGATCAGGTTTGTGAATGAGACCAACTATTGATTTGACTAACCAATTTATCTTATACATATAATATTAACTTTTAATTATAATACATATCAGATGTATTTTAAACTTTTAAAATATTCCTGGTTTATCTATTTAATTTTTCGAAAATTAACAATTAATTTTAAATTAAATTTGACCTTTAAATGATTTAATTTATCTTTTAATTAAACAATTAATTAAATTAATTAAATCCAGATAGGTATCACAAATTAATCAAATTAATTTAAACCTATCTTAAACCCTTAATTTTCGAAATTAGCAAACAAATGGGTTTAAGGTTATCCAATTATTAAATAATCACAGTTACCAAAAATAGAAAACCTTCTAAAACCCTAATGCACAAAAATCGAAAAAAAATAAGGGGAGGGGCTATGGTTTCTAAAACCCTAACCCTAAAATTGAAATGGCCAAATTAGGGTTTATAAGCTTTAAACCCTAAATTTTAGGAAAACAGTTATAGCAATTCAACTAGAAAACAACCAAATAACTCTGATACCACCGAAAGGTTTTCTGCAAATCTATGAACTAAAACCCTAAGTTCACATGTAACCTAAATTAGATCTATGTTTTCTAACTTTGAACATATAAATAATTCCTAAAGGCGAGAAGAAAAATTGTTAAAGAAATAAATCAGAAAAACTAACATTTAGTTTTAATCTTGAAAGCTGAGCAGCACAAGTGTCCTGCCTCAAATAAGATCACACCTAGGGAGCAGGAGGTAGGTCACGAAATCCAGAGAGAAAGTCAAGGAATTGAGCACTGGTTTATGAGGCCAGGGGTCCCTATTTATAGGCTAACAGATAATCCTTAGATATAAACCTCATTTGACTTTCAAACTGAGATAAACCCTATCTCTAAGCTATTTTCCGGCTGATTGATATGCGCGCCGCGGTCCATGAATACGCGCGTCGCGCGTGTCCAATTCAACTATTGGATTGTCACAAGTTTAGTCCTTGTACTCTTGATTAATCTAATTAACGCCCAAAAATTAATCCAATTAATTTCAGATTAATTATTAATCAAATAATATTATTTCTAATTAATACATTATCTCTATAATATATTAACAAACTATCTCTATTGATTTATTAATCATATAATAAATCAATCTTTCTCTCTCCTGGAATTTCTGCCAAACCTCTAGCTATGAGGGCAACCCAAATGGACTTTGTTTCTATTAATTAGATAAATACAAATTATTAGTTATGACTTAGTCACCTAATCCAACAAAATTGGCAAATGGCAATGACTTGTTTATCTCGGACATGACCAAGAACCACACAAGTAGAATACATTATCTTTAACAAATATGAGAACTCCAACCTAACTCTTTTCGTAATTTCCTCTTTCCTGCACCCTTCCCCATGATTATCCTTTCCCATAACAACATCTACATATAACTCCACCTTCCTATTCTTACATGAAGAAGTGGAACTTTGTTTTTTATCACCATGATTAAACCTCGCCAGAGACGCAAACACATGATGAGTACCATTCAAATGGAAGACAACCTCCTTTCAAGATCGTAAACATCATCCATCAGTAGAAAACTCACAAATGCAAAATATTTACCAAATTTTGACTATATACGGTCTATGCATACATCTTATACTCAACCATACTTTTCACACTCCTTCCTTAAATCTTTCAATTCCAAGTTGTTTGGGAAATTAGTAATGTAACACGACACAAACACATTTTCCAAATCAGGAAAATTAGGGTTTAAGACCTTACCTCATTCATTAGATGACATATCTTGTTATTCACATTGATGATTAACTTGCTTTCTAGAAGAAACAAACTTACATTCCCATTCAGGCATATTCCTCTCCGATTTTACATTTGCTTCTATTAAACCTTCAAGAATTATCAATCACATAACACATATGATCAGTAAAGCCTATACCCCTCGATCAACCAAGTTTGGTCCTAGATATACTGGAAGTCTCCACTTTAGTTGATGAAAACTCATGTTAGCCTTAAACTTTTAGGCGCCATCATTTTTTTGTTTTGTTTTGGAAAGCATGAAACGAAAAGGTATTCCATAATTGACCCTCCATGCCTATAATGATTTGCAACGAAATTAAGGCATCTACTTATACACTGAATAAATATAGGGCCAAAAAACCTTGTATAGAATCATTGTTATAGTGTTTATCTCCTTATTTGGCTCTCCCGTTTTTATTATATCGTTCGAACAAGTTATTAGCCATATTTTTAAAATTGTTCGTCATTCTGAAAATGATATAGTTTACTTAAACCCTATGTTACTTACCTTTAGTCCCCTAATGTTGAACAAATTTATTTGACATAATTTATTGTTATGTTAGATATAAGATACAACAGTTTCGGACATACTATCATACACAGTCTCATTTATCCATTATTCTCATCACCAATCACAATAGTTCAAATATTTTATAAATATGTAGATTCCTAAATAAAATTACATAAAACATCTAAAATAACAATATAAACTATAAGTTACTGTCTTCTTTATATAATTTATATATTTACATAATACTACTTAAAATGAGTTTACACATTGAAGGTTATTATCTCGTTTCAAGTTAGTTATAAGTTTTTTTTCAGTTTATTTGAATTATGTTGTATCATTTTAAACTTTATCCTCACAATCCTTCAATTAATATCAGGAATAATCCCTAAACTTATAAAATTTAGCGTATAAGTAAGAGTTTTGATACATATGGTCTGTACCAATGTGGTATGTACGGTATGTACCTTTTTGTAGGTTTGTCTTACTTTGGAAAAATTGATGACAAATATCCCCATGGTTTCCAAACATATCAGGTTTGGTCTCTACCCCAATTACCCTCCATATGTATTCGTCAAGTGCATTCTCGAATAACGATTTTACCTCATTTTATACGTTTTCTATTTTTTTAATAATTCTTTTATATCACACAAGACCACTGACCATCACCACCACCATTGCCATCATTGTGTAATACCACCTGCAACTCAGAACAACATGAAGCTAAAACCAAAAAATCTGATCAACTCAATCCTTGAAAAAAAAAATCAAAACTCAACGAACCCAAACTCTAGCCAACCCCACCATTCAACAAAAAAAACTATTTCTTTACCATAAAGATATTAAAACCAATGAAAATGAACTAAACATATTGTAGAAACAAGCAAAGGAAATGAACAGAGAATACATGTGCATTTGGGTTTAGTTTCAACAAAATAACCATTTAAGTTGTTAGCTCCATCGTTAGAAATAAGAAGAGGTAGAGTTGCCAACGTCGGAGCTACCATAATCGGGAGAGACATAGAGTAGCAAGCTGAAATGGTAGATCGATAGATTTTGACACAATGAGTATCAATCATATCAATAATTTAAACTTGGACCAAACTTGGAGAAATGTGTATATCACATGGACCAAAACTTTAATCTACTCAAATTAATATCATTTATTTTTATTTTTTTTAAATATATATTGAATTATATTTAAAAAGAAGTGTAAGTAAATAAAATTTATTTCGTTTTATTTATAAAAAATGGGTTGAAAGCATAAAATAGAAAATATACCAAAAGTACATTATGGGCCCGTCGTATAACGTAAAATGGAATATTCCTTATTATTAATAGTTAACAACTTAAATATGTCATGTATGACCGCATTGTATTGATCTTCGTTGAACTTATGCCATCACTGTTAGAGTTTATTTTGAAATTTTGCATTATTTTTTATTTTAAAAAATTAGCCATTCACGGTCATTAAGTCCTTATTTTGGCTAGTTACTGTATATATATATATATATATATATATATATATATATATATATATATATATATATATATATATATATATATATATATATATATATATATATATATATATATATATATATATATATATGTGTGAGCAAATTACGAAAAAAACACTATATTTTTATATTTTTTCTGGTTTAACCATCAAATTTTCATTTGTTCTAATAAAACCACCAAATTTTGAAAAAATTTTCAACCTGACTACTATGACCTGAAGAAGCCGGTAACAGTGGCTTCGATGAAACTTTTTACCAAAAATGGTGGATTTTCCGAATCTTAAAAATTAGTGGTTAAACCGAATTTTTTTACAAAATATAGTGTTTTTTTCGTAATTAGACCTAGATAATGTTTACACTTTAATTTATATAATTACAGAAGAAACACTATATTTCATTACTTTTTTTGCTTAAAGCATCAATTTTTCATTTGTTCTAATAAACCACCAATTTTTAGAAAAAAATTTAGCCTAACCATTATGACCGGAAGAACAGGTAATAATGGCTTCAATGAAACTTTTTACCAAAAATTGGTGGTTTTTTCCAAATTTTTTAAAAATTGGTGGTTAAACCGAATTTTTGACAAAATATAGTGTTTTTTTCGTAATTAACGCTATATATAATAACCAAATTTTGCATCAGGCACCATATATCGGAGTGTTCGATAAACGATTAAACGATTTAAGATGATTTAAGATATACAATAAACAACACTTTTAAATTTACATCTGGATAAAGTTTTTCTACCATAATTGTCAACATATGTTACAAAATTCTATGTCACAAAATATAATACATAATCTACAATATTATTATGTTTATTTATATATAGTAGTGCACCTCCGGTTTACAAAAACAATATGCATGATACGATTTTTACATATTTTTATAATCCCATATCCATGAAAGAGAATACAAAAACAAATTGGAAATAAAAAATATAAAAACAGGCATAAAAAGTATTTTAGTAAAAGAAACCAACGTTTAAAAAAATATAAAAACAAAGTTGAAAAATATCAAGTTTATAAAAATTGAAAAATATTCTAAAAATATGCACAAGAATGAAGATGTAAAATGTTGCAAAATTAAACATGTAAACACCTAATTTTGTAAAAAATTAATTGGTAATAAACAAAATTGAAAAAACCACATAAATGCAGCTGTATAAAAAATTATAAAAACATTAAGTTTTAGAATAAATTAAATTTAGAAAAAAAAAGTTAGAAAAATTTTATAAAAAAAAAAAGCTTGAACGACTTCGTAAAAAAATAGTAAAACGGAAAAGTATTTCTGAAACAACGTACATAAAAATAAAAATATAATTAAAAAGTAATTTAGTTAAAATAAAATCTCAAAAACAATAGCGATAAAATATGAAAGAACTTGGCAAAAAGTTTTTTTTCTTAAAACTAATATTAATGCTTATAATGATGAAATAAAAAGATAATTTTTTAAAAACATAGTTTTATAAAACAAATATTAATGTTATTTTTCAAAAAAAAAAGATTTAGAATATACATAGAAAAAGATTAGAAAAAGGTGGAGGAAATATATAAAAAATATTATACTAAACTTGTAAAAATAAATAAATGTTGGAAGAAAACTATAAAAAAAATAAGTAGGTTGAACAAAATTCGTAAAAAGATAATAATAATTGAGTTCAAAATGTAAAAATATAAAACTTTTAGACTTAGATCAAAAATAATTTTAAATAGAGTGCAAACCGAAAGAAAACAAATATTACGGAGGAAACCATAAATTATATAAAAGTTTGGCTAAAAATATAGGGTTAGTAACATAAAAGTCTCTGTAGTTTCGTCAAAATTTCGGTTTAACCACTATATATTTTTTTGTTCAATAAAAACCACTCATATTTTCAAAGAATTACATGGTGACCGGTATTCATTTTATTTTATAACTTTTAAGATTATTTTCAGTATGTGAAAAGTTTCATATCGACATTTGAAGCAAATATTAGAACTCTATTGTCGTGAAAATTATACATAAAGTTGTCTACATGTGAATTTTGTCTTCGTAAGTGCAGTTCTTCAGCCACGTTGTGAGCATATAGAAGTCCAAGTGAATCCACTAAATTTTGAATGCAACGGAGATAATGAGTTTTTCGAGTTGGCGATATACAATTGGTTTTTATTTATTTGTTATAGTGGTCGCAATTGATTTTTTTGAAAATACAAGTGGTTTTTATTAATTTTTAAAAAGTATGAATGGTTTTTATAGAACAAAAAAATCTAATGCTTAAATCGGATTTGGTCAAACTGCAATGGTTTTTATGTTATTATCCCAAAACTATAAATGGGAGGAGGATCTACAAAGGTCCATGATAAAATCAGATTATAATGGGAGGAGGGAGGAGGGATCGAACCACTACCTCTTGACAAAGAGTACGCGCCTTTACCTATCGAGCTGTAAGTTGTTTTGTCCCAAATGCCAAACTAAAAATATAAACGACATTAAAAATATTGTTCTTTAGACTTTTAAAAATTGTAATTATATAACTCATACAATTTGCAAAGTATGATGTCAGTGCGTTTGCAATTGTTTATATTTTTTGTGCGCCAATTATATTACATAATTAGGTTCAGCCTAGCTCGATAATGCTTGCCCATCTTTTACTTAACTTCCCCTACCTTTTTTATTACTGCTGCAGTAAATTACTACTAAGTTTATATTTTTACCCGAATTTTTATGGTATTTACACTACTCTTTTTGTATCATTTGTTTTTTACAATTTGGTCACAATCAAAGTCTAATCGGTGTCAATCCAAGTCCACCATTTTTACCTTTTTACAATTTAAAACCCATTTTTTATGGAAATAAGTTTCATTAACTTTTTTTTTCTACAATTTTCTTTTAATTTTATTTGATTTTCAAGTTTAGTTTAATCTTTTTTATAACATTTTCCAACAATTTTTTTTAAATTTTTTTCTATTAATATCTTAAACATTTTTTTTATTTTTGAAAAATAATATTAATTCTTTTTATATTCTATTAAACATTTATTTTTAAAGAATATGTTTTCTCAAAATTGGTTTTCTCTCTTTTTGGGTTTTTTTGGTTTTACAAAAAAATTCAACTTTGTTTTGAAATATTTTTAAACCATAGTTTTATTTAGAAAATTACTTTTTTGGCAATTTATTTCACATTATATTACAATTGTTTTTAATTTTTTTATAAATTAACTTTATTTTCATATTTTTTCATCTATGTTGTTTGACGATATTTTTTTTCTGTTCTTTAAATTTTTTAAAGAATTTGTTCAAATATTTTTTATAGATTTTTCCTAACTTTCTTTTACAACGTAGATGTTTTTTAAACTTAATACTTTTTATAAATTTTTTGTACAATTCTTTTGCATTATTTTCAACTTTATTTTCTGCCAATTCACTTCTAAAAATTGTCTTTCTACATAATAGATTTCTTTATAAATTTTTATGTCGTTATTTTTATGTATATTTTTTAAGACTTTTTTATTTTTATATATCTACTTTTAGGTGTGTATTTTATGATTTTTCAATTATTACAAATTTTATTATAAACAATGTCTAATCAATTTGTACTGTGACAACTGTCAAATTAAGTCAATGAAAGTCAACTCAAGTCAACCAGAGCGTACATTAGGTCATTATGTGAAATGTAAATTTCATAATCTATACGATGTATTATTGGATATTATAATACTACATATGCTAATTCAAATCAATTATACGAACAAACTCTGCTGAGCTAGATGTTTTTAGTATAAAATATAAAAAAATTACGTCGTGAATAGTATCCGACGTGAATAGTGAACGGTAAAATTTAAAACTCGTCCGAATATTACAAATTTTATATCAAAACGTAGACAAAAATACGACGGTTCCGAATATATATTTATATTTTTACTAAATGTTACATATAAAAAGTTATGTTAAAAAAACGTATAATTAAACTTGAAAGCGACGTTTGATTTTTAAAATATTTATATAATAAAAAAAGAATAAAAAAAATCAAAAGTTTGAAAAAGAAAATCACACGGTTATGACCGTGATTTTCAAAGGTTGAAAAGTTTAATATTATTTTATTTTAATTTTATTTTATATAAATTGGGCCACACTTCAATATTTAATCAATTTTACACATTTTACCCTCAAAGAATTCGTATTTTCATTTCGAACACTACGTATTCAATACGTATATTTAAGTTTATCAATAATATTATGTCGTTTTATAAAATGGAAAAATTTACCGTCAAAACGGTGTCGTCGATACGAATAATCTGACGTCAAAATTTAATATTATTGATATTAGTTTTATATTTAATATTTTCTTTTTCTTTAAAATGAAATTGTATTTACATTTAAACCCAATATTTTTATTAAACTTACAATTAATACCTTTTCGTTAATTCGGTAAGGACTGTTAGTTAAAAAGTTGATATTATTAAACTACGATTTTCGTAGATTATATTTTTATAAACAAAAATCATTTATTTTATATAAAAACTATTAAATCTATTTAAAGAGTATTTTAAGGGTATGTTTTGTCATAAATAAATTTTAAAAGCTATAATCGTCAAATATTTGTATCTTGAGGGCCGTTATACGAAAATAAATTTACTATAAATAGAGGCTTCAATCCTCTCATTTCCTCACACCTCAAATCTCGATCTCTATATCACTAGATAGTATTGTTAGAAGATTATTGGATATATATAGAAATATACGAAGAATGAGCGTTAGAAGTAGCTATTTTAGTTATAAATATAGTGAGTTCGAGTTAGAAGCACGAAGAGTCGGGCGATCTAACAACAATTGGCGATAAGATCTTAGTCGACATTGTGGTGAGTTCATACACCTTCTTTTTATATTTATTCAAGTTTTTAAGGGGGAGAATACAAGTTATACTATAAAAAATAGATATTTATACTCATTTGTAACAGTAGTAAACAAAATGTGAATTTTGTAAACATCATTATGACAACAATTCAATTATAGCTCCAAAATATAATATCGAATGATCTACTTACGAGGGCGGTATCTAGACCGATCATTTGAGCTAGGTTGCTGGATTTCCGAAAGGCTTATACGCTGAAAGGATCATGCCTCCCCATTTGATCTTCTACCTGGCCGTTCTTTATTTGATAGTCATGAAATATTATATTTGAATTAATAAAGAGTATAACCAAGTTATTACACTACTATTATGGAAAATATTTTAAAAGATGTTGTTTATAACCATTTAAATAAGTTATTTCACATATATTCGTAAATATATGCTTTTCACGACAGAATACCAAAAATAAACTATTATAGGAATAGTTTGTTTATACAAATGTTACTATAACGGTTAGAACAAGACAAATAATTATATACAAATATATAATTATTATACATTACTATATTATCATGGGAAAAATGATAATTGGCAAATACAAGGGTTTTTCAAATACAAACTTTACGTAAACAAGTTGATTGATACATACATTTTTGTGATACGGGTCTTCACAGTGCTTATTTAAGTACATACTATAAGTCCTGAAATTTATAACCAGAGTCTCGGTAAGAAAACGTGATATTTGTGTATAGATCTATACGGGATTGACAACCCCGCACCTGAGCTGCTAGCTACAGCTAGACCGACGGGTCTGAGGTGACAAATGTCATAACAGTCCGACGCCTGAAGAACATCGAAGCAGGCCTACATGGTCACAGTATGGTTATAGGGCGTCTCGCATGGGAAATCAACTTTATAAATTGTTTACGTGGAAATATACATTTTCAAAGGTTTTATACTACAAACTACGCTATACATTTTAGTCTTTGGATTTTTAAGACTTGGATACATTCATAAGAAAATATGAGATTTTCTTGGAGTACAATACTACCTTTTACAAGGAAAGAGATTCCTCATATAAGTTTTATGGTATTAAAACTACATTTTAACAAGTTACAAATATAAGTATGGTTTTACTTATAAACATTGGTTCTATGAAATTAAAACTACGTTTTATCAAAGATATAAATGTAAGTACCGTTTACTTATACATACGAGTTTTATGGAATTAAAACTATAATTAGTCTACGAGTAAACATCTATTTACACTGTTTCATACAACAATAAAACTACGTAATACTATTTTCAAGTATAGAAATACTTATACATTTACGGTCTTTGGGTTTTAAGACTACGACTCGTTTATAAGAAAATATTGGATTTTCCGGTTTCAAACACTATATTTTTACAAGGAAAAAGGATTATGGATTTTCTCATACAAAAATCTTATGAACTCACCAACGTAATGTTGACACTCTTTCAAACTACTTGTATTCTCAGGAAATTGATAAGGTAACTACAACCTTTGACGATGGGTCGCTATGGCGTCATACTATGTATTTTGATATCATATTGTAATTGTATTTAAAACGTACAATCTTTTGAACTCTTTTAACATTTACAATTATGTATATGATGGATGTGTTTGCTTTGATCACTATTGTACAAACGTTGTTGTGATACTGTTCATGAAGTCATCCACCCTCAGATGTTTCCGCCACCATGGTTTGGGGGTGTGACAGATTGGTATCAGAGCATTGTTTATAGTGAACTAAGTATATCAATCCATTTAAGATATACAACTATAAATACAATGAGACTAAAACTCTCTAAAACAATCTGTATAAAGTATACTTTAAAATACAATGATATTTTTATAAAGTATAAGTACAAGTCCATACATACTAGAACAGTGTCATAACCAGAACAATACAAGAGTAATAAGATGAGTTGAACACTACGAATAGGCCTAGGTAGTTATGTAATCATACCTAGGACAAATAGAGCCTGATCAACTGTATTTGTCTAAGGTATGACTAACATGTACTTAGAAATAGTCGTAGTGAACAACAAGTCTAAAAACTTACCAAGAACCATATACAAAGAAACTCTAAAACAAAATCTAAAGCTAAAATACTACATGAGTATTTTATAATACTATAGAACCATACATCTAGACACTTTATGTACCTCTTATACTCCTATCCTTACATAGTAGACCTAACAATTCGATAATACCTGACAAATAACTATTATCGAAAACCTACCATCATCCCTACCAACAGCTCCATTAAACTAATATTGGTATAAATTCAATCTGAAAGCCGAAGGCAGGCTAAGTCACCTGCCAAGTCTTTTGGGTTCTCTTCACTTACGATCTTGAGAAAATCATGGTTAAAACCACTCATCGCAGAAACAGAAGGAAGAGATTGCTGCTGTGTATGGGTCCCTGATGAAGCTTCCTCCCTCTTCTGAACCTTTCTTTTCTTGTAAACAGCCTTAAAGGCAGCTTGCCTCAATCTCTTTGTGGTATCAGTTATCTTCAAACTGGAACCCTCGATTATTGCTCTTTTCTCGTTCTCTAGACCAAGTATTACGTCTGCTTTACTAGGATTATTATCTAATTCCTGTTGCATAAATAATTTCAGTTATTACAATCTCATGGTATTAAAATTGGGGAAAAGAAATACAATTCTTAACCTGAGTATGGTTAATAAGAGTTTGTAGACTCTTAATCTTTCGTCGAGGCCAACTTTTGATGCCTAACTTCCTACAGCGTTGCTTCAACTATGTTGATCCAACGTTGAGTTCCCTTGCAGCTTCCAAAATGGGCTTGTGAAAATGCATTGATATTGTTTCCTTACTCAACGCATGTCTAGAATCCTTTTTCTACGAATTTCAAAGGTTCTTGGAATCGAGGTTGAAACATTTTCATTTTGGATCAATTGTGTATGATCCTGATCACTAACACTTTCATTGTTACCTATTATGGGTAATAGTTCTTGATTTCCAAAATCAACCATAAAACCAGAATTCCCATTCTTGAGAATTTTTAAGTTACTTTGGATCAATTGAAAATGATCCTGATATTGAAAACCACCCACAAATTCAGGATTCGCTGAAGCGAACCCGATAGTGTCATCATGGATCGACTGTATTTGATCCTGATTTTGAATATCAGTTAGAAACCCCCGATTTGTTAAATCTACTCCACTATGCAGTATGGGCACGTTCATGCTTAGATTATCATTAGTAAGATCATCTTCAAATGGATTTGTGTATAATGTATGTTAGATAATTAAGCAAAACAAACATAAAGCTTAAGAAAATGACTTAACCTGGAAGTATACATTGAGATTGCCCAACAGCGATGTTTTGATTTAAAGACAGTGGATCTTCAGGGAGAATACCCATCAGATGAAAAACTTCAGGATCATCTTGAAGTTGATCCAGCGGTAATATATCTGGAAAATCTATACCTCACATAGTTTAAAACAAAATCAAAACGCTAGATAAATGAATAAGAAATAAAAGGAGTTAAGGATATTATAATTACCAGACTCCAGTAGAGGTATTTGATTAAACGATAGGGAGGTACCCTCTTCCCTTAGGAAATTTCGCTCAGCGTCTGACAAGTTTTCCATATGAGATCTGTTTTCCATGCCTCGACTGGAAATCTGAGATTATATAAGAATAAACTAGTAGTATGAAAGAATGAGACTAAATAGATCTTAGATACAAATGATGATACATACCCGTTTATATAGCATCTTACAGCAGGAACTGAAAGGACAACTCACGTTCTTAATACCGAAATTCAAAATATCTACAGTAGGTGCAATCTTTTCACTACCCTAATTGATATCCTTTTTCCAAATTCGCGGCTTGACTCCGATGAGGACGGGATAACGAAAAGACATTTTTTAATATATATATCTTCTGATAACGGAAATAGTTCAAAGAATAGTTAATTCAATTATATAATAATCTAGTCATAAATAATGAATTAGAACTTACTCATCTAGCATCTGTAGAGCTCGTGGTTCACATGTATCTTATATGTTTCCTTCCATCCTACTAGTATCAACTGTAAAATGACATCACATATCATATCTTAAACGTGCTTAGGCATTTCCATAATACTTAACTCAAATGATTAAGAAATCAATAGCTAATACAAATCACAATTAGAAAATATCATATGTTATCAAACCGAAACTCCTAATTTCACGATTTTGCTAAATCAACCGTTAAAAAAACATCACAATATTTGGACTCAATACAACAAATATTAGCAACCTACATATGAGGTGAACCAAATCATACTTTCAGATTTGGACATCTAGGGTTTGAAACCCTAATACTCAAAATCACTAACCTTGTGAATTAAGAACTCGAGAACGCGTTTCAGGTGTTAAATCCGACCTCCCCAAACTTTTCCCATGCAAACCCCTTGATCAAAATGACAAAATTTCACACCTTTTGCTCTGAAAATCGCCTAGGCGGATTTTTGATTCGCTGCCCGAATAACTCCACTGAAGCAGGTTAGCAACATTAACCTTTAAAGTTAGCGTCATTAACTAAAAAAAAATCTGACACGTACTCCGAAACCCAACCCGTGTAATTCTACTGGATGCTACAGTAACTAGAACACGACCCGTGTAACTCCTGTAAGGCTAAACAGTTTCGAAAATGTGTACTACACGAGCCGAGTGACTCTTACACGACCCATGTAACTCCTTTATACTATTTTAAGGTTTAAACTCCTTCTAAATGAGTTTCTAATCCTCCTAACTCACATAACAACCTAGTAACTCTTATTTATACTAGGATTAACTCAAGTTATTTATCGAAAATATCACGGCATTACACTCCAAAATCAAAGCAATTGAAAACTAGGAAGCACCAAGCGTGGACCTGAATTTACCTAGGAACGTGAGAACCAGATGAAACTCAAATACCCACATCTCTTCCCAAACCCTTGAGGATCTATTCACAGTGCTAAATTTCGGGACGAAATTCCTTCTAACGGGTAGATAATGTGACAACTGTCAAATTAAGTCAATGAAAGTCAACTCAAGTCAACCAGAGCGTATATTAGGTCATTATGTGAAATGTAAATTTCATAATCTATACGATGTATTATTGGATATTATAATACTACATATGCTAATTCAAATCAATTATACGAACAAACTCTACTGAGCTAGATGTTTTTAGTATAAAATATAAAAAAAAAATTTACGTCGTGAATAGTATTCGACGTGAATAGTGAACGGTAAAATTTAAAACTCGTCCGAATATTACAAATTTTATATCAAAACGTAGACAAAAATACGACGGTTCCGAATATATATTTATATTTTTACCAAACGTTACATATAAAAAGTTATGTTAAAAAAACGTATAATTTAACTTGAAAGCGACGTTTGATTTTTAAAATATTTATATAATAAAAAAAGAATAAAAAAAATCAAAAGTTTGAAAAAGAAAATCACACGGTTATGACCGTGATTTTCAAAGGTTGAAAAGTTTAATATTATTTTATTTTAATTTTATTTTATATAAATTGGGCCCCACTTCATTATTTAATCAATTTTACACATTTTATCCTCAAAGAATTCGTATTTTCATTTCGAACACTACGTATTCAATACGTATTTTTAAGTTTATCAATAATATTATGTCGTTTTATAAAATGGAAAAATTTACCGTCAAAACGGTGTCGTCGATACGAATAATCTGACGTCAAATTTTAATATTATTGATATTAGTTTTATATTTAATATTTTCTTTTTCTTTAAAATGAAATTGTATTTACATTTAAATCCTATATTTTTATTAAACTTACAATTAATACCCTTTCGTTAATTCGTTAAGGACTGTTAGTTAAAAAGTTGATATTATTAAACTACGATTTTCGTAGATTATATTTTTATAAACAAAAAATCATTTATTTTATATAAAAACTATTAAATCTATTTAAAGAGTATTTTAAGGGCATGTTTTGTCATAAATAAATTTTAAAAGCTATAATCGTCAAATATTTGTATCTTGAGGGCCGTTATACGAAAATAAATTTACTATAAATAGAGGCTTCAATCCTCTCATTTCCTCACACCTCAAATCTCGATCTCTATATCACTAGATAGTATTGTTAGAAGATTATTGGATATATATAGAAATATACGAAGAATGAGCGTTAGAAGTAGCTATTTTAGTTATAAATATAGTGAGTTCGAGTTAGAAGCACGAAGAGTCGGGCGATCTAACAACAATTGGCGATAAGATCTTAGTCGACATTGTGGTGAGTTCATACCCCTTCTTTTTATATTTATTCAAGTTTTTAAGGGGGAGAATACAAATTATACTATAAAAAATAGATATTTATACTCATTTGTAACAGTAGTAAACAAAATATGAATTTTGTAAACATCATTATGACAACAATTCAATTATAGCTCCAAAATATAATATCGAATGATCTACTTACATGGTCACAGTATGGTTATAGGGCGTCTCGCATGGGAAATCAACTTTATAAATTGTTTACGTGGAAATATACATTTTCAAAGGTTTTATACTACAAACTACGCTATACATTTTAGTCTTTGGATTTTTAAGACTTGGATACATTCATAAGAAAATATGAGATTTTCTTGGAGTACAATACTACCTTTTACAAGGAAAGAGATTCCTCATATAAGTTTTATGGTATTAAAACTACATTTTAACAAGTTACAAATATAAGTATGGTTTTACTTATAAACATTGGTTCTATGAAATTAAAACTACGTTTTATCAAAGATATAAATGTAAGTACCGTTTACTTATACATACGAGTTTTATGGAATTAAAACTATAATTAGTCTACGAGTAAACATCTATTTACACTGTTTCATACAACAATAAAACTACGTAATACTATTTTCAAGTATAGAAATACTTATACATTTACGGTCTTTGGGTTTTAAGACTACGACTCGTTTATAAGAAAATATTGGATTTTCCGGTTTCAAACACTATATTTTTACAAGGAAAAAGGATTATGGATTTTCTCATACAAAAATCTTATGAACTCACCAACGTAATGTTGACACTCTTTCAAACTACTTGTATTCTCAGGAAATTGATAAGGTAACTACAACATTTGACGATGGGTCGCTATGGCGTCATACTATGTATTTTGATATCATATTGTAATTGTATTTAAAACGTACAATCTTTTGAACTCTTGTAACATTTACAATTATGTATATGATGGATGTGTTTGCTTTGATCACTATTGTACAAACATTGTTGTGATACTGTTCATGAAGTCATCCACCCTCAGACGTTTCCGCCACCATGGTTTGGGGGTGTGACATGTACTTACAGAAATATTCCACAGCAACGCACAGTGCATTATACCCTAGTACTTATACAATTTAAAATATGTGTCCAAACTTTATTTTCCTTCTATTTAAATCATGTTCATATAATTTATTTTAAAAAAAAATCATGTTCATATATTTTTTTAAAATATCATTTAAAATCTACAAAATACAATTGAATCTTGTATATTAGTTTCGATATTACACATTTATTTATAGATGTCGATTCAAATAAATAAGTTCAATATGAAAACTTTCTAAACAACTATTTATATTAAAAAGCTTAGCTGTGAGGGACCGAAGTAGGTAATCATTACGTAAAAAATGGTCAATAACAAATAAAATGCTATGTTCCATATTTAGTTACTTTCTTTTTTATAAGAATTATATTAAAGTGACATTAATTTTTCTTAAAAGCAGAATTTTGATTGGGAATAATTCGGATAGCTGGTTTCGAGGCAACCTCTTTACTAGCTTAAAGCCATCTGCTGTGGGATCTCACGAGCTTTCACTTTTTCCTTGTCACATCAGCGTCCAGTCAGCACCTCTCACTCCTCCCCTCACCCTTGAAAATGGTTACCTCCCACTTCCCCTTGGTTTTGGTACAATCAAGTAAGCTTAATGTACAACATACAACCTTTGAAATGGAACAAGTCACGCGACGTCGTGCCCTTGTACGGGGAGAAAAGTGAGAGGTGCTCTTACTAGGGGGTGGTGTACCCCTCACCAAAAATACAATTGCTCGCACACACTCTTCAAGGCCTAATGACTTGATATTGTAATCAATTATATTTTTGTAGAGTGTGCATGCTTGACCACTTTATTTCCTTTAGTATACAACTTACCATTAGCGTGACATGTTAAGTTAAAAAAAAACACCACTTAAGTGACATGAACCACCTGCGATCGCCATTAGCTTACCATTAGCTTGACCACTTTCTTTCCTCTCACAAAGTTCAAGAACCAAAAATCCTTCTCTTTGATTTGAACCACCTGCGATCGCCACCATCGTCGCCGATCGCCACCACTGTTACGACTAGTGAACAAGCTCTGTTGCTGCTCCGCTAGCTCGCCTCCATCGTTGCTTCGGTGAAACACTGTCATCTTGCCTCCTTTTCTTTCTCTCTGATCTGCGGTGAAACACCATCAGATCTACTGCCTTGCTTCTGTCGATGTTCCGGTGAAGCACCGCCAATTAGCTTAAGAATTCTGAATGCATACACATTTCATATATTTGATATTCATGTTTGATGGTTACATTCGTATATGTTCATTACTAAACATATATAAAAAGGCTTGGAATGAATGATAATTATCTTGAATGTTCGTCACTGAACATATATGAACAAATTTGTCTTAACTTCTTTATTGTTGTTATTAACAGGTTTGTCAATCCATAATAATACGTATACATGAGAGAGATTAGCCATACGAAGAATCAATATCAAAATCACCTCCGCCGGCTACAGTCGAGATCGAGAACGAAAAATAGAAATAGAGAGATCGAGGCAGAGGGATTAAAGAAGAAAAAGAGAGATAGATCAAGACAGATGGATCGATGCAGAGGGACAGAGAAACAGAGAAAGGTGGATGTTCATTAATGTTCAGTTATGAACATTTTATTTTTTGTATAAATGTATACATGTTAATCCATGTTCAGTAATGAACATTTGAATTTTTTTGTTTAAATATTTATCAATGTTCATTTCTGAAAATGTGTATGTTCTTCTATTTCATCAATATTATGAATATTCATTTCTGAACATGTTCATCAATGAACATATGTGTATGTTCAGAAATGAACATATACATGTAATTTAGGAAACTTCAATAATTTTGGGATTTGATTTGTATAGATTATGTAAGTTTTTGATATTTTTGATAGATATTAATTCAGTTTGATGAATGTTCATTTCTGAACATGTTTGTAATTTAGGAAACTTTCTGCAATGTTCACTTATGAACATGACCAATTTCTGAACAAGACTATTTTCTGGGATTTTGAACACAACTTTCATCAATGAACATACGTATATGTTCATCAATGAACATATAATTGTAATTTACCATCATACCATTATCATCCTACTTTGATCTAACGGTCAAGAAGATGGTTCAATGGTTCTATGTCTAATTTTGGTTCTATGTTGATCCCGTCCATATATATATATATATATATATATATATATATATATATATATATATATATATATATATATATATATATATATATATATATATATATATATATATATATATATATATATATATATAACAAAAACAAGGCTGGTCGGGTTGTTAGCACTACAAAATTTGTAGCAAAAGAAAAGGTCAACACCATCCTAAACAACATCAATATAATCAAGATGTACACAATAATTAACATTAATCACAGAACAATCGGCTAGATAATGGTGATTGGTTATGTTGATTATATTTGACGAATCGTTCATACTAATCATTTACTATCTTCAAACTGAAAATTAAATCATTTTGAACTTTTACAGTTAGATATGTGTTAACAATATCCAACTATTAAAAGTTAGATATGTTTTATCTGCCACATAACAGTATCCAACTATTAAAAGTTTAATAATTACATTAGGATCTAAAGAAAAACTTGTAGAACAACTTTGAATCTAAAGATAATAATTTGTTTTGACAGAGTTTTTTTTGGAACGACGGGATTATTATTAAAAAACTATTCTAGCAATGAGCTAGAGAAAAAACAAAAAGATTACAAGTTTGACATCGCAAGTTTAGGATATGACACCCAACTATCCCAACTTAACTTAGACTTCCTATGTCTATTTTTAATCCAAAGAAGCGGATCTCGTCTTTTCGTGGTTTATCAGTTCCAAAAATGAGCTTATTACGAAAGCTCCAATTGTTCCAAAAAGTAACATCCATCACTGCATCAAATATCATTTTTTTGATCCGCCCTCATTGTTTATGAGCTTTTTATAAATAAAATAATTTGGGTTACTCTTGATATTATTTTTCATTTTGACAAAAATAATCGTAATAAGTGGTATAGAAAAAAAAAGTAACACGTTATCTATTTGTATATGTTAATACATTATATTGATTATCTTTATAAATATAAATTGTATGTAAGAAAATTTGGTGTTTTTAACTGAACATGTCACTTTATGCTTAAACAAAAACAATCAAAAAATCTTTTATGAATAGAGACAACAATAATACTAATTAAAAAGTAACATGCGAATTGATCACATTTACAGAGTCCAGTTTATATGAACACTTCCAAAGATATCTATAGTATAAATGCTTTTATTAATAAAAAAAAAAAGCAACACTCTTATTACTTCAATAACATCTTACTAAGGCATTGCGGAGTGCCTGTGCGAGGTGTTTGCGAGGGTGTGCAAGTGAGAGCTCGTTGCACTTTCCTCTCCGTGCAATGCTGGAACGTCGCGCGAGCTCAAACATAAAGGGTATTGTGACTTGTACATTTAGCTTGAATCATTGTATCAAAACCAAGGGTAAGTGAAATGTAACCATTTCTAAGGGTGAGGGAAGGAGTGAGGGGTGCTTATGTGGAAGAGAAAAAAGTAAGAGCCCGTAGTAGACACACCGGAATGCCTAAAAGTACCATGTGACAAATTCCAACTTTTTCTTTGGATTTTATTTGATTCTAAATAATTATTTACGTATTCAAAAAAAGGTAGGTCCAAAAGGCCAAAACTGTGGGGAAATGTGTGGGGACAGAGAACCTTTCCAAGTAAAAAGTGAATATATGCCCACATACATTTGTATATGCCAAGAAGCTTTTACGGTTGCATCCAGTTTCCTTCATACATTCTATGATTCTACCTTCCTTTTTTTGATCTTTTTCACAATAAATGTCTATTTCTTAATTATTTACATCTTGAGCGAATTAGAAAATTGATAACATGTCAAAGGAATAATTTGTTATAGGCAAAATTAGACGATTGGTGCGTGTGGTTTGTCAAAACTCACATGATGAGGACAACAATGAAAACTTCTATGCACTTCGTACGTGTGGTTTCAAAAATTTGCTCGCATCGTCATTTTGCATGACTCTGTCTGATAATTAAACGTTAGTCAAGTCCATGTATCCCTCTTATGAGGGTATACTCGTCTTTTCATTATGCCCTACCATCTAATTACATTTAGGAAGGGTAATCATCATTGTGTCTTCATAACGCGTCCCCAAAAAACTCATTGGTTTCTTTAGCAGTATAATATTCAAGAGGAAGTGTTTTCAGGGGAAGGCATAATCCCTAAACAAGTATAACGAAGTGTAAATTCAGAAATGGTGTTGACATTATGGTTAGTTCGTCGAAGGGATGTGAATGAAGAAGTGAAGAATTCGTATGGTAAGTCTATTATCTAAAAAACTTTAACCTTTAACAATAGATTATAATCATTGTGATTTCTTCTCAAAATCTATTTGATTGTTTTTTAGGGGGTATACCAAATTACTTTACACTAAAAGTTCATCAATGAGGGTTATTTACAACGTACCATGGACGTCGTTACATAGATGGAAGAGTTGGTTACATAGACAATGTTGGCGTAGATGTTTTCTCAATCCAAGAATTAGGGTACATAAATGGTGACACCATTTATTATCATATTCGAATTCCTGAAGTTGAACTAGAATATGCTCTGTAACCAATGGGAAGTAACCAAGATGTGGTAAAGTTAGGGAGATATTTTAGAGATGACAAAGAAATTAATGTTTACATCGAGCATGGCAAAACACGAGTTCATAATTATTTCATGTCCCCATTATCTAAGGTCGTAATATAGGAGTTAGAAAATGATATTTCCTCTGAGTTAAACTTGACTTAAAATAAAAGAAAAGACGATGGCTCGTATAATAGAGAATTAGACTTAGATGTACCTAATAAATATAAAGGTATTCACCAGTATGACTACTCTAAGTGTATTGTCCCTTTTAGGAAATCCCAAGTCATAAAAGCCACTCTAAGTGGCAAACAGGGGTTGAAGAATAAGTACCATTATCCTACATTGCAACTAGTTCAAGTGACAAAGTAGTGATGGAAATGCACTAAAGGACAACATTGAAGGTAGTTAAATTAACAACAATGATGGAGTTCAAACCAAATGTAATTGACCCGAATATAAACTTTGATTTATGTGCTAATGAATACCAGTATGTTGGTGATATAGATACAGAGCATGCTAATAATGTCAATGTATTTGAAAAAAATAGATAAAGAAAATGATGATGGGGGTAATCATACAAGTGATGAAGGTTGACTATGATAATGAACATAATGACTTCCTTGAAGATGATCAAAATTTGGTGGAAGATACACATGCACACAACATTACTTCTGTAGTATAGTAAATGAAGATACATAGGTAGACATGCATTACTTCTGGTTATTATACTTTGGGAGAGGCCATATCTCGAATCTCTAGCAAATCATTAGTGTTCTTGTTTATTTTAGGTGTTAGTTTGAGTTATAGTAATACATTCAGTGAAAATTTGATTTTTGTTCTTGTTTAGTGATTTTTATATTAAGTCAGTTCATAGCACAACACCACAATCAGTGGCATCCCAATAATATAACAAGTTATCTCAATTAAAATTATTGCTATGCACTAATGGAAACGACCTTCGTATTCTTATACCCTATGAAAACGACGTTCCTATTCTTATACCCTATGAAAACAAAACCTTCATATTTATATGCATCAATGAAGTCAAAATCTTACTATTCGTGCTTCAATGTAATGAAACAAGATGTTGTTAAATGTTACTACTTTCACAGAGTTGGCTCGTATATTAAAATACTTATTACACACTGAATGTCTTCTTTGGGTCTTTTCTATGTTTATGAATAATTTAGAAAAACATCTTGCTAGGCATACATAGATTAATTTCTTTAAAATTTAGCTCATACATGTTAGTACAATATAAGAATTATAAGAAATAGCAATAGACTTTACTGCTTTTACCGATATAGTCAACGTAGTTTTGTTTTTTATCATAAATAGCAATGAATTTCATTTCCTCACCCATATAGCACTGTAGATTGAATTTGTCAAATGTCATTTTCTCATCATTTTAAATTTGTCACATGTCATTTCCTCATTGAATTTGCCTAATAAATAAGTAACTCAAAGCCACATGTCATCTCCTCATTGAATTTGCCACATGTCATTTTCTCATCATTTTAAATTTTTTATGAAAAACTAATTGGTTTGAAACGTTTCTAACTCCTTAATGATCGGTTTAATTATCATTCAATTTCAAAATTAATTGTTATCATTCAATTTCAAAATTAATTGTTTTTTAATATCATATTATTTTTTTAATGTTTAGAAAGATTTGGGAGACAATTGAGAGACAATTGACATCATAATAAACGATTCCAATCCTAATAGTGAACTTAATTTTAGTACCGGTGACATTCTCATAATCAATTATATTTATCAAAATACAAAGTCGTAATAGTTAAAATCAAAAGCAAGATGTCATGATACACAAACAAATTTCTTATGTATAATTATTAATGTTTAGATATTCTTAATTAATAATTTATTTGTATCATCCCGTGTAATACACGGGTCTCACAACTAGTATATATATATATATATATATATATATATATATATATATATATATATATATATATATATATATATATATATATATATATATATATATATATATATATATATATATATAGGTAAAATAAAATGAGAAGATCAAAAAGGTTGAGAACGCGAGAACAAATCTCAACCTTTTATTTATCTAGATCAATGGTTGTTTTTAAATTAGAAATATTATATTTTTAAAATTTAATAATAATATATATATTCAATTAATCGGCTGTAAGGGTAAATCAGGAATTTGCATCTCCTTCAATTTAGCACAAGTAGTTATGATTTCACTCACATCCCATTTTCCCTCTTTCTCTACGACTATCGCCCTTCTTCAGATCTTCCTGTCGCCACCACGCCACCATTGGTGCACCTCTTCCCCGTCGTCACCTTCATCTTTTCATCTACTTCAACCCATCTTCACCGCCACCGCCACCAGCTCATCATATTCAACCTTCGTCTTATCATTTGCTTCAACCTATCTCTACCACCAATAGCCACCATCGCCATAATCACCATACATTCCGGCCACCGTACATACACCTCTCGACAACTAGAAAACAACAACACTCTCATAGTTCTTCATCTCCCCACCGCCGTCATATGTTCCCCTAACCATCATCACCACTGAATACCAAAACCGTTCACAACCACAGCAAACCACCATCGCGGAACCTGTATCTTCTTCACCAGGGCTTTTGGGCTCCTTTCTATTGAAAAATTGTGGGCTCTATTAGTTAATCAGGGTTACAAGCCTGCTAGAGATCAACTGCTTGTACGATGCCTATGCGCCCTCAACTTCTCGATTCCGATGTCGCCGGCGATGTTTCCCTGTCTTACTTTCTGTTTTGCCATAGTTAACGGGTATGCTTCAATTTTTCAACACTTCCCTTTGCCTCTAGAAAATATCACTGTTCTAATCTATAATGAAGTGTTTTACTATAAAACCTACAAACTAAAGATGTCGTTGCTACAAAGTTTTTTGCTCTATTAAATTTCAATGTAATTACTCATTTCAGGATAGTGGAACACTAATTTAAGTATTCCATTAAGTATTACAGTTGAAGTTTTAATATTTGGATGTGTTTGAAACGTACTATTCCAAGCAGCAACATAAGAACAAAGTTTGGCTTAAAGGAGCTCCAATTCCAAAATCAAACCTTTACATCACAAACATGTATTTTGAATAATGGCCAGGAAGTGATCTATTCATAACATTTGCTATTGTTTTTTAGAAGTGATGAGCAATTACAAATTTTGTGTGGTTGCGATTTGATTATAATACCGATTATAATCATTTATGGCAAAAATATTCTTATATAAATGATTTAGAGTATCGGTTATAATCATTTATGAATACAACTATGCCTATATAAACTAGAATAATAGTCACAATCATTTCTGATTATAATTGTAGACAGGTTTCATATGACAGTTATAATCATTTATGATTAAAGGTGATTAAAGATTATTTGTTTTCTGTTTCTTATTATCTAATCATAAATGATTAGAAGTATCTTAGTGTAATTAACATGTGCTAATTACTGGGAAATTTATGAAGAATAGCTAATTACAGGGAAATTGATAATTAACATGTGTTAATTATCAATGTGTTAACTGACACTATAACAGCCACTGCAATAATTATCGATGATGAGCAGTGCTAATCATTGATGATTAACACTATAACAACCACTTTCAATTAATCATTAAAATGTGAACATATAAAATCTATTGTTAATCATCAACAATTGTAATAATTATAATAATTTCTAATCATTAGTGAACTTGATTTTGCAAGTGTGAATCCAATAATAACAATGATCACGGATGCCCACTATTTATTTTTGTGTGTGATGGTAACAATAAGAAAAAGGGCATCGATTCATTCAATAAAAATGCTGATCTCGGGATGGATTTTATAACTTTTTTTCATATGAAATGATTTATTCATTTGTGATTATAAGTAATAAAGAACTATTGTATTTTAATTATTGTTTGTGGTATAAACCTTGTTTTATTCATTTATGATTAGAATTGTATTGTAATTTTAATCTTAAAACCGTGTTTTATTCATTTATGATTACAACTGAATACATATATGATTCAAAATATGTTTTATTCATATATGATTATAAATATTCTGGTTAAACAATAAATATTCTGGTAAATTATATTTCTATTTTTTGTCATTATAAAAATTTAGTTAAAAATGAGTCCAATAAAATTATAAAATTGTATTACGTTTTATTCATTTGTGAATTAAATCATATAAATCTATTAATAAAAATAAATAAATAAATAATATTTAATTCATTTTTTGGTAACAAAAATCATAATCTCTATAATCATGGAAAGTGGATAATTAAATCCCATGATTATAGAAAAAATATAATTATATAGGATTTTAATTAATTAGACATATTGTTAAATTACTATAATATCCCTAGAAAATGATTGGTCCAGAATGATTCTCGCGTTCTCAACCTTTTAATCGTTCTCATTTTAACCTTCCCCTATATATATATATATATATATATATATATATATATATATATATATATATATATATATATATATATATATATATATATATATATATATATATATATATATATATATATATATATATATATATATATATATATATATATATATATATAGTAAAGTTCAATTGAGAACCTAAAAAAGCCTAGGAACCTAAGAATCCATTTTATGAACTTTTTTTCTACACAATATTTTTCAAAAAAAAATATACCAAAATTTTTGTTATGATGCATCTAGAAGATTTAAAAAAAAAAATTCAAAAAAAATCATTTTTTTTAATTTTTTTTTCATATGGGTTTAGGGTTTAGGGTTTAGGGTTTAGGTATAGGGTTTAGGGTTTAGGGTTTAGGGTTTAGAAATCTCTTAGACACTTTAAATAAAAAAATTGAATGCAAAAAAATCATTTTTTTTATTTTTTTTTCATATGGGTTTAGGGTTTAGGGTTTAGAAATCTCTTAGACGCTTTAAATAAAAAAATTGGATGCAATTTTTTTTTAAAAATATTGTGTAGAAAAAAAGTTCCTAGGTTCCTAGGTTTTTTTAGGTTCTCTCATGATCTCGACCCTATATATATATATATATATATATATATATATATATATATATATATATATATATATACATATATATATATATATATATATATATATATATATATATATATATATATATATATATATATATATATATATATATATATATATATATATATATATATATATGTAGAAGTACAAATGAACTGTAACGCCCGGTTTTTCAGCCTGGAATTTACAAGATAATATCACTAGGGATCATCCCATGATCCAAGCCAAGCGTTACCTATCCTGCAAAACCACGTAAAACAACAGGGTAAGCTATAAAGCTTAGTGAGTAATCTAATCACAGTATGACCTATATGGTCACACACGTTACAGGATCACCGTTCCTGTCAGCTTCACAGTTCTATCTGACTCGTAATTCACACTGTGAAACTACCGTATTATCCGACGTCACTCACTATACAGTATCACCCACTGATACTCACTATTAGACTGTCCCACACAGTCTTATCTTACATCGTCACGACTCACATCTTTAGCTACTGCCATCTCTTTTTATTTATTATTTGGTATTAGTTTTCACGAATTCTTATACCATCTCACGGTATACCCCCTCACTTAACGGCTTCCTCATACAAGTATGGTCATAGTACATCTATGATTACCTCACGTTTTGATAGTATATGGTAAATATTGCAGTCCCCTGACATGCATTATATACCATTATTTATTCACTCTTCTCAGTATCATCTTATGGTACTTTTAGGTTTATAACTTGGATTTACCCTCACAACAACACACCTGCTTCCCACACAAGTATTATTACTTTACAGCTTTATATTTCCTTTAATAATTCCAATACGGCATTCCATGATTTATCAAATAAAGAACGGCCAGGTAGAAGATTAGTTGGGGTGGCAGGATCCTTTCAGCCTTTTAGCCTTTCGGAAAATCCAACAACCAGATCCCAAGTAATCGGCCTAGTCACCGTCCTCGTAAGTAAATCAATCGGCATTACCCTTGGAATTATGAATTATTGGAAATAAGTCTATTACACCCCTCTTATTTTATAGTTTAACACATATAAACTATTAGGGAGATACGGTAGCGATTACTCACTTAAGATTGGCGTTTTGCAAAGCCTTGGCACGTTTCCCGTTCCGCTCTTCCAACACTTCCCGAGCACCTCGTTACCAGCTACCGCTCGCTCCTAACTCATCCCGACCTATTTTTCTCACCAGAACACTCCTCGATATCGTAAGGTTGTTTGTTGTTTGTTGTGGGTTGAAATGAAGGGGTTGAGCCCCTATTTATAGGGCTTGAAAACACTATTCACGATGTCAGCACGACGTCATCACGACATCATCGTTGATGTCATCACGAGGTAAGCGCTTACTTCATCTCTCGGTTACTATTCACACCGGAGTTACTATTCACGCCGGAGCACTATTCACGCCGGAGTTACTATTCAATTTTTTTTTTTTTTTTTTTGGAAAACCGTTGTTATAAGTTCTCCCCCCCTTTATAAGATTTCGTCCCCGGAATCTCCAGCGTTGACATACGCTTATTCTTCCACTCAATCATTCCCTATTTCAACACAATACGGTTGTATTAGTAAACCCAAAGGGTATTACCATAATACTGGCACATTAACCACCTCTAATCAACTAGGCCAACCTATTGAGACTACAAAGTACTCGTTACGTAATCTCATATACTCACAATACTGACATCATGGATGCAAGGTACTTGTTATGCATCGTATAGTCACATGTTCACCACATCATATCACAACCCCTACTCTTCACAACTTCAACATCTCAGCTATTCACCAAACACCCAACTGTATGTGTGTTAGAACTGCCAGCCAATAAAGCCATCACAACACTTGTATGTGGTCCCACCACAATTACTGCTCATAAGATCCACAACACATATGTGGTCTTACCAAATGTGGCCCCACTAAATAAGTGGTCACAACCACAAGTACTATTAACCCCCAGAATAAATGGTCACAACTACAAGTTACCAGTGGCCCCACAGAATAAGTGGTCCCAACCACAAGTACAAGTAGCCCCATAGCATAAGTGGTCCCAACCACAATACTAGTAGCCCCACCTAATAAGTGGTCCCAACTACAAGTATAAGTGGCCCCACAGAATAAACAGCTTTTCGCTCTAAAGGCTTAACAGTTAACACACATACAACTGCACAGCTCTACAATCAACCACATGACACTAAGAATCCTCATATCAGCTCAGCCTCCACATACAACTACAAAATTTCCACCCACAATATGATACCATAACCATGGTTGTCACCACTTAATACTCATGTATTCGTCCGCACAGCTAATATCAACTAGATATTCAACCAGCTACTGACACAGTTTATCCACGGTTACTTGCTTACGGGTTACCTACTTAAGAGGTATTCACTTAGTCAAACATATACACCTAACACACATATGCTAACAAGACAGTCATCTTGGTCGGTTAGCAATATTTCCTCAACTCATTATTTTCATATACTAACAGATTTCAAGTACATGATACACTGATATGCTACATCTAACTTACTCTGATACACACGTTGGTAGTATTCACTACCTATGTGAATACCCTTACGCCACACCACTATGTCATCCCTACTTTCACGAGTTGTTATTATATGTCCATTCCGTATACACGTACACCTCTTGTACTGGAATGGATAAGACTCTAATTCTGCAAACATACGACACCATGTATAAAACCTTATATTTCTACTATGTACACGTATATCTGTGCGTATACCTTTCACATCTATATATTGCTTTAGTTCACGTATGTCTTCTTCCAAATTATTCCCTCCATCTACGGGATTCCAATTTCTACTAATACGATCACATACATCCTCAGCCTTTGTCATCATCATACTCCAGTCGTCTGACACTCCTTGTAGATAAAATTTGTTAACCAACAACTGCAGATGACCTGGAAGCCTCACATATATCTCCATAACTGGAATCTGTGACTTATGTTAGTCTCTAAATAACATAACGTCTATTTATAGTCAATCAAAATCGACTATTCTAGAAATCAACATCTTCTTTTTATTATCCACTATCTGTGCTTTTAGTAACGAAGAGACTTAATGTGTCACTTTTGCACACCTCATCCACTATAGTCTCATTAACTGTTCATTACTTAATTATGAAACGTCACTAGATTCTCAATCTCCAGCGTCCTAATTGTTCCCAATAAACTCTATGATTGCCAATCAATAGAATGGACAAATACAGTTTATCAGCATATAAACCAATTAGTTATACCCTTAGTGTATTGGATTCCTTACGACCAACTCCCGATTCGAACGCGGATCCTGTGCTTTCAATAGTAGGAGCTCTACTACTATCTTCCACACCTACCCTCGTTCATTTCAGAACTTGTCCAGAAGTCCCCAATTCACTTCTCACGATAATTTTACCACCTATACCCCGGGTTGTTTTACGAACATAGTCGTAGAAATTTTTTCACATAAAATGATTTACCTTATGGATATCACTTATCAAAGAACATGCAACTTGGCCAACTCAAAAATTCTAGGACTATTTAGTTCCTACTGCCTACACTTTAATGGCATTTAAGCAGACATATATTACAGAAATAGCAACAAAGACTAAGCACTTAACCTTTTCCCCCACTGACGTCGGCTGACGGTACACACTGCGTCTTTGCAACAACATTCATTTAACCCCTTACTCGAAAAACAACTTATAATTTCTTGTAAAAATATTTCCAAAGAAAACTTTTAAGTCTCAAGCTTGAGATCAAAACCCATCAAGTGAGTCTGATTCACTCAAGCCTTGGCTCTGATACCAACTTGTAACGCCCGGTTTTTCAGCCTGGAATTTACAAGATAATATCACTAGGGATCATCCCATGATCCAAGCCAAGCGTTACCTATCCTGCAAAACCACGTAAAACAACAGGGTAAGCTATAAAGCTTAGTGAGTAATCTAATCACAGTATGACCTATATGGTCACACACGTTACAGGATCACCGTTCCTGTCAGCTTCACAGTTCTATCTGACTCGTAATTCATACTGTGAAACTACCGTATTATCCGACGTCACTCACTATACAGTATCACCCACTGATACTCACTATTAGACTGTCCCACACAGTCTTATCTTACATCGTCACGACTCACATCTTTAGCTACTGCCATCTCTTTTTATTTATTATTTGGTATTAGTTTTCACGAATTCTTATACCATCTCACGGTATACCCCCTCACTTAACGGCTTCCTCATACAAGTATGGTCATAGTACATCTATGATTACCTCACGTTTTGATAGTATATGGTAAATATTGCAGTCCCCTGACATGCATTATATACCATTATTTATTCACTCTTCTCAGTATCATCTTATGGTACTTTTAGGTTTATAACTTGGATTTACCCTCACAACAACACACCTGCTTCCCACACAAGTATTATTACTTTACAGCTTTATATTTCCTTTAATAATTCCAATACGGCATTCCATGATTTATCAAATAAAGAACGGCCAGGTAGAAGATTAGTTGGGGTGGCAGGATCCTTTCAGCCTTTTAGCCTTTCGGAAAATCCAACAACCAGATCCCAAGTAATCGGCCTAGTCACCGTCCTCGTAAGTAAATCAATCGGCATTACCCTTGGAATTATGAATTATTGGAAATAAGTCTATTACACCCCTCTTATTTTATAGTTTAACACATATAAACTATTAGGGAGATACGGTAGCGATTACTCACTTAAGATTGGCGTTTTGCAAAGCCTTGGCACGTTTCCCGTTCCGCTCTTCCAACACTTCCCGAGCACCTCGTTACCAGCTACCGCTCGCTCCTAACTCCTCCCGACCTATTTTTCTCACCAGAACACTCCTCGATATCGTAAGGTTGTTTGTTGTTTGTTGTGGGTTGAAATGAAGGGGTTGAGCCCCTATTTATAGGGCTTGAAAACACTATTCACGATGTCAGCACGACGTCATCACGACATCATCGTCACTATTCACGACGTCATCACGACATCATCGTTGATGTCATCACGAGGTAAGCGCTTACTTCATCTCTCGGTTACTATTCACACCGGAGTTACTATTCACTCCGGAGCACTATTCACGCCGGAGTTACTATTCAATTTTTTTTTTTTTTTTGGAAAACCGTTGTTATAAGTTCTCCCCCCCTTTATAAGATTTCGTCCCCGGAATCTCCAGCGTTGACATACGCTTATTCTTCCACTCAATCATTCCCTATTTCAACACAATACGGTTGTATTAGTAAACCCAAAGGGTATTACCATAATACTGGCACATTAACCACCTCTAATCAACTAGGCCAACCTATTGAGACTACAAAGTACTCGTTACGTAATCTCATATACTCACAATACTGACATCATGGATGCAAGGTACTTGTTATGCATCGTATAGTCACATGTTCACCACATCATATCACAACCCCTACTCTTCACAACTTCAACATCTCAGCTATTCACCAAACACCCAACTGTATGTGTGTTAGAACTGCCAGCCAATAAAGCCATCACAACACTTGTATGTGGTCCCACCACAATTACTGCTCATAAGATCCACAACACATATGTGGTCTTACCAAATGTGGCCCCACTAAATAAGTGGTCACAACCACAAGTACTATTAACCCCCAGAATAAATGGTCACAACTACAAGTTACCAGTGGCCCCACGGAATAAGTGGTCCCAACCACAAGTACAAGTAGCCCCATAGCATAAGTGGTCCCAACCACAATACTAGTAGCCCCACCTAATAAGTGGTCCCAACTACAAGTATAAGTGGCCCCACAGAATAAACAGCTTTAATCTTGAAAAATGGGTGGCCCCACCTAATAAGTGGCCCCAACTACAAGTATAAGTGGTCCCAACCACAACTACAAGTATAAGTGGCCCCACCTAATAAGTGGTCCCAACTACAAATATATATATAAAAACCAGAAGGAGGATCGTGTAGGAACCCAAAATCTAGTAAGAACCGTAAGGACAAATCTGGACCTTTAATCTTGAAAAATGGGTGGATAAGATTCAATGTGAATAAAATGTCACGGCTTAAAAGCTTGGGGGGCTAGTTGTCTAAAAATCAAAACTATTGGGTGGATAATACAAATTAATAAGGGTAAGATTGTAATTTGAATGAGACCCCACCAGATTGTGACACTTGTCGCCATATGGTTTGCTGAGTTTTTTTTATTCCCCCCGCTTAGTTTTTGGGTCATAACTTTTTTTTTCTTTTAAAAAAAATTATAAAAAAACCAAAGTTCTTTAAATTTAATTCTCTACAAAACAAGCACCATCATGAAATTTTGAAAAAAAAATATTTTTTTATTTTTTATTTTTATAAAAAATCAAAAAATTAAAAAAATTATCAAAAAATTATGAAAATTTAAGAGATCATTCTAGACATCATATTAGTAAGTTTTTAAAACAAAAATTTGAGAAAAAGTTTTTTTAAGTGTTTATTTTTATATTTTTTTAGTAAAAAACTCATCAAAATAGCAAAAAAAAATATACATTATCCAAAAATATTAAAACCAAAATATGTTTTATGATTCAAAACTTATGATCCAAGATTCAAAATTAATTATGATCCAATATCCAAAACTCGTTATGATCCTAAACGAGTTAAAAAAACATAGAACGATAAAATGATTCAAAACTTATGATCCAAGATGCAAAAAAACTATGATCCAAAGATCAAAATGTTATGATCCAAAAATACATGATCCAAAACGTTATTATTAAAAATATCATGATAAAAAATGATTAGATTAAAAATACGGGAAAAAAAGTTAAAATTAAGATTAAAAAATATTAAAAATTAAAAAATATAAATCAAAAATGAAAAAAAAACAAAAAAGTAGAAAATCGAGTAATGTAGCATTCAAAAAAAATAAAAAATAAACAAATAAAAAATAACAAAAATAAAAAAATAACAAAAATAAAAAAATAAAAATCTAAAAACCTAGTATAATCGAAAATAAAAAAAAGTTTGAAAAAAAATATTTTTTTTGAAAAAAAAATAAAAAAACGAAAAAGGAAAAAAATGAGAAAAAAACTCACTTAAATCACATTGGACGAACATGCGTCACATATGATCGTATCATCGAGTCCGTGTTTCGTTCCGTGAACGTGCGTCGCACGTGATTGCGACACATCGAAGGAAGATGTTTGACGTTATTGTCTTTAGAGGAATGATTAGACGGGAAGAGTTCTCGCGGTTCCTACCGGATTTTGGGTTCCTATCGGATCCTAAACCTATAAAACCAAATATCAAGTAGCTTCGTTAAGAGAATAATTCCAAAGTCTTTTTTATAAAATGAATAATTATATGATTTGTAAATATCATAAAAAAAAAACCATTCGGATCTCTCCATTTCGTGATAAAACTCGATTTATTTTTTGTGCTATTATTCAAATTACCAGTTAACCAAAATAAAATAAAATTAAAGGAAAGGAATCGGGAACACCCCCACAAAGAGGGCATAAACCGAAAACCTTGTTCGTGATTTGAACATAGCACAGTCGTCATCGTCATCTCTGCAACGAAGAAACTTCAAATATAAAAGTTGTATCATAAAGAAAACACGTAAAGTATGGAAGGTTAACTTGGACCCGAGTCGGCAAGGTACAAATTCACTTTGAAACCCGGTTATTTGGAATACAAAAGGGGAACGGATATTGGGTTGTTAGGGGTACACATGTACCCACCACTACTAGAATCTCAGTCCAAATCCAACGTCTTGAACACTCTCATGTTTTATTGTTTCTTTAGTCATATAATTCCCATGTGTTATTTTTCCCCGCAAATTCTCTATACATGAACATTACAACAAGATTGACTTAGTAAAGTACCGTTAGTTTCAAAGATTTCCATTTAGTTAGACCACCGGATGTACCACCCTAATGTGGTGAGCTTAGATGTCACAGACACAGACTATTCGGTCGGTTAAATCGGTTTTCGGTTTAATCGGTTGAGTTTAATCGTTTTTTTCATTTTAAATTAACCATAACCAAACCAAATAAGTTTCGCTTACTGCGGTTTCGGTTTGGTTTACCGGTTAAACCAAATAAAAAAAAACTTAATTATAAAATACCAAGATTCGGCCAAAAAATGGATTGAATACTATTGAAACCCTGGTTGAATCGATTCAGAAAGGTTATTTTGCGGATTTAGAGGCCGGTGAATTTCCACTACTCGTTGATTTCCTCAGTATGTTTTATTTTTATCAGCCAAGTCTCATTCATATTTTCCCTTGTGCATCAATGTGGGATACCAAACGCACATTCATATTGCTTTCTTCTATATATATATATATATATATATATATATATATATATATATATATATATATATATATATATATATATATATATATATATATATATATATATATATATGTATGTATGTATGTATGTATGTATGTATGTATGTATGTATGTATGTATGTATGTATGTATGTATGTATGTATGTATGTATGTATGTACACACACACACGCACGATTTGATATAATAAATTTAAAAACATAAATGCAAAAGATATATTTAATTTCTTATTCAATTTATTCGGTTTAACCAAAATCAAACCAAAACTCGTCCTTATTCGGTTAATCAAACAAAATTAACCTATATATATATATATATATATATATATATTGAAAATATATTTATAAAAAATATTATACATAATACAATAACTAACTGGCAGCTGTTTGAAGGAAAGTAGTTTTTTTTTGGAAATGGAAACTTCCCTAACGAGGGTATCCGGTCAGCTTTCGTGCACCGACTAATTCCCCGCTGCAAACATGAGACTTTGTCTCATGCCCTGGAGTCACTGCAGGCGAACCTCCATGGCCACAAGGGCTAAGCAGTGTCAAGATTAGAACATGAGTCAATAGATTACTCATCACATTTTTCACAAGTCTTACCAAGTCACCATAACCCAAGTGGTTTGAAGGCAAGTAGTTAAGAACAAAAGCTTGAGCATACATCATACACATTTGGGCAAAAGGAAGCATTCTTTGCTCGCACAAGAATAACAAATAGGTTATAATAAAAGCCCATCAAACTATGAATTCAAATTATCATATAGTGTAAAGCATCCTTGGAAACCGATCATGTTCCATTGATGTCAGTCACTGTTTGAAATCAACACGAAAAGCTATCAGATATATGTTAGTATTTCCTTAGTTAGTAGAGATGATGGAAAAATGATGTAACACTTAGAGGACATGCAAAAATATAAGAAGTATGAGAAGGTGCGTCATGACTTGTGGCATGTTAGTTTATGTATTATTTTATTCGGCCAACATCAATTGATTAAACAGGGTTTGAAACAAAATACGATTTTGACTTGAAAGTCAATACAGTTCAATCATCTAACATGTTATGAGTTTGTTTTATTTTGTGTACAATATAGGTAAGTTATATATGTGTTGTTTTGTAATTGCTCGATGTTTTGCTGTATAAATTCTTGAATGTGTCTTTAACAAGATTATAAGCCACATTGTTGTTGTTATCCAATAATTTATTGAGTTCTTTTTATTTTGTGTACAATATAAGAAAGTTATTCATATTTGTCGACCACTTGGTTGAT